>LPNX010374200.1:0-443300 GCA_001517045.1 Pseudotsuga menziesii
TATTATTGATAAAATCGCCTTCAAATTTTCCTATATATCGGAGAGATTCGCCCAATTTTTATACATATAAATTTAGGGGGGGTTCTTAAAATCATCCCTGTGGCTTGGGGGATGTTGGATATACTCTTGGGAGGTTGTTATGCCCATGGTTAAAAAAATATATTTTTAGAGAAATTTTGCATTATATAAATATAATCAGTTTGCAAAGTGTTAAAACCAACATAGATTCATCTTAAAAGGGGATCTACCAAGCCCACAAACGGATCAAATCTCTTCAGCTGCAAAACTATAACACCTCATTATATTTTGTTACTTTATTCTATTTAAAAGAACAAGGAAACAAATGAATAATTTTTATATTAAAATAAGTCCGAAGTTGCGAGTTTTAACAATTATACAATTAATTGACATAAATTTAGTTTTAAAATAGTTATGAAATCCTCAACACTCTTTATGAAGACAAGTGGCCAATACTAAAGAGAGTAAGTTATTGCTCTAAAAATCCTCGGCAAAGAGAAAAGAAGGAGGCTGAAAGAAGGAAATAAATGACCTGTTAGGGATCATACAAGTGAAAGCTCAAATTGAGAAATGCATTATATATTCCAGAGCTGCCAGTGAGCATCTATGAGATGTTAGGCTCTATGCTGGAACGGTCAATGTGCATAAGAGAATGCTAGGTTCCAGAATAAGGAACTCTCTTTAACTATTGGTGGTAACTTGAAGCTGCTAGAAAATTATTTTAAAACTAAGAGTCTGGGCAAAGGGGAGGAACATTTCCAGTTTGTTCCTATGGCTGGGCAGTGTATAGTTGTTAAATCTTTGACTCCAAGATTGTTTAGATATGTTCACTTGTAAACTAAACTCTTACTTTTTTTATGGTTTTTATGCAAAATGTATATAGTTTAAAGTTATGTGCTTAATCTAAATATGAATGTAACTATTGATTATTCGAAAAAGGAGTGATAGATTAAATCTTGTTATTAATCTTAAACTTTTTCTTTATCAAACTAGGTATAAACATCAACTTAGGAAACTAGAAAAGAAACCTTAAATTAGTAACTGTTTTTATTTAAACCCTGATGTGATAGCAGAGAAATAAATTAGCTATTAAACCCTTTTCGGGTTGTGTTTCAAGAGTTGCATTTAATAAACAAACTCGATAGGTTAAAACTATGAGCATATGGTAATCCGGTTACAACATTAATACTGAAATAAACAAGTGTTGTTTATAAACAAAACTATTCCATAAGATAAATAAAAACTACGACCGCTACTTAGTATGGCAACCATTAGAACTGGAAACAATTTTAAGCAGGAACCCTAGGAATGGATAAAAATAATTTAAAAATCTAAAAAGGTCAATAATCAAAACTGAAACTAAAAAATTTTTTTTTTTAGGGTAAACTAAAAGCCCTATATACAAAGTACAAAATTATCAGTTAAAACACAAAGACATAACGAATTGACCAATACCCAAAATATTTACATATTAGCTATTAAAAACCCTTACCGTATTCGTTGGAAACAATTAATATTAACTTTAAAACCCTCATTACCGTCGGCCAGATCAAAGAAGTTTTTATCCTTTAAAGGATTTCAATAGTGTAATAAGAGTTATAAAAAACCGAGTATTGCATTATAAATATGGGCAAACCAAAGTCAAATCAAATTACCAAATTCATCGCATATTGTTCGAGCAAACCCAAAACCCTTATAATTTGTTGAAAGAAGAACCCCAATCTGCAATAGAATAAGGCATCCAACTTTAAAACCTCAACAAGATACTTTTCCTCTATGATCGTGAAGATGGCCCATCCTTTCACATTGAACGCAATAGTATGAGTAGAAGTCATAATTTTAAACCAGAACTTACCATTTCCATTGAAGACGAGGGTATAAATCACCAACCAAACCATGTAATCTCCACCTGCAATCAACAACTAAACAAATATTAAAACAATGAAAACCATTTATACGTAGAAGGTATTATGCATTAACATTTTATGATAATAGCAAGGTTAATAGCATTGCTTATGTATGCGAAGAGGTAACCGAGTAATTGTATCTTAAACTAAAATTTCCAACAGAGCGTTTACTCCTGGAACTGTGAAAGTATTAAACGTTATTATGGTGGATAGTTTCACCATCTTCCTAAACCTGACAACACAATTTTGGTAAAGGATTGTTGTGGCAGAATTTCCAAAGCGGCTCAGACGGCTACACTGTTGATACCGAAGTGAGATAACTCGCAAACAAAACCCTAGATAATATTAAATGTAAATAATTTGGTGTGATACAACTGTCCATCATTACACCAGATCCAAAAATTTATAAAAACTCATTTAATCAATGAAGCCATGAAATTGCCATAGTGTGAGCTCTGTTCACAATAAGCTAGGAATGATACAAGGGTGTTTCAAACCATTGGGAGTTTGACCTGTACATGAAGAAAAATGTGTTAGCTGGGAGGCCAAGTAAGTCTTGGTGTAAACTTCCAAGTTCTTCCTAAACTTCGGAAGTAATATCGTATATATTTTCTTGCTAATCAAATCGGGTGTTAATATTTAAGCTCAGGGTTCATCCTCCAACAAAAATAAGTAGGGTTTACCTTGAACATGTAATATAAAGTAATATATATATATATAGTATTTGGTACATTACAAAATGGTATTAGAGCAATGTTAAAACACTTTGACCTAATGGGCGTCGCTTAAAATCATGTAGTATTATATAACTAAGTATTAGGAATATAAACTACAAATAAATAACAATGAATAAATATGGTTACACGAAGAATTAATGATGGGAGAAGGACAAATTGAGGAGGACGAAGTAATGCCTAAAGGTATGCCAACGTTCCAAGATGCGAGTCTTTATGTAGAACTGGGAGCAAAACGTAATGCGGATATGCAGTAAAAAATGTTAGAGACAATGAGGAGTTTGAAGGCAAACTTGGAAAGCCTTAAGGAAGAAAATCTTAATCTAATGAATGCCAAATCGGATCAAGAGGAGATCAATGAATTAATTTTAAGGAATTTGATAGACCCACAAAAGAACAATGGTCAAAATTCCTGCAGTACTGGAAAGAAAAGAAAAGGAGTAGTACAAAGTGGCAGTAGTGAAGAGACCATAGATAATATTTCTGTACCCACAAAATACTTGAAAGCAAACAAGGACACATAAGTGGATAAGCATAAAGAAAAACTCGTGGAATTGCAGGGGGGATTTAAAAAGTTAAAGCCTCCAATGTTTGATGGAGAGTATGGGGAAGCTACTGAAGTATGGATACTAAATATTAAACGATACTTTCAGGTATACATATATGATGACAATTTGAGGGCACGTTTAGCAATTTTTTAATTAAGTGAAAAATATTTTCCTGTGGTGGCAGGAGGCTAAAAGTGTGAATAATATACGTAGTAAAGAACTAAACTGTAAATTTTTTTAAAAATTGTTTAAAAAAAATACATGTCAGAACAATACTATGATTAGAAAGCTAAAGAGTTCAATGATTTACGAGTAAGTATGTTAACCATGGAAGAATTTGTAACAAAATTTGTGAATTTACAACGTTATGTACCTTATTTGGAGGAAAAAATTAAGGTTTATAGGTTTATCAGTTGTTTACCTCTGGCATATAAGGAAAAGATTGAGTTTGACATGCCTAAAACCACGGATGAAGCAATTAGAAAGGCCAAGTTGTGTTACCACTTGTTTAAACAAAGGTCAGAACTGAGCAGAAATTGGCAACATAAGTAAAATGACAAGTTGGATCAATGTCAGAAAGGATTTAAACCCGCACCATTTAGAAAAGGGGAAAAATTCATACTTATAACAATTACAACAAGCCAAGTATAGTCAATAGTAATGGATTAAAGAGTACTAGAACTTCCAGTGGGAGATGTAATAACAACTCTAAGGATGTTAAATGTTGGGGATGTAATGGAACACATGTATACAAAAATTTCCCACATAATCCTAGCAGAAAGATGGCACCCATAAGTATTCTACATGAAGCTTCTACTATCAATGACTTGTCCAGGAGTATATCAAGAATTAACGCTGCTTTGGAGGATCGATAGGTGGATCATCGATCTACCATGATGGAATTGAAGGTAAAATTTTAAACACCTCTGTATCTATACTCATCAACTCAGGAGCTAGTCTGAGTTATATTGCACCAAAAATAGTTGAAAAATGTAAACTTGTTAAAGAAAAACAAAAAAATGCACGGTTGGTACAATTGGCTAAAAAGGTGAAAATGAAGGTTACATAAATAGTTAATAACTGAAGATTAACTCGTGATAACATGGATACCTCAGTTAATCTAAATATACTTCCTTTAGGTTCTTATGGCATTCTGATAGGTATAGATTGGCTAGATTCTCATAATGCTATTATAGACTGTTTACATAAAAGTTTGGGCTGTAAGGATGATGAAGGTACAAATTATAGAGGAAAGGAGATTTATAGACCTATATTTGCCCGACATATTTCAGTAGTACAACTTAAAAAGTGTATTAGAAAAGGGTGCCAACTTTATGCCATTAAAATTAAAGAAACATAACCTGAAAAGTCAACATGAGTGTTGGAACAATTTACTATTTTGAAGGAATTTTAGGATGTATTTCCTAACAAAACACCAAGAATACCACCTAAACAAGATTTACATTTCACTATAGATCTAATGTCGGGGTCAACACTGGTATCACAAACTCCTTATCATATGACTATTCCATAATTGACAGAGTTAAGGATGCAAATACAAGAATTATTGGACAAGGAATACATTCGGCCTAGTTTCTCACCATGGGGGGCACATGTGCTATTTGTTAAAACGAATGATGGAACCTTTAGAATGTGTATAGACTATAGACAATTAAATAAGATGATCGTTGAAAAACAAATATCCCTAACCAAGAATTGATGATCTGTTTGACAAGATTGTAGGAGCAAAATTATTTTCAAAAATTGATCTCAAGTCAGGATATCATCAAGTATGGGTAAAGGAGGAAGTTATTCATAAAAATGATTTTCAAACAAGATATGGGCACTATGAATTTGTGGTAATGTCGTTTGGGTTAACCAATGCTCCTGCAACATTTATGAACATGATAAACAATGTGCTAAGTAAATTTTTGGATAAATTTGTACTGGTATTTATTGATGATATTTTAGTATATTCAAAAAATTAAATAGAACATGAAGAACACTTACGACATGTGTTACAAACTTTAAGAGAACATCAGTTATATACAAAACTGAGAAAATGTGATTTTTATAAAAAGAAAGTACAATATTTGGGACATGTTATATCAGAAAAGAGAATAGTGATTGACCTTGCTAAAATCAAAGCTATCTTGGAATGGCCTATACCAAAAGATGTGCATGATATAAGATCTTTCATGGGCTTAACTAGTTATTACTGCAGATTTATTGAAAACTTTTATAGAATAACTCATCATATAACAACTCTACAGAAGAAAAGTGTTCGATTTATTTGGAGCCAACAATGTCAAGATATATTTGATGAATTAAAACATTTATTGACCACGACACACATATTGAAAATTACTGATTCAAATAAGGATTTTTTGGTGTGAACATATGGGAGTAAAAAAGGCTTAGGAGGAGTTTTAACTCAAGAAGGTCATGTGATCTGTTATGATTCTCGGAATTTAAAGGAGCATGAGAAAAAATATGTAGCACATGATTTGAAATTGACAGCTATCATTCATTCTCTTAATATCCGTCGACATTATTTGATAGGAAAGAAATTTCCATTATTAACAGACAACATTGGGTTAAAATATTTATTTGATTGAAAACACTTAATGGTCGTCAGGCCAGGTGGCTTGCGTTTTCGAGTGAGTATGACATTGAATTAAACATATAAAAGGGAAGGAAAACATTGTAGCATATGCATTAAGTCGACAACAACATAAAATGCACGTGGTATTAGTTAGTGGATATGAATCTGAATTCAAAACTTTGTTGAAAGAAGCATCAAACTTTGACGAACAATATAAAAATTCAATGGAAAAATGTAATCAAGAAAGTTTAGAACATAAGAAAGTCTGTATCAGATTGATGTAGAAGGATTTCTACGTTTCAAAAATTGAATTTATGTACCAAATCAAAATAATGTTAAGCAGATCATCGTTAGAGAATTAAATAATAATCTGTATGCAGGGCATCTTGGATCTCAGAAATTCATAACAGCTTTAAAGAAAGATTTTTATTGGCCAAATATGAAAAAACAAGGAGTTGATTATGTAGTTCGATGTTTCACATGTCAAAAGGTTAAAGCTATTCACCAACACCGAGCCGGATTATTGCAACCTGTACCTATACTTGAGTGGAAATGGGAAACTATAACTATGGATTTTATTACAAGGTTACCGAAAAGAAAGAAGAAAATGATTATATTATGGTGGTAATAGATAGATTAAGTAAAGTAGCCCATTTTATACATATAAAGTCCACATATGAAGCTGTAAATATTTCTGATAAATTTGTGAAAGAAATTTTCATATTACATGGGATTCCAAAAATAGTTATTATGGATCGTGATGCTAAATTCACTTCAAGATTTTGGACAACGTTATTTAATGTTTGGATACAAAATTGAATTTCAACGCCGCTTATCTTCTGCAAACAGATGGACAGATTGAGCGGGTAAATCAGGCGTTAGAGAATATGTTACAAATGTATGTGATGAATCAACCTAGTAAATGAGAAGATTATATTCATTTGGTAGAATTTGTTAGGATATTTAGACACTTAGGAGTTAGTTAAGATCAACTTGTATAATATATCCGTTAGGTAAAAGTGTGTTTCTTTAGTATGCATTTGTAAATATTATAATCCGACGGTCACGATATGTGCTAGACATAGAGTGATCCAATGGTTCAACTTCTCTTAAATCATACATACCATTGATCCGTGGCTTGACACCCGATTGGTCTATGATCTCTATTTAAAGAGCATAGAGGGTCATTGGCTAGTTGATCG
Source organism: Pseudotsuga menziesii (assembly GCA_001517045.1). Taxonomy (NCBI): domain Eukaryota; kingdom Viridiplantae; phylum Streptophyta; class Pinopsida; order Pinales; family Pinaceae; genus Pseudotsuga; species Pseudotsuga menziesii. The sequence goes on from LPNX010374200.1 coordinate 7,015, forward strand.
ATTATGAGAAGCTCATGTAACTTTCTTTCTTTTGCATAATAAATTGCTCCAAGTAGCTATTTGGCTGGGGCCGTGGGTTGTTTCCCTCTCGAGGGTTTTAACCACGTTATAAACATCGGTGTGTTGGATCTGTGATCTATTTAGGTGAAGTGGTTGCTCAAGGTGTTCGGTCTTTTGGGAGTATCCTATGTACTCGAACATGGTATCAGAGCTTTTATAAATAGCCGCTTTCGGATTTGATCTAGATCTGGAACCGATGTTGCCGAAACTTTGAAAGGGTTTTTGGTTATGGATTTCCTGTGCATTTTTGGCTTGTAGGAGCTATTCCATTGCGTCCGGAGCGTCGTTTCCATTGAGAAATATTTTTCGTTTCATCGAAAACTGTTTTTGTTTGTTCTAGAAACACCCATTTCGGCAAATCTGAAGGTATAATGTTACAGTGACGGATTTGTTTTTTTTTAAATCTCTCATATCTTATCAGATTTATTATTAGATATTTTTTGTTTTAGTCTCGGATTGTTGCCTTCCTTGACTGTGTATGCTCTTTGCCGTGCACCTTGCGCGATCGCGGCGAATCAGAAACAGTAAGGGAAAGTTTTTAAAGACAGTCTTCTTGGCTACATATGCTCTTTGCCATGCACCTTGTGTGATCACGACAAATCAGAAACAACGAGAAAAGTTGAAAACGTACACTTTCTGGGTAAGCTAACCAAGATCTAACCCCATTGTGTGGAAAAAGTTTTTTTTGTTTTTGTTTTTTGTTTTTGTTTTTTGTTTTTTGTTTTTTTGTGATTTGCAGAAAAAAAATGCAAGCACGAAGAACGAGAGAGAAGAGTAAAAAATAAAAAGCCCCCTTCCTCTTTCCATTCTTTTACGTACCTTTTAAACTTAGCTCACTTGGTCCAAAGTTGTTTTATTCCTTAATAGGTCTTGAGTTCAAGTCTTATTAATCTACTTTTTAGTACATGCAATTTCTATTTTGAAGTTACTTTATTGTAAAAGTGTATCTCACATAAATAAAATAAAATAAAAAGTGAGTCACTTAAGTTTTTTAATTTATTGCCGCACTATTTAAAAGTAACATTATTGTAAAAGTGAACCTCACTTATTCTACAAAAGTGATTCACTTCAAAGCAAATTTATTGTAAAGTGATTGTCAAAAGTTGATTTTGGGAAGAGGGGGGTTCTTTTTTTTCTTCAGTTGGTCAAGTTAATATCTGCCACGTCACTATTGGGGACATCTTCAACATTTTCTTTGATCAAGCATAACTTCCTCATCCAGAATTAGTTTTCAGTGCCCTTTTTTTTTAAAACCGCATATTTTTTTGAGCTCTTTACAACCAGACAGTTAGTTTCTGTTTTTCCAGCCATTATTTTACAATATGGCCGCTCCTTGTGAAATTATACTTACAAGTTTTAACTATTTCTCATGGAAATCTCGTATGGAAGATGTTCTACTAAGTAGGGGACTTTTCAGAATAACCTCAGGGAAAAAATAGAACCCACTAATGATGATAAGAAAATTAAATGGGTAAATAGATGTGATGAAGCTCGTGGATTGATTGGAATGTCGATCTCTACTGATTTGCGATTCCCCATATCTAGAATTGATGAACCTGATAAAGCTTGGGAAAAGTTGGAATCTGTGTTTGGTAAACACAATGAAATTCAGGGTCATCAACTTGAGAATGAGTTGTTTTCCTTGAATCCAAATGATTTTTCATGCATTCAAGACTATTTATCTAAGTATAAAACTCTTAGACTCTTATGTACAAAATGCCAGATTAAGAAAGAAGACAAACAATGTATTTATCATATTCTTTCCAAAATTGGACCTGCATATTCTGTTTTTGTATCTACATTCTACTCCATGAAAGAATCCTTGACTGCAGCTAGCTATCAAGAGCTTAGTCTAAAATCATTTTGTGATTCCTTAATTAGAGAACAAGATAAGCTCATTTATCTTGGAATAATTAATAATGTAGATACATCTGGGAAAGTCTTATTGTCCCAACAGAAAAAAAAGTCCACACCTCCCAAGAAACAAGGGTCCCAAATCCTCTCAGTCAGCTCCTTTAAAAAATGTCAAAGGATCCAAGCAAAAAGGAAAGAAGACTGAGCGTCATTGCAACTTGTGTGGGAAAGATAATCATGATGAATCTAAGTGTTTCAAGAAGATGGCAGCCTTGGAAGCAACAATGAAGGAGCACCACATCAGCATAGATTCGTCTTCAGAATCTAACTCTCATGGACATGCACTTTGTGCTTCTGGTTACTCTTATACTGCATCTTCTTCTTCTACTTCAAATGAATGGCTTATTGATTCTGGAGCATCTTATCATATGGCTAAGGATCAAGCCAAATTTTCTACTATGCATGAATGTAACACCAAACAAATATTTGTTGGTGATGATAGATCTCTAAGTGTTGTAGGATCTGGAACAGTTCCAGTAGAGAATAGTCATTTCAGTGATGTACTATGTGTTCCAAAAATTTCCTGCAATTTCTTATCAGTCTATCAAATTACTCATTCAGGTGAAGGTAAAACTGTGACGTTTACACCTCACCAAGTTGTAATCAAGGATTTTAAAAATCCTCAAAATGTCCTAGCTACTGGAACTGTTGATGATATTACCAGGTTGTACAAATTTAACAACTTTGGGTCATCACCTTTTCCTTTAGTTTTTGTTTCTCATAGTGATAACTTGAGTAAACTTTGGCATGAGTGATTTGGTCATTTAAATTATTGCTCATTGCAACAACTATGTAAAGACAATATGGTGACTGGTCTTCCAATGGTATCTTGCAAGGATGGTGTTTGTTCCGGTTGTGTACTCGGAAAACATCATCAGGACAGTTTTGACAAACGTGCCTCTTGGCACGCCTGACATCCTTTGGAGCTTGTGCATAGTGACTTGTGTGGTTCTCTTCCATCTGCATCCTTTTCTGGTTTCAAATGTTTCTTAACTTTCATTGATGACTACTCCAAACGCACTTGGGTTTACTTCTTAAAACTTAAGAGCGAAGTATTTAACATGTTCTTAGCCTACAAGGCCCTTGTTGAAAAACAATCTGGTCATTAAATTATTAAGTTAAGATCTGACAATGGAGGAGAATATGTTAACAACAAGTTCACTACTTTCTGCACTAAACAAGGAATTCAACAACAACACAATGTTCCATATACACCACAACAAAATGGTGTAGCTGAACGGAAGAACCACACTTTAAAAGAAATGGCTAATTGTGTGATCCAATCTAAGGAACTAAGTCTTCAATATTAGGCTGAGGCCATAAATTGTGCAAATTACATAGTTAGTCGCACACCCACTAAATTTTTACAAGGTATAACACCGGAAGAAGCATGGAGTTAAATTAAACCAGATGTAAGTCACTTTCGTGTGTTTGGTTGTGAAGCATGGGCTCACATTTTGGATGAAAAACAGAAAGGATTGCAGCCTAAAAGTGAAAAGTGCATATTTGTTGGATATTCTGAAGATGTAAAAGGTTATAGACTTCTTCAACCCCATTCACATGATATAATCATTAGAAGAGATGTTAAATTTGATGAAAATCTCTTGGCCTGTGAGCCTAACTTGGCGGGGGTGCCATCTTTGGCCTGCGAGCCTGATTCGACGATTGTGCCTTCTTCTTCTTCTTCCAACTTCCTTGACAGGTTTCCAACTCCAATTTCTGATGATGACAGTGAGGATGAAAATCCACCTCCGCCTGCTCATGTTCCTCAAATTGCACCAGCACCAATACTTCCTCGATGGGTCTGTTCAACATGTGAAGCAGCTGGTGATCTTGCCGGTGATCCTAGAGATCAACGTCGAACACATTCTCAGTTTCAGCGAGCCTCTTCTCTTTTGGCTCAAGTTTCCGAGAATCATGATCCAAAAACTTTTGCAAAAGCTTCAGAAAATCCAGATTGGGATGCAACTATGGATGAAGAATATCGTTCCTTAATGGCGAACAATACTTGGGATCTTGTTCCTCTTCCAAAAGGAAGAAAACTTGTCAGGTGTAAATGGGTCTACAGAACTAAGTATGCATCAGATGGAAGTGTTGAAAGACTTAAGTCAAGGTTAGTTTCCAAAGGTTTTTCCCAAGTTGAAGGGATTGACTACAACGAAACCTTTGCCCCTGTAGAAAAAATGAACTCCATCCGCCTTGTTCTTTCCCTTGCAGCCTTACATAACTGGGAAGTCCATCAAATGGATGTCAAGTCTGCCTTCTTACATGGTGATTTACATGAGGAAATTTACATGGAACAACCTCTTGGATATGTTCAGAATAACTCTAGCCTTGTTTGTCTCCTTAAGAAATCCTTATATGGCCTTAAGCAAGCTCCTAAAGCTTGGTATGCCAAAATGGATAGCTTTCTCCTTGACAGTGGTTTTTCTAGACGCCATTCTGACCCCAATGTCTATACCAAGAAAATAGGAAACCATCTCATCATACTTGTTCTTTATGTTGATGATCTTATCCTTACTGGTAGTGACCCTAAACTTATAACCCATGTGAAATCCGGTCTTAAGCAAAATTTTGAAATGTCAGACTTAGGATATTTGCATTATTTTCTTGGTCTCCAAGTCTTGCAAACCAAAAAAGGAATCTTTCTTTCCCATTCTAAGTATGCTTGTGACCTTTTTCATCGCTTCGACATGGAATATTGTAAACCCGCCCCTTCTCCCTTCTAGTCTGGCGTTCTGCCACTTGTACTTTCCCTGAAGTAGATGCCACCTTGTATCGTCAACTTGTTGGTAGTCTTTTATACTTGACTCATTCCCGTCCTGACCTTTCCTTTGTCGTTGGTCATGTTGCCCCTTATATGCAAACTCCTCATGAAAGTCACTAGAAAGCAGCAAAAATAATACTTTGATATATTCAAGGTACAATTCAGTTTGGGATTCATTACAGTACAGGGGGGAAATCTTTGTTGGTTGGTTTCACTGATTTAGATTGGGCCGACGATCCTGATGATCGAATATCTACTGCAGGTTATTTTTTCAGTCTGATATCTGGACCTGTCACTTGGGCTTGTAAGAAACAACAAGCTCTTGCTCTTTCTTCAGCAGAAGCAGAATATCGAGCCGCGGTTAATGCTAGTCAGGAAGCTTTATGGCTTCGACAGATCCTTTCAGAGTTTGGATTCGAGCAGCAGCAACCTACTCCACTTTTGTGCGACAATCAAAGTGCCATCAAGCTTGCCAAAGATCCAGTTTTACATCAACGCAGCAAACACATTGAGCTACACATGCACTTCATCAGAAATCTTGTTCATGATAGTGTTATTGAAGTTCTCTATTGCCCCACAGACGATCAAGTTGCAGACATCTTCACCAAGTCTCTTACAGAAGCGAAGTTTTCTAAACTTTGGTCTATGTTAGGAGTTCAGGAATGTGTCCTTAAGGGGGGATAGGCTCTAATGCCTCCTTCCTTCTCTTGATAGTGTCACTTTTGTAAATCCTTCAATCCTATCCCAAGTTGTTCTTAAGGGAAGATGTTAGGATATTTAGACACTTAGGATTTAGTTAAGATCAACTTGTGTAATATATCTGTTAGGTAAAAGTGTGTTTCTTCAGTATGCATTAGTGTGCATTTGTAAATATTTTAATCCGACGGTCACGATATGTTCTAGACATAGAGTGATCCATCAACTTCTCTTAGATCATACCTACCATTGATCCGTGGCTTAACACCCGATTGGTTTATGATATCTATTTAAAGAGCATAGAGGGTCCTTGGCTAGTTGATCGATTATGAAAAGCTCATGTAACTTTCTTTCTTTTGCATAATAAATTGCTCCAAGTAGCTATTTGGCTAGGGTCGTGGACTGTTTCCCTCTCAAGAGTTTTAACCACGTAACAAACATTGGTGTGTTGATCTATGATCTATTTGTGTGAAGCGGTTGCTCAAGGTGTTCGGTCTTTTGGGAGTACCCTGTGTACCCGAACAAAATTTGCATATAACAATCATTATCAACCATCTCTCAAAATGAGTCATTTTGAGGTGTTATATGGTAGGAGATGTAAAATACCTTTGATTTGAGGAAATCTGGAAGATAGAATGGCTTTAGGTCTTGGAATGTTAACACAAATGGAGGAAATGGTACGACAGATAAAACAAAACTTAAAAGCAACACATGACAGAGAAAAAAGTTTTACTAACAAAAAACAAACAGCTAAAGAGTATAAAATGGGAGAGCATGTATTTCTGAGGGTTAAACCTAAGAAACACAAACTAAGAACAAGACTTTATGCAAAGCTTGCACCTAGATTTGTGGGACCTTTTGAAAGTTTTGCCAGAATAGGGCCTGTAGCTTATCAATTAGTTTTACCTCATCATATAAGAATTCATGATGTTTTACATATTTCTTTATTAAAAAAAAACATGTTGTTGATCTAACTCATATTATTAATTGAGATAATGTATAGGTGGAACCAGAGGGCGAATTCGACACAGAACCAATGTGCATTCTCGATAAGAGTGAAATACAAACATATTATTGTACAATTTAAAGTACAATGGCAACATTATTCAACTGAAGAAGCAACTTGGGAAAGAGAAGAGACTACGAGACAAAATTTTCTTGCTTTATTTCCATACTATAATAATAATACTAATTAAGCACCGGCAGTTTTTAGAAGGGGAGGATTGTAATACCCCATCATTATATTTTGTTAGTTTATTTTATTTAAAAAAAAGGAAACAAATGAGTCATTTTTATATTAAAATAATTATGAAGTTGATAGTTTTAACAACTATATAGTTAATTGACAGAAATTTAGTTTTAAAACAATGATCAAATCCGAAGATAAGTGGCCAATACTAAAGAGAGTGAGTTATTTCTATACAAGTCCTAGGCAAAGAGAAAAGAAGCAGGCTGAAAGATGGAAAGAAATGAGCTGCCAGGGAGCACAGAGGTGAAAACTCAAATTGAGAAATCCATTATATAGCCCAGAGCTACCAGTGAGCATCTATGAGATGTTAGGCTCTGTGCCGGAACTGTAAGAGAATGCTAGGTTCCATAATAAAGAACTCTCTTTAACTATTGGTGGCAACTTGAAGCTGGAAAAAAACAATTTTAAACCTAAGAGTCTCTGCAAGAGGGAGAAACATTTCAAGTTTGTTCCTCGGCAGTGTATAGTTTTTAAATATTTGGCTCCTAGATTGTTCAGATATGTTCACTTGTAAACTAAACTCTTACTTCTTTTTATAGTTTTTATGCAAAATGTGTACAATTTAAAGTTATGTGCTTAATCTAAACATGAATGTAACTACTGATTATTCGAATAAAGAAGTGATATATTAAATCTTGCTATTATTCTTAAACGTTTTCTTTATCATACCAAGTATAAACATTAAACTAAGAAAATAGCAAAGAAACCCTAAATTAGTAACTGTTTTTATTTAAACCATAATGTGATGGCAGAGAAATAAATTAGTTATTAAACCCTTTTTCGGGTTTTGTTTCAACACCGGCAATAAATAAACAAACTGCATAGGTTGAAACTATGAGAATACAGTGATCCAATTACAACATTAATATTGAAATATACAAGCGATGTTTATAAACAAAACTATTCCATAAGTTAATTAAAATTACAGTCGCTGCTTAGTATGGCATCCATTAGAAACGACAACTATTTTAAGCAGTAACACTAGGAATGGATAAAAATAATTTAAAAATCTAAAAAGGTCAATAATAATAAAAAACAAATAAATTCTAGGGTAAACTGAAAACCCTAGATACAAAGTACAAAATTATCACTTAAAACACAGAGACATAACGAATCGACACCCAAAATTCAGTAGCCAAAATATTTACAGCTTAGCTATTAAAAACCTTTATGGTATTCATTGGAAATAGTTAATATTCATTTTAAAACCCTGATTACCGTCGTCCATATATTATATTATAAATATGGACAAACCAGAGTAAAATAAAATTACCAAATTCACATGGTTTTTATTTACATGTGCATGGTAACATAGAAATAGGTTTTTGATTATCTTTCAACCCATGTAATGTTTTTATTAGCTTGGTACTTTTTGGATTTTATGTGGAGAGTGGAGAATGGAGAGTAGAGAGGTGATTTACAGCTCATATGAGTGATGAAAAAAATTTAAAATGTAAAAATAAAAATAACATAAATTTATCTTAAATCAAATTTATTGAGATATATATTTTTATTTTATTTTTTTACAAATAAAAAATATATAAATACCTTAAGTAATTTGATTTTACTTATTTGTTTTTTTTTTTAAATTCTATATAAATATTTTAAAAACATTTAATATAATATGTTTATATAAAATGAATTTATAAAATTATTACTTTTATAGGTGTTTATATATTATCTCATATTATGAACTTTTTTGAGGAGATCAACAAGATTAATTCTAGTGTAACAAATGTAAAACCAAGATAACCACATTACTTGTGACTATGCTAATATACATATATTTTGTAAATTAAAATCATTCATTTGAACCTCTAAAAAAAATGGTGTCTGTATCGAAAAATACTACCTGGGTAGGTTGCTTATAAATTTAAAAAAAAGTTATTTTTAAAAGTTATTTTTTTTAAATATACATAAAACATTCAATATTTGCAGGTAAAACCATTCATGTGCCATTTTTCTCTCATTCCTATCACAAAAAATCAAAGAAAACATTAAAACATATATATATATATATATATATATATATATATATATAGTCTTCAAGAGAGAATAATTTATCAAATAATGTATCTATTTAATTATACAATATTTAATTATTTTAAATAATTAAAATGCAATAAATAAATTATATGACAATAAAACAAATATCTAATAATATATTCCAAAAAATATTACCCTAACTAAAATCTAATATTATAACTAATTCCTCAAATTTATATTACCAAATAAAGCTAATTTAAATATAATCTAATATTTGATATTATAATTAAAGAATAAAACAAAATATATATCATAAGTTTTAAAACTCTAAATTTTTAAAATCTAAAACTAATTATGATTATGGACAAAATTAAAAATAAAACAACAAATTTAAATAGTTGTTATTTTATAATGTGTAAAAAATGTAGGCAAATTTACCATATCTATATTATGCTGAATATTCGACCATTAATTGCCTCATAATTTCAATACATAAAGTTCAATAATGCCAAATTATGCTAACATTGTTCGCATTAATGCCTAAGAGAATGAGCAATATACATATTGCACCTGGATCAAATTGCACCTTGCACTTTATCAAATTGCACCTTGGCCTCCACCCTATTCCACCCTATTTAGAAAGAAATTATATCTAGTATTTTTAATTAATAAGTTTCAAGTTTTTATTCTAAATGTCTTCTTCCTAAAATAATCATTTAATTTTTATTAATGTATTTTATCTTTGTCCATATTTATGAGTAATTATTTTATTTTATTAATATATATATTTTTAATAATTATTTTATTTTTATAAAAAAAATTTAATCCTCTTCCTAGTAAATTAGCACTTTGTTGATTGGTATATTAGTGATTAGAAGTTGATACATTAATAGTTTATAATGAATAATGATTAGTAGTTAATTAATAATGGGTTAGGGTCAATTGTTTTTGTTTGAAGTTAGTGAGTTGTTACGTTGGAGTACAAGTTAAAGATCATTGGAAAGTAGTATGTTAAAGGTTGGTGTTTATGGCTAAATAGTTAGTTGATGGTAAGTGGATATTTGTTTATAATTTTGAAAATATCAAATTAATTTATTAAATTAAATTTATATATATAAGTTTATTATATTATAATTTTTATAAATTAAAAAACTAAAAAAAAATTTATGAAATTTTAGATGTATAATTTTATAATTTTTATATTGTTTGATTGTTTTTGTATAAAATACTATTTCTTTGAACTTTAAAAAGTAGTAAAGTGACATTTTGATTTAAAAAAATAAAAAGTATGAAATTGTGATAAGATGAGTTTGTTATATTTTTATAATAATAACTATAAAATTATAATTTTTTTTACTAGGGAAATCAATAATTAGGGATTGGGGGGATCCAATCTTGCTACCACTATACCCCTAGGTTCATCCAAATGACTTGAAGCATGACACACAAGTAAGTTTGGAGGGGATTTGAGCACAAGACCTTCCATTTACAACCATTTACAACATTTCAACTTTACCACTTATTGTGCCCCCCATGGGCATAATAATAATAATAAATATTAATAATTGACATTTTGTTATTTTATCTATCATGGGTTAAGAGGAAATATAAGCTCTCAATAATATTGAGAAAATAAATATTTCACTCGCTTGTTGGTTTGCAACTAAGGATGGAGGAATACTAAATAACACCTCAATAGTTAGTGGAAGAAAAGGCACTGTGTAGGAAACTATACTTAGTGGTTGGGAATGAAGAAGCACATCGGAGTCTTAAGCCATGTAGCCTTTGTCTAAGATTAGGGGATTACAATACTCCGTTCTTCCACAAACAAAGAAAATCCAAACAAGAGAAGAACAATGTCAAAGAAATAACAAATATAAAAGGGGAAAATCTCACTGACTTTGACAATATACATCAAGCCACTTTTGAACGCTGTTGCATCTGTTGAAAGATGAGGAAGAAGTAGATCAAACAACAACTCAAGAAATGTTGCAAGAGATCCCAAGAGTGATTATCCATGAAGAGAACATGGATATGAAGAAGGAGATTGATTAGGAAGAATTTATATAATCCATATGGGGCCTTGAGCCAAACAACACTCCAGGGATGGATGGTTTCTCCATTCACTTCTTTTAAGCCTATCAGGGGATAATTAAGAGTGACCTATGTTGAATGTTGAGAAAGTACAGGTACAAATCAAAGCTAGGTGCGACACTAATACTTGATTCTTGCTTTAACATTGAAAGAAACAAATCTTACCTCCTTTGTCAGATTCAAGCCGATATCCTTGTCCAACATACACTACAAAATACCAACCAATATAATAGCAAACATAATGGAAAAGATTATCCTCAAGTTAATAACATATAAGCAAGGTGGGTTCATCCAAAAGTGACAAATTATACACAATATCCTACTTGTTCAGGAGGTGAACAATTCTAATAGAAGTAATTATAAAGAACGAGGAATTGTTATTAAACTCAACAAGGTCAATGCTTTTGACCAAATGAGGCATTCTTATATTTTTTAGGTTATGGAATTTTTTTTCAATTAACTTTATAAATTGGATAAAATCATGCATCATATCCCCTTGGATTACTCCCTTGGTCAATGGGAAGCATTCCCACATCTTCCAAAGCAATAAGGGGATAAGATAAGGCTACCCCTCTCCCCTTTCCTCTATATCATTATGGTAGACTCCCTCAACAAAATATTGGAGAAGGAGTGAGCCACATGTAATCTTTCATGCATAATTATTGTCAGAGTGGTCAAAGAAGTCATCCATTATCAGTTTTTAGATGAAACGCTACTTTTAGGAGGAGCCTCACTCTCTATAGATTTTTTTTAAAAGAGTATTGGACATGTTATTCATGGCTTAAAGGGGGGATTCAATAAGGGAAGAAGTAACATTTTTTGTTGGAATGTAACCATATAAGTTCTCCAAGCTATCTTCAGGAGCATGGAATTCCTTGTGATCGAAATTTAGTCAACTTTAAAATATATGGGGATCCCAATAACACTCATCCACCCAAATATTTAGATTGGCAACATATTATTCAAAAAATTCAAAAATGGATGAAACAATGGGGAAGCTACCAGCTAAATCCAACTAGTTGAATTGTCTTCATAAAGAATTAATAGAAGCTAGCATATCATATAGGGATTGACACTACTGGCCATGTGGGGAACATGAACCAAGTAGCTCACCTTGTTTGCAAGTTTCTTTGACGGGTTGGGGGGGGGGGGGGGGGGGGGGGGGGGGGTATTAATATAAAACAATTCTACCATAAAAATTAAACTCCATTTGATCTTCAAAGGATTGTAGAGGGTTGGAGATAAAATATCCCTAATCGGTGAATCAATCAACGCAGGCATAAAAATATGTGGTTCCTTATTTCCAACAAAGATGCATAGTGGAAATCCATTCTCCACAAAAAAAAATTACATCCATTTAACTCACCTTAGATGTGTATAAAATCCCATTAGAGAAAGCAAAGGCCCACCAATAAAAAGACTAAGCAAAGTGAAGAATAATATTATTTAGAAAAGTCTCACTTCAAGGTGTCTGGCAGCAATGGTCACATAAACGTATGAAAAGATAGGATTCTCAACAATCTACCCCTCAATCTTTGTCAAGAAACTAGAATTAAAAGCATAGATGAAAGAAAACAACCTCACCCTCTTAAGTCAAATCTTTTACTAGGATAATCATAAAGGCTAATGGACAAGTTGGAGAAAACCAAATCTCCTAGAGGACCTTCGCCAACAATGGGAAAAGCTACAAAATTGTGAGGAGCAACTCCAATCAATAGAGATATTTGGGACAAACAAGGATGGGGTCTTTGTGTAGGCGATTTCTTTGTTAAACAAGGATTCAAAATTTAAATAAATGAACAAACCCCCCAAGAGTAGCAATGTGGAAAACAAAATTGAGAGGGGGGATGTCCTCCAAAAGTCAAAGTTTTTTTTTTCTAAACACTTGTTCATGGAAAGATTATGACCACTAAAAAAATACAAAAAAGAAGCATACAAGGACCCTCAAAATGCTTCCTTCGTGCCATAGAAGAAGAAACAATAGAGCATCTATTTCAAAAATATTAATTCACCCAATTTGTTTGGGCATCAACCTTTGCTTAGCTTGATCCAAACTTACATTGGAAGGACATGTTTCTACTCTAGCACAAAAAAATAGTAGCTCATTCTCCCATGAGTCTCTCTTAAGGACGACTAAGGAAACAAATCCTTTCTATATATAGTGGAAGGTTTTCCTTGCACAAAATACAACAGTTTTTCGCAATGGACCCACTCCCCATCACAAAGTAGAAACTCGCACCTATGGTCTTCTTGTTGAAATGATATTGGTCAAAGGAAGGGTGAAGTAGGAGCTTACTCATCTTGAAACAAAGGAAAAACTTTGGTTGAAGGACATGATAACAAGAGAGGAGGACAAATTAAAATTACAAATGGGGAGACCGAAACAAACCAAACAAACGAATGACCAAGAACTCATGAAATGCAAGAGCTAAATAAATGAATATATTTTATGTTTTAATGGTGCCTCAAAATGAAATCCATGGGTGGAAAGTGTGGAAAGGATCATACAAAATCCAAGAGGAATTTAGGTGATTGCCAATGCATGGGAATTGGAGAGATAACTAATAAATAAGCATAATCATTAATGCTCTACCACCAAGACCGTCTAGGTATTGAAATTAAAAACATCATTGTTTTGGGGATCAATCCACATTGCTTATATTTTGGTGGGTTATTTTAAGTGATATGGTTTAGATGAGTCAATCCACATTCAAATTAATAATGACCGTCTTTCCTATAAAGTGATAACTTCCAAAAAGTATTGAAATCTATTATTTATTGGTTTGTTTAGGTATTTCAACCAAATTTAACATATTAATATCATGGTATCATGTTCCTTAACCATGGGCCGAAAACAACTCAAAATGAAAATTTTGGGGATTTTTTTTTTCTTTGAAGGCATTTAGCCCCCTTCCCTTGCCCTCATAGTGGAGGCCACGAGTGAGAGGAGAGGGGCTAAATGGTTAGTGATGGTGTAGTCACCATGAAACTATTTAAACATAATTTTTAATAAATATTTTTTTAAATAATAAAAAACAAAATTATTTTTCTCTCATTTTTCAATAAATGAAATGAAATAGCCTTATCAAGGTTCGACAGAAGGAGGTCTCAACTAAAAGGAGAAGAATAAAATTTGAAAATACTTCCCCACATTCGGACTCAAGGCTCGAACCCATGACCTCTCCCCGAACCGACAGAGTGCACGCACGTCTTACCAATTGAGCTAACCCTTGGGGCTATGCTTAGCTTTTAACCTTGTTGCCTGCGTTAGGCTCTGTAACTGGTGAACCCTGGAACGTATACATATTTTTTTTAAATGGAAGGGAAATAAGTGGTCACCACCTTTAGAGACATTGGGATAAGTGAGCATAAACCTATCTTCATTAACCACCAGCACTGAAATTTGATATGCAAATTATTGGACCCTTTGACAAATTTTCCATCAAATACGGTCATATCTGTTTGTTAAAATACAAATGATATACTGACCATTACCAGCTGGTTTCAAATTCCATGCATGTGACCACCATTATAATTTTAGATTGTTATTTCCTTTATATATACAATCACACATAAAGTCCAACAAAACCAGGAAAGAAGCACATGGTGCTCTAAAAAGTATACATATATATATTATTGTTTTTCCAAGAGAATCAAATGCAGGGTTTAAAAAAGCACATGGTGCTCTAAAAAGTATATTTATTTTATATATTTAGCTTTCCAAGTGAGTCAAATGCATTGTTTAAAAACTTTACAACGAACCAATGGTTTATTTAACAATGATTTTTAAAAAGTTTACAACAAACACGCGGTTTATTTTACTCTGATTATTAAATTCCATCCCTGGTCAAATAAATCATGATTTTTAAAAAGTTTACAACAAACACGCGGTTTATTTGACTCTGATTATTAAATTCCATCCCCGGTCTCTGCCATTGTAGACTAACATGTAAGCTAAGCTAGCATCCACAGATTCAAAACGGGGAAGTATCCGCCGGGTGATCAGACTGTGAGTATGGGAGGAATGACGTCAGATTTCTGGCCTTTCACAGAAGCCTTGGTACCAGGGAACACAGTACCCTCATCCTCATCCAAGGACCCGTCGTCCAACACCCACGCCAGAGGGCATAGCATAAGATGGCCCGGCAGATCCTCCACAGTCTCCTCCCGAACAAAAGACTCCCAAATTCCCTCGCATATCCTGCGTACCATCCTCACGCATTCAACACTCTCCGGGTGGAGATATTCAGGCCGCAAGCCTCCATTCTTATGGGCAAAATGTTCGTACCAGAGAGACATTCGGTATCCAAATATCTTTCCTCGAGCTCGGCGATCCCGCTTGTTGATGTGCTCCGGCTGGTAACATCCTTGGGCTATTTCTGTGTCCCTGGCTCCGTCCATGGATCGCTGGTTCAGGTTGGCCGACCCTATCAGAATATATTCATCGTCCACTGAATAACACAAAGAAAACATTTTACAGCCCAGTGAGGTGAATGAAGTAGGGATATGTGCGATTCGTAGCGACTCAAGAATATTGAAAGAAAATATGGTAGCCCAGCCTTTCAAGCTGGAGAAAATGACAGAGAATACCTACCTATCATGAGCTTGGCATGAACATAGATCATGGTTCTCCTGTGCGTCTGGGCATTCCAGTAATTGGTCCCTTCTTCTGGCCTTTCAGGAGGTTCATATTCGCCCGGTCTCTTCACTTCTCTGTTCCCCACGCAGAAGAAGTTCAGATAATCAGTCGGGCGGAAGTCCTGGTCCAGGCCCTCCTCTCTGAGCGCCTCCCCGATCATCTTATACATCATGCGCACGGTGTTCCTGAACCAGTGCAGGATGGCCTGCACGGTCTCGTCCTCGGGTATTCCCTCCGGCCACATCGGGTTCAGCACGTACACGGCAAACCGCTCCCGGGCCCTGATCTTGCTAACCAACTTCAGCGCAATCTCAATCGGAATCAGATGCAGGCACCCGCAGTCCTGGTCTCGGTCCCACGAAGAGCAGCTGCCGAAGAAGTACTGGTTCTCTATGTAAATGAAATCCTTGGCTCGGCGGATGGCTTCGATATAGGCGCACTGGATGCTCTTGTCTATGATCTGATCTTTCACTGTCACCAGCCCTAGCTCGTGGGCGTGGGAGGGATTTGTTGGGAATCCGACCACCGAAGCATCATCTATGGACCTGAAGATTTGAACGTTCCAGGTCTCCGGACCTTCAAAATGTGCACCGGGCGAGAGGCCTGGTAAATCCTCGAGATTTGCGAGGAGAGCCGGATCGGCCTGTTTCGTCCATCGCTGACTAAAATTGGTGATGACATCGTAGGCAGCTGGGCCCCGGATCTTAGAATGGGCATCGTGCCATGGTTCCCTCGGACCTCCGTGCCGAAGATCTGCGTCCTTGTAATTGTTCTGATGAAAATCATTCTTGTAGACAGTATTCAGGGTTCTAAATAGCGGATGGATCTCGTTATCGTACCTTCCATCGGTTAGATCGATTCCTCCGACGAAGCTCACGAACTGGCGATTCTCGGAGCCTTCTACGCGGGCATCCAGGCTCACAGTCTTCTGGTGATGGGTAAACTCCGCTGAGATCTGTACCTTTTCAAATGCACTCAACGAAGGATCTACATGTCTGGGACACAGAAAACAGTAAACATTAGTGCCCTTAAAATAATCGAATGTCTCCTGGCAATGGGTTTTCATGAGTCCCTTGTTTCCGAGAAGATCCAGGGCCGTCCTATCCTCCCAGATGAGGACCAAAACTCTAACTCCCTGGTCCGCTTTCTTCTTCAGAAGCTCACCCAACGGCACACCTTCTGCACCCGGGATCATCCTCTCCTCGTCCCTCACAAGCGTAATTTTGGTATTTACAGACCATCCAGCAATGTATATAAAGTGCTTGGCTCCATCAATGTACTGGTACAGTTCCTCCCACAGTCTCGGAGGCCTGTATAAGGCTTTCTCCGCTCCATAGCCCAGTTCAATCCTGGGACTATATTGGTCTGATAAGTGCGAGTTCTGATACAGATTGACTCTGCACCCCTTTTTCTGCTTGAAATACACATGTTGGACTCCAGGGAAGTCCCGATCTCGAATCCCAGTACCCCAATACGGATCGTCTGAGACGCGTGTGAACTCGAGGCGAACATGGATTTGAGCTTCCTTCAGCTTCCAAGAGAAATCTTCGTTATACAAATCAAGCCATCCCTCGATGACTTTTCCGCTGAGGATTTCTGAGATTGGAATCTGGGCTCTTCCCACCACTTCTGCAGAGACTTCCAATTCTTTCTTGACGCTGATCACCAGAGAAGGCGATGTATAGGCGCAGTGAATGTGAAAAGTCTCATTCCAGATTGCAGCCTTTGCAGATTCATGAGGCAGAACTCTGGTTCTTGCGATTCTAGCAATACCAATATCTATGGTGGCATATAGTCCACTGTGCCCTTCTAGATGGAGAAGCTCCTTAACGTCCTTGCCCACCTGCTCAACCAAAAATCACACAAACCAGAATGAATCCATATCCAAAATCGACAAGGTACCCAATACGATCAATACTCAAATACGAGATGAATATTTAAGAGAGGTTGATATCGTTACCTTTCCCACCAAAGTAGATAAGCATCCAAGATGCTCATGGAGTCTGGCTTGAAATATTGTAGCTTGGAGACTACCATGGACTACATGGGAAGCCATTAGGGATATTTCGTGTTGGAAATATGCAAATCAGAGAAGCGTAGCTATGCAATGGCTGTGGAGCGGTCCAAACTTTATAAGAGCACATAGAATTTGAAGAGGAAATGCAATGGAGGCTTCTGTAAATAAAATATGTATTTGTTGAAGACTTTTGGACCTACAGTGAGAGTTCTTTGAGAATTTCTGTTGGGTTTCGAGGGGTCTCAGGATGCATTCGAGACCTCAACCGGCCAAATCGAGCCATGATTTCGACATATCATAGAATTTGTTCTCCACCACTGAAATTTTATAATGCAAAAGGTGTTGTATGAACGTGCAGTGACGGGATTGAAAAAGCGGAGTGGATATACGGATAAGCTTCATAAGGTTTTTGCAATTTAAAAATAAACCTAACATGTGGAGTTTCTGATAAAATATTTAGCAAACAACAATCGAATTGATAATTTGATTTTAAAAATTAATTTTAAATTATAAAACCAATTTTATGTCATAATGTACCCAACAAAATTCAAAAGAGTTGTTAATCTTGTGACACACCTATCCTTACATGATAATTTTTAATTATAGAATTTCAATATATGGAAATTGTTTGGATTATATCGTATAACAACTCACACTTAAATATATTATATTTTAACCAGCTATTATCAATATAATTTTAATATAACATAATTAACTACTATTACTTACTACTTTAAATTATATTTTAATGGTAGAGGTACATAAAGTTGTTAATTTTAAAAGAATCGAAACTTTTCATATTATTTTTAATATACAATAATATACGTATGTGTAATATGATGAGTTTTTTAAAACATATAATTTTAATATCATAATAATAATAATCTATTTTTCAGGTCACCGTCAAGCTAGACACCAAATTGGTGTATGAGACTCACAAACAAACAAGGGATTTAACTGCTAAAGTCTACAAACGTGTACATACACTACCCCCTCTGGATTTGAACCCATGACCTCCTAAGAGGAAACACATGCTCTTAACCATTAGGCCCACTCACGCTGTACATATGGGTTAATGTTTGTAATGTGATAAAAAAAATTAAGTAAATATTTTTAATATCATCTTTTAATTTTAAATATGTTGATGTGACATACATGTTTGTAATGTGATAATTTATTTAGGAAGATATACACATAATAACGTATTGGTACACTTCTATATAGAAGTTCACTTCATTATGACATTTAGTTTTCCATAGAGTATATTATAGCTTGTTTGGATTTAAGTTTTTTTTCTCCTCTCCTAATATATGTGAAACGTATTGAAAAATTAAGTTCTTTTAAAATTTAAAAAAGGTTTTTTTTTTATCTCTATTCTTGGTTGCTATGATGTTGGCGTCAGCCTTGGTGGGGTAGTGCCTTGGTAGGGGTAGTGTTAAGGTTTTTCAGTGGGGTATTTGTTTCATAGACTAATAACTTTGTGATATCTTAATTTTGGGTGAAGATTAATACCTGTGAGTTTGGGTCTACTGCAATAGTAAGTGTAACAAATAATATCAAAATAACAGGTTAGGATCTCCAAACTCATTTAACTCATTTTGCTGAGATATTGTTTTTTTTTTTCAAGAAGAAAAAATCAGTCCTTGTTATTCTTTATTAAGAATCAAAGGGCCTTGTTAACAGCCGCCCAAAAGGGAAAACATCAGCGAAAATACATCAAGACGATACTGGATCACATCCAATGCAGCAGGAGGGAAAGGAGTGCAATAACAAGAGATCCCATCAGAAATCTGCCTCATCATGTAAATGATCGTTCTTCATCATTCCTATCTATCGGGAAACATGAGACCAGAGCTATGGTCCAAAATAGACACTCAGTCAACATACAGTACATATCCAAAATGAAGGGGAGAAAACCCCAATACACTCTCAAAGGAACTGGAAAGAGTCACTAGTGACCAAATGGTCATCAAAATTTTCAAAAAAACACCCAGAACGAGGAGAGTATGTGAGTGCTTGTTTTGAAAGACGGTCTGCAATCCCATTGTATTCCCGATAGATGTGAATGATGGAGAGATCTTTGAAACTTTTAAGAAGCTTTTGTGATTCCCTGCACCAGTGAAGGAGCTCTGGTGGAGAAAGAGCAGAAATACCTTTAGCCCAGTTGATAATGACCTGTGAGTCACCGTAAATGCGGGCTAAAGGAATACCCATCATTTGGGATGAGTGCAGAACTGCCCAAAGTCCAAGAAGTTCTGCTTTTGTATTGGATCCCTGTCCGACCCCAGCGCAAATTCAAGACGGTGATTTCGCTGTCCGACCCCAGCGCAAATTCGCTGAGATATTGTTGGACATTAAATTTAGTCTCCCAATAAATTTCGTGACATAGACTAATGGCTAACCAGATCCTAACTCTAACAATTATGACTGAGATTAATATCAGATTAATACCTGCATATTTTCGTCTAACAACCGTGAATCTAACATACGCAACCTTTGCTGTGGCATTTCCATGGTTTGCTTAGATTGCTCACTGCATCTAGATTGTTCAGATTGCAGGTCTCCGGTGCCGTTGATGTCAGGGGTTTTGAATGCTTTCTTGTTGTGCTCCTACGTTTTTAGGCTTCGGCAGCGTGATATGCGGAGGTTTGGCATGGGCCAGTGTTGCGTATTTCATCTGTGGTGGGATCCTGCGTATTTCATCTATGGTGGGATCCTGGTTCAGAACCGGGTGACTGTATTGACAGTTTCATTTTGCGACATTCATTTTTCCTCATGCTGCGGGTTTCTTCATTTTCTTCTTGAGTTTTGTCCTTCCGAGACTGTCCGCGGTTGCTTCTCGCGTATGGTTTTCCTTCCTGTCCTTGCCATGTTCCTTATGGTTTCACAGCGCAATCTTCGGGCGTTGGAAATCGGTCGCTGCCGTCTGTGCCATCGGTGGCGGGAGTCTCTGTCAGATAGGCTGCTTTCTCATGCAGCCGTTCTTGGCCATACCCATTTCTAGATTCGCGACTCGGGGTTTCCTCTACTGCTGTGGAGTGCTTTTCCAGTTCCAGTCTGCAAGTCGCTCTGCCGGTTGTTGTCTTCGTGTTCGCTGCTTCCCTGTTTTTGCGGTTGGCTCTCGTGTTCACTTTCAACTTTTCGGTGGTTCCCTGGTCAGTTGAATCAACGCGGGAAGGTTGTGGCAGTTGCAGGCTCTTCCTATGGCGGTCTTCGATTTCTCCTACCTGTTTATCTGCAATTGTGAAATGCATCCCCTGTTTTCTACTCCACCGTGCTCGTTCCTGTGTTTGAAAAGGTTTATATAAAAGTACCTTCGTCTTCATTTGTAATTGCAAGCACTTTGCAGTAGGATGGTCATGTTTCCTATAGTTCAATAAAACCCTTTCAAATTCCATACACATATGGTCTTCCTGAGTGCTATGCATCTAGAATGGATTTATACAGAATTGCAAGCGCCCTTGCATTCAGTTTACGGCTGTACATTCACTTTCTGACTGTGTTATGCATCTAGTCTTTTGTTTCACTTTCACCAATGTTTTGTGCAATATTGGGCTTCCCACTTTACAGCTGTACATTCCATTGCCCTCTTTCATCTTCTCATTATGCCTTCTGTCTTCACTAATCTCACACAGTTTCAATCGTCTATTAAAGATTTAGCGTCTGAAGTTAATCTTATCCTCACAGATTTAACATTCGTTTAGCAACAACCCACATAAACCTACTAGAATTCCATTTTGCTAAATTTTAAAGTAATTGTATCCTATGTCACTATACATACATGTCTGTAGACGAGATATGTCACTATTACATACATGTCTGTAGCTTCTTTAATGCCACTATACATATATGTCTGTAGACGAGATATTAATATACATAATTACATCAATGCCACTATACATATATGTCTGTAGACGACATATTAATATACATAATTACATGTATTTTGAACATTAGTTGTTGGGATTTTAATTCATGAGGGAAAAAACTTCAATGCCTCATCCGTTTGCATTTGTCTTATCTCTTTTTTAAATTTAGTTGGTCTTGACTTGAATCTAGTCTAGCTTAGATTTTTCCCTCACAGATTTACTATATGTTTAGCAATAGTTAACATAGGCTTATTAGACATTCAAGTTGTTAAAGTATAAAGTAATTATATCCTATGCCTAGAAGTATCTTCTCAAATGCTGCTATACATATGTTTATGTATGTGCAAGAGAGCTTAGTATACTTACATATATAAAGAACTCTAATCGTTGGACTTGCAAACCATGGACTAAAACCTTTAATGCATCAGCAGTGTGCATTTCTCTTATCTCTTTTTAAACTTAGTTTGTTTTTACTTGATTCTGGTCTTTGGACTTTTATTCTCCACAACAACCTGTAACAGGAGTCAAATGGATGTAGCTTGGGTGGTTGGGAGGAATGAATGTTATCCTCCCCACCCAGGTTCTACTCTTGTAAGTGACATGATGCTTTTGTGTCAGTGACATGATGCTTTTGTGTAGCTAACGTCAAAAAAAAAAGAGTAAAACTAATTTTGATCATAAATTTGAATGATAATTTAAATGAAAAAATATAGATTCAACTTATGCAATGTTGACATTTTCTTTTTGCTATTAGATTAATTTAACATAATTCTTACCTCGTTTCAAGTTAACATAATGGTATAATAAAAGTAATGCACATTTTTATTTCTTAAATATTCATATTGTGAAATTTTGGTAGAGACATAATTATATCCTATGATTGAAAATATACTTGATCATTAGAAATAGCATTTTTTTGTGTAATGTCATACACAATTTGGTGGTTTATTTTCTAAACATAACACAAAATCCTCAAGGGAAAATTCCCTATACCACAAAAATCATGAATGCTTTTTCGTCCTTAGAGATGTTGTATCTTTCTTTTTATCATTTCCTCATCCAACATTTTCTCTTCCTTTATAATAAGTGTCTTTACAATGCCCAAGGACTATTTTTTTTAATGGTGTTGTACTCTAAGAAATGTAGCTTCCCAAAGGACGGTTCACAATAAATTAGTCACCCTTAATAATTTGTCAATGTCCAATATGCATGGGGATTTTTTTGTTATGTACAAACAAGATCATTAAACAAACTATATCTCACTATCTCTCAAACAATTATGGGTGATGCATATAATTGTCATAAATTTAAGAGAGGGCTCACTTCCCAAACTTTTACACTGTGATCAATCTATTTTTAGATAACTTTTTTCTTCTTTTTTGGACCTCTTAAAATTAGTCTTCCTTCATCACGTGCTTATTGTACTTTACAACTTATTACATCTCAAAATTTATTTGAATGAAAATTGATACACACACAGATACACACCTTCTACTCTATCATTTATAAAAATTCCACTTCAAAGACAAATGCCCTCCAAATTGAAAGTGAAATCTTCAAATTGTTTTTATTTTGTTAATAGAAATAAAAAGTGATATTATTTGTGTTGACAAAATTTGATAATTTGGTTAATTTTAAAATACAAAATATAGAATATATATCATTTGTATTAACAAATAGTTGTAATTTAGTTAGTAAAAAAATACTAAATATAAATTATTTTGTGACTAAAATATAGTAGAAGCAGAGCTTAAAATTAGATTTATGATTAGAAAATATTTTTTGTAAAGGAATTTTTGAAAGTTTTGAAAATATAAATCTTTAAAAGGCCTCTTAAAATAAGATTTGATTTGATTTGAATAACAAGAATGTGGTCTATCCACAAGTGAGGTGATTAAGCTTGTATTAAGATGGAGGTTCAAATTCGTGAGTGGGTTACAGAGGTATGATTTATTGGAATGAATTATCATTTGTCTCTCTCCTTTAATTTTTGATATATGTATTTATGTCTATATTCTTGTAGTCAATATGTTAGAATCTACATGGTTAAAGGAAGTAGTATAGGTTTTGGACACTTCTATTTTCTTGGACCTCTGAAAGAGATGTTGAAAGCCCACAACACCATGGATATTTTATGCCCAACTCTCCTTTTGGATTTGCTGTGGACGACATGTATGCCACTTGTACTTCTTGTTTATATATAATATACTTTTCTCTTAAAAACGAAAAGAAAAGAGAAGAAGTTATTTATATTTATATATGTATATACACGTGAATTGTCAATTGGGTTTAACTTGGGTAGCTAAGAAATGAAAAAAGTTAATCTTCTAACCTAGGTTCAAATCTCATGTGTAACATGTATGTCCTTCATAGATTGTTGTTAAAGTACTAACAATCTCACTTTTATTCAAGTACTTAAGAGCGGAACTGCTATTCTAACTTTTCTTGAAAAATTTTATCCACAAACTCAAAGTTTATATAAATTGATTGTTGCTAGCATTTTAAGTAGCTCCCTACTATTATATGCCTATTATATGCCTAGTTTAAATCCATGTAATCAAAGTTGATATAAATTGATTGTTGCTGGCATTTTAAGTAGCTCCTTACTATTATATGCTTATTATATGCCTAATTTAAATCCATGTAAACAAGACATATTAGTTTATGTTTGATAGGTTCACTAATGATACCATCCACGAATGTGAGAAAAAAACCTTTGGCTTTTAGATTTTCGTTATATATATAAATTAAGCCCCAAAAGTTAAATAAAGTTGTTTGACTTACAATTCCAAGGTGATTCAAAAATTTGTAAAAACTATTAAAAAAGCATATTTATATGTTTTTCTAATAAAACCTAATCTACTCATTAGATATATTATCATACATTACATATATTATATAGTCATATATTTATAGAAACATAAAAAATATTATGAAACAAAATATTATACTAAAATATTTATATATATTACATATATTATATAGTCATATATATTTATAGAAACATAAAAAAATATTATGAAACAAAATATTATACTAAAATATTTATATATATGGAAATGTAATGTAGTTGGATGGGTATTGGTAAATTTGATGGGACACCCACTCAATTTTGGTAGTTATGAAATATATTAATTTATTGGAATTGATAAACCCATAAGCATATCAAAAGCTACTGTTCTATTTTAATATTTCCAGTCTTCAATTTCTTACAGTTGAGAGTACACAGATTTCTCGACCACCGTGGCAAGATTCTCGACACCTTCTTAAAGCCTACATTCTTTTTGCCACATCATTTCTTAAGATTAAGGTTTAAGATCTTTAAGATTTTTACATCTTAAAACATCACTTTATATTAAAAAACACTTTTAGAATTTTCTAATGTCTTCTTCTTACAAACAATGTTCAATTAAACAATATTTGGTATGAAAACATGAACACAAAAACAAAAAAAAGCCTCCAACGAAACAACGATATTCCGGGTGTCCGACATGGCTCAAAATTCTTCAGTAAACCCAATCTACAATTAAGAGAGGCAAGTTTTGTTATTAAAATCTAAAACCCTTAAGCAACCAGTGAAAAAGCATCAACTATGAAGTCCAAACTGTCCAACTCTGTAATCATCTTTAAGTAAGGGCTGATAAAGTCAGCAAAAGTTCACTAACAAATTAAAACAATGCAACTACAGAGCTTGTTATTCAGTTGTGAATAAAAAAAAAGGTAGTGTTTACAATTAAATGTCCAACTCTGTAATCATCTCTAAATAAGGGATGATAAAGTCAGCAAAAGTTCACTAGCAAATTAGAACAATGCAAATACAAAGAAATATGGCAGAAAGCTATCAAGATAAAGATTCTTAATTGGATAAAAAAACATTCCCAACTAACACAAAAAAAGAATAAAAAGTCTGCAGCAATAGCCTTACATGGTCGTCAAGAAAAACAAGAAGGATATCCCAAAATACAGATAAGATACTCCTAGACCCAAAATCAGTAAAATAGTTCAATTCCAACCATGACACACCCATTCGATGTATTCCTGAAAATGAAGAGTGCTCTCAATATTATGCAATGCAAACACTTATTAAGTAATAAGTCCGCCTGTTCATTATATTCCCTGTGAATGTGCTGAACCTAAAGTTGAATAAACTGCGAGGCCACCACCTGAGTTTGCAAAGCCCAGTTAGAGATGTCCAATGCTTCCAATTTGGGTCTTAAGACCCAGGTGCCAGGCAATAAGTTATTGACACTAACCAGGCTGTATTTCTTAATGATGATGGAAGTAGAGATTTTAGACATGCCATAATATTATATATGTTTCTGTATACATTTGTATATGTCTGTATGTATACATGTGTGTGGGTTCATTCTCAAATTTGTCAGGCAGTAAATTATTGACTCACCGGGCTTTATTTTCTTAATAATGA
Source organism: Pseudotsuga menziesii (assembly GCA_001517045.1). Lineage (NCBI taxonomy): Eukaryota > Viridiplantae > Streptophyta > Pinopsida > Pinales > Pinaceae > Pseudotsuga > Pseudotsuga menziesii. Next base: position 32,732 of record LPNX010374200.1, read on the forward strand.
TGATGGAAGTAGAGATTTTAGACATACCATAAAATGTCTCCGACGGCTCTGATTAATGTTGAAATTTTCAGGGATCTTCCTCAGGATATTAATGAAGCACTATCAAGCCTGATCTTTGCTGCTGCAAGGTGTGGCGATTTACCAGAGTTACAGCTCTTACTTGGCTATTTTGTTAAGAGATATGGACTTGAATTTGCATCTGCCTCAGTGGAACTACTTCCTGGTTCTGCTGTAAACAAACAGGTGCCCCCAAACAACGATTTCAGTTTTACAATTTTGTGACAGGTTTTTTGTTTGCAATGTTTTATAAGGTTGTTTTTTCCCATGTGATAATGTTTATCTGAAACAATGGTTTCTTTTGCTCTGCAGATTATTGAGAAACTGTCGTTGGATCTCCAACACGCAATTCAAAGTTGAACTTAATGAAAGAAATAGCAGGGGAGTTCGATCTCCAGTGGGACTCATCAATCGAGGCAGAGCTATGCAAGCCTACGGAAGATTCTTTGGTAACGGCATATCAGAGATGCCAATCCCACCATTTCTTTCAATCTTCCGCTTTATTTTTTATGCCTGCTCGTATTGCTCTAGAGTTTTGATTTGATGTGACTGCTGAATCACTTCGTGTGCATGCAGACGAAAAGCGTAGGGCCGAGGAATTTTAAATCTTGCCAGGAAGGTGTTGATTCAGTTCGTCAACCATCTTTGCATGCATTAGATGTGGAGAATCAGGAAGTTGAGTTGTCCAACGAACAAAATGATGAGACATTGACAGAAAATGCTGGACCTGAAGAGAGAACATTTGACAGAGATATTCCAGTTATTTCTAGTAGTATCAAAGAAATTTTAATCGTCCCAACGCGGAATGGCGGGACTTTGGGTGTGGAAAAGCAGAAATCGTTACCATGTGCAATTGCTTTACAAAGTAGAGACAAGAATTTTAGCCAAAGATCAAACAGGGACAAATTCATCGAGGTTACTTCTTTCGAATCTTGTGATGTTGCTGGTGTTGATGATATACGCCATTATGTGAGCAATAACAATCCTTCTGCATCTGCTACTGGATCTACTGAGCTAGCAGCTAGAGCCACATTGCTGACTGCAAACCTGGCCAAATCATCAAAGTTGTCCACGAAAGGTAATATCTTTGGAGTTTACAGTGCAGAAGAAGAGAAAAATATCAGCGACCTAAAATATTTTCATCAATCTGGCACCAAGCCATTTGAATGCATGCTTTCAAGGCGGGCACCTAATCTTGAAGATTTATATAGTAAAGAGGATACCCGCTTTCCGGAGTGGAGCAAAGAAATAGTGGATAGCGATTCTGAGTTGAGATCAGATATGAACTTTGGACAGAGCAATAGTCAGAGGGAATTTAACTTGAAGGCACAAATGCATGACCTTCAAGTAGGTTACATGGGAAGAAGATCATCCAAGATGAATATTGAGTCAAAGAGGCGTGAACGGATTGGAGTAGAAGATGGCGTACAGAAATGGCGCAGTCAAAAACCTACTGACATAGAAGCTAACTGTGAAAACTTCATTGAACTTTATGAGAATGGAATGATCAATGAACATGTTGAGGGGTGGAATGCTAGAGGTAAAGAATGCCATTTCGAAGATGATAATGGAGTCGATGTCAGTTCTAGAAAGGAACACATATCAGAACATCAATATTCATCGAGAACAGGAAAAAAAGTCCGGTCAAAATCAAGGAGAAGACAGTCAGTGTCTACTTAATGACATTTTGTTGTGCTTAGCCAACAATAATTATGTTTGGAAAAGATTAACAATCCATGACAGGGCTTTTTCCCCAGTTGCAATTGCAGCACTGATTGTCAATCGCCCTGGATCTTACGAGAGAATTGATTGTACCAGATTGGTGTGGATACTAGATTTTAAAAAGCAATCCCAAATGGGTGAGAGATAAGGGCGATTTTTCCAATTTGGCAGCCCACGAGGCATGGAACACAAATTATTGCGTCAAATTATGTTGTATGTACATACATACACATTGTGACTGTAAATAAAGGGTCTCTATATCATCATCATGTGAATATGTCTGTAATTTTTCTCCTCCAGTAATTTTTGTTCTAAAGCATGTCATGCATCCCTCAGCAAAAAAATTTAGTTGGGTAGAGCAATTATTTCTTGTAGGCATTAGACAACGGTGGGATAATTGACCTCTACCATTGCCAGGGTGCATGATAAGTCTGTAACCCTGGATTAAATCAAGGGCTTAGGAGAAGAAGGGATTGAGAGAAAGCCTCTCGTCTCAGTCTTCGTTGTTCCACCCCGTTCGGTTCTTCCTAGCTTCTCTTCAATTATATAAGCAGAGCAAGTATTGCAAAGCCTTCATGACCCAAAAGGGAAAGTCTCTGTTTCATGCAAGGTCCCCGAAATCCCTTATGTAGCCAGAATTTGTATTTTAAATAATAACCACTGAATGCTTTCTTTCAAATATGTGTGCACGCTATGTATTGATTGCCTTACTGAATGCTTTCTTTCAAATATGTATGCACGCTATGTATTGATTGCCTTGCAATTTTTGTTGTGATCAGTGATCTACTTTATCTTTATTATAATTTTTTTTTGAAAAGTAGGGTGTTTTGAGAAGCTATTCTGATTGTCTCCTTCTATTAAGTAGCAGCCAAACTGCAGATAAATTCTTTATGAAGGCTTATGATGCAGCTTCTCCTATCTTTCAACAAGAAAGTAGTGGCAAAGTTGATTTAATATCAAAAGCAATGAAGGGATAATAGAATAGATGAATTCAACCATCCCATACACAAGTTGAATTGGGCTGGTTTGATAAAAATGCATTAGATAGTTCATTATTAAAAAAACAAATGTACGTCAAGAATTATACATCATGAAGGCAAAAAGGGCTGTCACAAAAGTATCCTCTCCCTACATAAGCAAGTAGGGCAAGCATTTTGAGCTCAATGGAGTCTACGTCTTGCCTAAAACTAAGACCTCTAATCTAAAAGTTGTAAGTTCTCTCAAATGGAATAGGTTAGTTGTCCATGAAAGGATGCTTGACCCCTTCCTTTCCACAAGAAGGAAATTATCAGTCTCATTACATCCTTCATGCCTCTGGGATCTTCCATTTATCCTGAAAAAACCATCCTGCGGAGAGTCAACTCAACCACATTTTCACTTTGATCATCAATCTTTATAATCTTTCAAGATATTCACCAATGGGCAACATAGAATTTGAGATTTTACGAGGGCAAAACAGAGAGATCTAATGTTGGAGTTAATGTGTTCTAGATCTGCAGGAAGAGTTTGATTTCTGAAAGTTGGTTTTCTTTTCCTTTAAAAAAAGGTTAACACTTTAAAAAATTAATAGATCTTAATAAAATTATTTTATTCTTTATCAATCTTTTCAAAGAACGATTCATGAAATTCATTAATATTGTGTGATTTTATTTGACTTAACATAACTTTACTTTGCATCAATGGCTCTAGCACAACAAATTGCCTTGCTCTATTACTCAATATCCTGCACAAAAATTTCAGTGGTAAGTTGATGCTTCCTTGATTTATGGTATTTGTTTTCGGAGACTTGATCTGTTAAGGATGGGTACGAATATTTCATTGAGGGATTAATAGTTCTGTCTTATAAGTTCTTCAAGAACAAAACCAACCCAACTATTGCAGGCATTCACGAACATTGTATAACATAAATGGTGGATATCATTACAGTTGAGGAACATTTCCTTCATTGAATGACGCAGTAGTGCTAGTTATAAATCCAGTACAGTGGAAAATTTTCACATAGTTGAGTCCTACTTAAAATGTGAAAGAGCTGAATTCGTGTGGCAACAAGTGAAGACTGTAATAGTGTCATGTTGTTGCAGGCATCGAGAAAGGAACGATAAATGCAACACTTTCATACACCAATGATCTGGTGATTGGATTGTGTATTTTTTGAAAGAATGCTTTCCACACTCCTTGATATCATCTTAAGTAGAATTCGAACCAAACACCTGCTCGCAGTAATATCGGCGACTCTTCACAGAAGCTACAGGAACCTGTGCTAGTAAAACGAATCAAACAGCAGGCACCCGAGAAGAACAATTTAAAAGTGCAGTTAAGGGAGAAATTTAAACGCCTGAGCTTCGAACAGACCGAACCCAAGACCCTAAAACAGATACTGGAAGCAATGCAAATTAAAGGCATTTTGCATTCATATCCCGTTCCAAATGTTGATGATCACATTCATGAATACGGTTCATACGGTTCAGGTTCAAACCGCGCGTGATGTCTTGAAAGGCAGAGAAGCAAAAGCAACCCGACATCGGAGAAAGACGTCTTCGACGGTAATTATAGTACCTCTTTCGAACGAACGATAGGTCGTCATACAACGTCGTCATACAACGGCCAGCAATACTTCTTATGCTATGCAGCATTTAATGCGACGGCGGTCGCATTGTCCGCCGTCGGATCGCTCTTTGCAACGGATCCGACTGCGGACAGTGCGACCGCCGTCGCATTAAATGCTGCATAGCATAAGAAGTATTGTTCGCGGTCATACAACAACGATGCTCATTGACCAATGTCAATGATAATACACATTTACAGAGGCTTAACTAGATGTTCATGTTAAGGGATGAATGTTGATATTAAGGAGCAAATTTAAGAAGAAAAAAAAATCTACCTATAAATATTAGACGTAAATTATACCAAAGTTTTATGATTATCTCTTCTTAGCCAACTCGGTTAAGTACTAGATACGTGTTGCTTGTCAGGTTGAATAGACTATTGGCTTGGGATTCCAGTTTGGCTATTTGGTCATATACGCTCCAAACTGTTTCAATGCTCATTATCAAGTAACATAAAATAATATTGCTTCCTTCTTTGTCTTCGGCTAGCTTTAGCTGAGCAAACTCTTCTACCATTTAGATGTTACTCAAAACAAAAAATTCTTCTTATCTTTTCCTGTCACAAGGGGCAGCTGATGAAACATCTATGAACCTTCCTCCGACCTGTTTTGTTGTTTGTCTCAGCAAATCTGGCACTTTCATACGCTGCCAAATTTCACTTTACAAAGAACCTTGTTAAAGTGTTTGGCTCATTTGCTTATTTGCTTCTTCTTTTTTTGGTTTTGCAGGTTCAAAACTTCTGAAATAGTTATATCTCAAGTAGTTTAATATTTCCTCATGTTTACCTGTTTTAATGGAGTCTTGGTTGGTAAATAATGCCATTTGCATATTTAAGAGTAACATAGTTAGGTTCAACTTTGGATAAGGCACCTTCCATAGTGGTCCATGCCTCTGCCACAAATGATCCTCTCATTAATCTGTGGTGACCGAATATCTATGCTATAGTGCTACTCTTAGATGGCGATCTCACTCAGCTTTACCTGTTGTCTTTTACTGTCTTGGACAACAAACCTTCATGTAATTTTTTCCTATGATGGTACTGTTACATAAATCCATAAACTTAAATATAGGTTAAATAATGCTTATTTTTAGGCCTTTAAGATGAAACAAGGTTCACATCTGAACTAACTCATCTATATATCTCAGCTTAGTCTTCATCTAGATCAATATGTAAATATTAAAGAATCATCCTAACCCAGGAATGTAGACAATTGCAATTCTCACATTCTGCACTTCACTATTAAGACATGCTCTCGTACAATTGGCATATATGCACAATACATTGGAGACTTGTGTGCTTCAAAAACATATATCTACTTTTATGACATATATGCACTATACATTGGAGATTTGTGTGCTTTCTAATCTCTCTTTTTATATAAAATATCTCGAGTCTCCAAAGTTGCTTCAATTGATTGGATCATTGCTTGCGAAACATGTACGCGATTGTGAGGTTGTATATTGCATATTCCTCTGCGTTCAAGGCTGTTTTAGCTAGTAACTCCTACCATGCTCAGTGATTGAATCAATTTCCTTTTCAAATTTCTAGTGATGGCCCATGTGTTTATGTAAGGCTTTTTATTTCTTTTTGGGGAGTTATTTAGAAGAAGAAGAAAAACGAAACGAACATATGTTGGCGCAGTCAATTACCTATTCTTTTGGAAATTGGAGAAATACATGCAATTTCCAGAGTTTTATTTTCTATAGTGATCTACAAAATAAGACAGGTCAGTATATAGGGCCTTCTTCCCTCTTCTTTTATAAGAACAAAGAAAAGAGAAAACATATTTCTGTAACATGAAACCACCCTCTAGAAACCATTCATATAGAACATGCATCTTCTACCAAGTCAGAAAGATAGATGTGATGTATTCACAACACAGTTTGCTTCATGCTGTTGAACTAGTCCTCGATAACAACACCCGTTGATGCATCTTCCACTTTTGTCATCGACGTTTGCTTGAAAAAAAATGGATACTACAAAGAAGGCATATGGGTAGGCCTTTCAACCAAAAGGTATATAATTTCCTTTACCTTTTTCAATGTGTACTCTTGTTCTTTTTTCCTATGAAGGGCTTCGCTGTAGTGTTACTGTCAATCGTTGGAATCACCTATTTACCTATTCCATTTGTTTAATTAGTCGTGTTGTGTTTCTAAAAAAAATGTTGGTTGTTTGCATTCAACCACTACTCATTTTGCGTGGTCCTTTTACATTGGCACTTTACCATTTCCCTATTTTGATACTCTAGTAGGCTACACGTTTCAAAAAATACTTTTATTATTGACCTAGACATATTTCTCTCTTCTCATGTTCAGGAAAATATGTATGGAAATATCTCTAATGTTCCTGCTTTGCTATTTATCTTGCAAGCGTGTGTTCCTTGCTTAGAAAACATCTCGAAGGTCTTGTATAGTTATTGTCCTTCCCATGCATTTACTCTTATGCAAATGCAACAACCACAATGCAAAGATACATGCATGCAAGACATGGCTCACCTGCCAAGAAGGCGTATGCATTTTGAAGAGATAGATGTTGTCTTAGAAAACAACAATCTTTTTCGGCTACAAAATTTCCACTTTAAAGTGGGGGATTGTCTTTTTGATTCCCTTGCAGTTTTGCTCCATTTTCGCAACAATTTAGTTGAAATATGTCAAGCTACATCATTTCCACTTTAAAGTGGGGGATTGTCTTTTTTATTCCTTTGTGGTTTTGCTCTATTTTTGCTACAATTTAGTTGAAATATGCCAAGCAATTGTAAACTATGCTCAATTTCACCTTTCTTGTGGGGATCCCGTTGAGCTTGCCTCCACGCAAACACATCTTGTAGTTGAATACTTGTCATATTTTCATGCCTTAACATATGTTGGCATTTACCTGAACTGTATGTCACAAATTGCTTCTGGACCAAATGAAGACAACAAATGTGGCTTGTGGAGTGATCTCTTCTGCATCAAATGGTTTGCCTATTGGCATAATTCCCCTGTTGTTGTATGGTCTTTGACAAGGAAACATAAATACTTGCATTTCAAATCAACAAACAATAGTTATTGTTACAACTTGTTGTTCCATGATTACACACCTGCATCTGGACACTTTGAACCTTTCCTAGCATATAAATCAATGCAACAACAACATTAGCTTCCAATTCAGCTTCCAGAAGAGAACACCACAAACGATTGCGCTATTGATTAAACCAATGTCTTATCTCTCAAACCAAAGCTACTTGAACAAGGTTTCGACATACTCGCAACCAATAAGGGAAATTGCTATGACTCCTTGTTCGAATCCGTAGCGGCACTGACAACAGTATTTGACAGTTGCAGTTTGAGAAAAGCAATAGCACAAACATTTTACAATTCCATCGTGTCAAGTGATTCGAGAGCTTTAACAAATCTCCAAGTAAATTTTGAATATAACATGTTCTCGAAAGGAGAACTTGGTTATGAATTTGTTTGATCCATTCGACATTGGACATGTAGAAGGTGATCAGTTTTCCACCCAATGGTTATGCGAATTACTAGATATTAACATATTTCTATGGGATGCAACCTCATATACAACATAATTTTTCTTTTAGTTGTCAAGATGTTGAAACGGAAATGTTTGTATTTTGCAACATCGAGTAAATAAAAATCATTCCCCCACTTTTTCGAATGGGTAGACTCGATACAGATTCCATTACGACTAGTTGCATTTCAAAGAACCTTGCATCATACATGTGCATGCAAACATTCTTTTGCAACATTGAGTAAATAAAAATCATTCCCATTTTCACCCACTTTTTCGAATGGGTAGACTTGATACATATTCCATTACGACCAGTTTCATTTCAAAGAACCTTGCATCATACATGTGTAGGCCTACATGCAACGTTTTTTTGTCAAACTCTTGTAGTTGCAAATGGGAAGCAAGAAGACCTTGCTAGCATATTTGGCAGTCATGCAAAGAAGACAAACTCTATGAAATGAAAAAACAAACACCGATTTGTACATTAAGGAAAAAAAAACATACAACAACTACTAGTACAAAATGCGAGATAAGTGACAAAAAATGACCAGAATCCACATATAAATGACCACTTTTGATTTGATGATAATTGGTGGCTAATTTTCGGTCTCTTATCAAGTGACAAAAAAAAGTGGTCATTTATAACTTGTTTTATGGTCATTGATTTAATCGTATATTTGGTCATTAATTTGGCCATATTTTGCTACAATTAATAACTAAATATACTACCAAATTAAAGACCACAAATATAACCAAATTAATGACCACAAGAAATGATAAAAGTTAATATGACCACATTTTTTGTTGCGTGAAAGAGACAACAAATTAGCCACCAAAACTACCATTTGGTCGTTTATATGTCAATTTTGGTTATTTTTTGGTCGGTTATCTCCCATGATTTAGTCACTAATTTAGTTGTTTTTAGTTCTTTTATATATGAATTTTGGTCTCATTGTTTGGTCACTTATGTTTCTTTTTTTGGTCACTAATTTAATCATTTTATATGTGTTCATTATTCTCATTTTGTGGTCACTAATTTAGCAACTTTTAGTCATATTATGTGTTAATTATTTTTTAGTAGTTTTAATGTGTTCATTATTAATCCACATAATTTTTTAGTAATGTTATTATGTCTAATTTTTTTATTTAAATTATACAATATTCATGCTTATCTAATACACATGTGAATCATGCCAAATTCACAACATTAATTAATTACAACACTGAATATAAAAATATCAAGTACAAATTACATATAATTTCCAACCACATAAATATATAATATGAAATGTCAAGTAATACAATATGAGTGATCAAGAAAGACAATTGTCTCTTTCTATAGTTTCCAACCAAATTAGTCACTATTTTACAAGTCTTTTCAACATGTCAAAATTGCTCAAACACACAAATAAATTACTCACAATCTGCTCCAACTTCCTTAAATAACAAGTCACTATAGCTTGGCAAGAACCCGTCATTGTTCTTGTATTTTGGGGGGTCAATTTAAGTAGTGGTTTTTGCCTCCGTTTCAAAAAGTATGTATTCTGGTAGAACCATTTTTCATTTTGAGCCATCTTTTTGAGATTTTCAAACTTCTTAGTCATAAAAAAACTATAATGTTTCGTTACAGGCACATTTTTTCAAATTTTACAAAAAAATATACATTTAGTACCTAGTTACACTGCAAAAACATATAATTTTTATTTTACATTTAAAAGCTAATAAGAATGAAAAATAGATACATCTTGGAAGTTTTTCCTTTAAACACTTCTCTTAAAAAAACTCATTTTTTTGGCAAATTTGAAGAAAAAATAAATAAAAACATTTCAAACCATTTTAACCTATTTGCAACTATTTTATGAGTAAAAATGATATTATTTAGCATTATTTTTCATAAAGTGACGATTCACATAAACTCAACAAAAGTATACCATATAGTTGTAATTAACATATGAAAAAACATAATATTTATTCTCAAAATAAAATCTTAAAACATTGCATAAATATCTTATAAAAAACTTGTCAAGTTTAACATTTTCCTCAACGACATGAAACTAATCAAGAATATCATGTAGACTAAAATCTAAGTTTGGAATTTTCCTCAACGTCATGAAACTAATCAAGAATATCATGCAGACCAAAATCTTCATTGAAATTGGCATTTTCTACAGCTTGGCTCTCTTCTTGGACCTCATTGTTTTTTTGCCATTGGGTCTTCTACTTCTACGAAATGCCCAAAGTGATTATTTTCAAACATCCATTTTCATTCTGTTTTTTCATGAACTTGGTTTTTGAAAAAAATTCGCTCCAAGAATATACTACAGAGTTTTGGAGGTTTCGATGTCCTACTGCTGAGTTTTGGTGTCTGGCTTCGATGGAGACTTCTCTGATCTGGAGTATTTCTCTATCCTAAGTCGACTGTTCTCTTTTTGTTTTGGAGTTTGGGGAAGTAGAACCTCTCTTGCTGCTAGTGGAGGGTGGTTTGTGCTCTCCTTTTGGGAGTCTGTGTGTTGCTTTTCAACTTGAGGGGAATTTTTCAAACCCTTTTACTGTCATAGAGGTCCTTCTCTTGATTCAATTGATTGTAGGGCTCTTTTAGAATTATTCTTGGTGGTTGAATTTTAATCTCTCCAAGAAGTTGTGTTTGCTTCAATTGGTTTTCACCCTTCAGATCGGAGTTGGCTGAGTGTTTTGTTTCTTATTTCATTTTCTGGTTTAGAGCCGAGTGTTTCCTATTTTTTTGGTATAGATTGCAGGAGTTGGAGCCATTCTCTCTTTTTTTTAGGCATGATGGATGGAGGGGATCCCCCTGATCCTGGTCTAGCCTTTAGGAGACTAGCTGCTTCAGGAATTAAGAGGAAAATTACCCAGAACCAACAATCTTTTGTAAAGAAGCTTGACAATATCCCCTCGGTGGCTCTTCCAGTGGATCAAACTTGCCAAACAACGTTAAATATTGTTGATCGAGATCTCATTGGCCAATTCACCGAGCTTTGGCCTTCCCCTAAGACTATTGCAGGGTGGGTTCAAAGGAACTGGAAGCCTCTCATCTCATAAGACATTTGCAACAATCTAATAGGTAAGGGATACTATCTTTTTCTTTTTGAAAATTCAGTTGACAGAGACTTAATCTTCATAAATGGGCCATACTTCATGGGTCCTCAAGGAATCTACCTAAACAAATGGACTCCATATTTTGATCCAAATCAAGATGTCCCTTCTACGGTTCCCGTTTGGGTTAGGTTGCTACATCTACCTCTTCATTGCTGGAATTCAGGATCCCTAGAAGCTATAGGAAACACTCTGGGGAAATACATTGATAGGGTTGACAGTAGAGATCAGTACACCTGTGCCAGCATTTATGTTGAAGTGAACTTGGAGGTAGATCTACCTGAAGCTATTAATTTGACTGTAGCAGACTGGTCTTATGTTCAAGATCTAGACTATGAGAAACTGCCCTTTAAGTGCAGATTTTTTCATGGTTATGGGCATTTTGCCAGATCCTGGAAGAAAAAAATTGAGGAAGAAGCTGTTAAAGAAAAAGGAGATCAATGGACCCAAGTTCAAAAAACTAGCTCAGCAAAGCAAGGAAATAAAGTCTTTGGTCAAAGAGTAGAATTGGGGACAAGTAGCAAATCCCTAGGGCAGAATCAGAAAGAAAATGGAGCAACTATGAAGGAACCATCAACTCAAAACAAATTTGAAGTATTGAGCATGAGCATCCTAGAAGAACCAGTTATTTCAGTTCTTGAAGAGGAAGAAGTCCCTCATTCTCAAATTCAATCAAGTGAAGAAGTTAGAGGCTATGATGAGTTAGATCTCAACATCCCCATGGAAGGACATTCTCCTACCTACGCAGAAATGGCAAAAAAAGGAAACCTATTGACAATTCAAGTTCATCTGAAGAAGATCCAACAGAGAGGTCATCCAAAAAAGGGCGAAAATCCCAAAAGACGGTTCGGGAGGAAGAAGTCGAATGTCTTAAGATGCAAGGGAGCCAACCAACTATAGAGATGTAAATTACAAGGAACACTCGGGCTAGAGGAGGTCCTAACCCCTCAATGAAATAATGAAATTGGTCTCTTGGAATTGCAGAGGGCTTGGCCATTCTTAAAAAGCTGAAGCTGTTAATGACCTTATAAGAATGGCTTCTCCAAATGTTCTTATGCTCCAAGAGACTAAAATCGATGAGGATATTCTTCTTTCCACTAGCTCCCTAAAGATGGAAAACTAATGTTGGTAAGGCGGTGAGTGCCAGAGGCACTGCTGGTGGAATTTCCACTTTATGGTTAGAAAATTATTTTACTCTTGAAAACTCCTTCACTACGTAGCATTGGATCTTCACAAAACTTTGTCATATACCAAGTAAGCAATCAATCTGCCTCTTTAATCTCTGTGTGTCGGTCAATATTCAAGAAAAGAGTCTGTTGGAATTCGTTGGCAGAATTTCTCGATTCTAACTCCTCAAATGTCATAGTCGTTGGTGACTTAAATATAATATTGAATGAAAAGGAAAAATTAGGTGGCGTTTATGGGAAAGACCCTTTGTTGAATCTGGTGGATAAATTTATATTATCTTGGGAGCTGATAGACTTCAAACCAAAACGTGGAAGGTTTACGTGATTAAATAATAGACTGGGGGCAACTCACATCTCTTCTAGACTAGATCGTTTTCTAGTGCAGAGTTCCTTGTTGTCAGATAAAAAAGTTATTACCTCTAGTATTCTGCCTAAGATCACCTCAGATCATAAGCCAATTCTGCTGCAAATCGAAGATGAAGAGGACCTTGGTCCCATTCCATTTCGATTCAGCCCTCTGTGGAAAGACGGCGATGGATTTTTTAGTACTATAACTACGGCTTGGAATCTCCCAGTTATTGGATCCCCGAATTTTGTTTGGGAAAGGAAGCTCGTTAATATTAAAATTGCGCTAAAGGACTGGGTCAAACATACTCAAAAAAATCCAATTAGTGAAAGGAGAGAAGTCCTTCAAAAATTGGAGAAAATCCAACTTGAAATGGGAGAGACATAAATTACTCCTGCCTTACTTGAAAAAGAGCAAAAAGCTCAGCTCAACCCTTTCCAAGCTTTCAGACGAGAAGAAGAATATTGGAGACTCAAGTCCCGAAGTACTTGGTTGAAAGCTGGAGACCGGAATACCTCCTTCTTTCATAAGCAGTGCAGAGCTAGACTTTCTAAAATTAATATTTCGGAAATCTCCTTCGAGACCGGTGAAGTGGTAAAAGGATTTTCTCAAATCAAACAATTCGTTGAAGCTCATTTCCAGAAACTATATAGGGAATATGGCTCTTATAACTCAGATTACAACTCTGATTTTATGTCCAATATTCCTAGTCTGGTGAGTAAGGAAGAAAATGAAGAGCTAATGCAGCCTTTTTCGGAGCAAGAAATTATTGATGTTATATGGTCCATGAAGCCAGATAGTGCTCTTGGCCCTGATGGATTCTCTATTCACTTTTACCGAATATGCTGGACAGTAATTAGGAAAGACCTCCTCCAAATGATAAAAACATTTCAGGTTAAAGCTAAAGTGGGTGGATGCACAAACTCCACCTTTCTCGCATTAATTCCTAAAGAAGCCAATCCATCCTCCTTTGATAGATTTAGATCTATTTCTCTGTGTAATGCGTATTATAAAATCATTTCTAAACTTTTAGAAAATAGACTTAAGCCTTTGCTTGGGAAGCTGATTTCTCCTCTTCAAGGAGGGTTTGTAAAAGGGAGACATATACTGGATAATGTTATTCAAGTGCAGGAAGTTATGCATTCCAGCTTTCTTCGGAAGGAGAAGGGAATACTTATCAAACGTGATACGACAAATGCCTTTGATCGGGTAAAGCATTCCTTTCTTTTCTCAGTTCTCCAATCTTTTGGATTTTTTTAAATTTGATTAAAGCTTGTATTATCAATCCTTGGATAGCGCCATTAGTAAATGGCAGACCAGCAAACTTCTTCTAAGCTTCCAGGGGTCTTTGCCAGGGCTGTCCTTTATTGCCTTTCTTGTACATTCTTATGGCCGACTCTCTTAGCAGAAAGCTAACCGCAAGAAAAATTGATGGGCTTATTCTTGGCATAACTTCAACAACATGAGTTGAAGCTATTAACCATGGGCCTTTTCGCAGATGACACCTTGCTTTTGGGAGGGGCTTCCTTAAAAATGGCAAGAGTCTTCTCTGAAATTATGCATTATTTCTGTATTATTTCAGGGGCTCTAATCAATAACTGTAAGAGTGCAGTGTATGGTTGGAATACAGATCAATCAAAACTGGATAAAATCTCGCAGTTCTTGGGTTTTGAAGGATATGCCACTTGGGACAAGGTCAAATATCTGGGTCTACCTTTAACATTAGGACAAAATAATCCTTCTCTATGGCTAGAAATCGTTAATAAGATTAAAGCAAAGATTGTTTCATGGGGAGGTCACTGGCTTACAAAGGTAGGAAAGGTTATTTTGATCAAATCAGTCCTTTCTTCTATTCCTATTTACCAATATTCTTTACTTTTGACTCCAAAAGCTATTATGGATCAGATTTCAAAATTGATAAGAGACTTCCTATGGAGTGGTGGGAAAGGAAATCAAAACCGCATGCATCTGCTTAAGTGGGAAATTGTTAAAAAACCAGTCCTTGAAGGCGGATTGCAAATCAAAGATCCAGGAATGTCCAATTTAGCAATGAAAGGCAAATTATTATGGTATATGTTCTCCAACAAAAAGCATCTGGTTAGTCACCTATTCTAGAAAAAATACCTACGTGGAGGAACATTAAGAAATATTCAAATTGCAAACACCCCTAAAGGATCCAATAAATGGAACTTATGCAGGAAAGGGCTTGATTTCTTCACCCAACATTTGTATTGAATCCCAGGCAATGGCAAACATACTCTTATGTGGGAGGACAAAATTAATGGCCACGCTTCATTAAAGACTGATGATTCTATTATGGAGATAAAAAAACGTTTTGATGAGTAAAGGAATTAAAAGGTTGTCTGATATAACTGATTGGGATGCCAATGGAAGCTGGATCGCTTGGTCCCTGCCCCCTCTGACAGATAGTGACCTGGCCAATTGCTCTGTTCTCAAAAATTTGCTAATTGATAGACTTATAGGAATCGCTCCAATACACCGTGACTGCAAAGATACGTGGGGCTGGGGAATAACTTGAACTTATTCAACTGCTTCCGGGTTCAATCAGATGTACTCATCTCAATTTGGCTCTCCAAGCACACACAACGCAACTCTGTGGAAAAGGATATGGAATATGCCCAGCGTTCTAAAATTAAATTTTTTTATTTGGACTATAATGCATTATAAAATATTAACGAGAGAAAACTTGATTAAAAGAGATTTTTTTGGGCCATATTGGTGCTTCTTCTTCCATCAAGCTGATGAATCTACAACTCACATTTTGGTTGAATGTGATTTTGCTAAAAAAGTCATGGCTTTTGTATTGAGTGGGCAACATTATTCTTTTTTTCCTTTAAACGTTGAACATGTTACTCTATTTAAAAATTGGCAATCAAGATACCCAGGTGCTCTCTCTTCCAGTCATGTTTGGAGAAAAATCTGGCAAGCCATTCCAAAATTCATTTGGTGGAAAATTTGGCTGGCCAGAAATGATTTGATCTTCAGCAGCAAAATGCCGAAACCAAAATTATAGCATCAAAAGCTAAGGCTTTTCTCTTGGAAGCAGTAGGAAATCTTCAATTAGTTGGCACTAATTTAGAAGTCGAACAGAATTGGCTCGGCTCAAATCCAGTGGACAAAATTTAGAAGGGCTTAAGTAGGCCTATTATTAAACCGTATTGGCAAGTCAGACTTTCAGAAAAGGAATTTCCAGATTGGTGGAAATCTAAAAATAAAGCCTCAATATTCTTTTATGGAGCGTCAAAATGTATCCTGGGGAAAGCTGGGGCAGGGGGTTTGATTTTTTATCCAGGCGAAAAACTAGAAACTAGTTTCAGCCGGGGAATTGAGAAAACTACAAATAATCAAGCAAAACTATTTGCTCTTCTGAAAGCTTGTCAACTTGCAAAGGAAGCAAGTCATAATAACTTGCAAATCTTTGAAGATTCTGAGATCATCATCAAATCTTTAAATTTTGATACAGTGTTCAAGTCTCTCATCCTAAATGTGATCATGCAAAGGGTGCACTTTATTTTGATTGATTGTGATTCAGTTACCTCTTACCACATTCTTCGCAATCCGAACAAGTTGGCAAATTTCAAAGCCAACTAAGGTTGTCTTCTTCCTCCTGGAATGTTAAGAGTGAATGAAGGATCTTGTTTAATGCATCCCATTCTGTGACAAAAGTCTTTTGGATGTAAGAAGTTGAATCTTTCGGAACAAATTGTAATTGGGTGCAAGCCCAATCTATTCTTTTATAAATAAACTAATTAATTAATTAATCATTTTGGTTAAAAAAAAAATCCATTTTCATGGGGGTTGAGGATCTTTTGATATCTTTGCCACAAGTGACTCACGAAATTCTCATTTTTTCAAACCAAATTCCTGCATTTCATCTGAAAGAACTTTCATAGCATTGATTATTTGCTTGATATAATTGCACTGTAGTGGATCATTATCTATGGATATGCAATTTCTCCCTTTTTATAAGGAGCATGTTATTGTTGTACCTGATCACTACAAGCATAAACAAATAAAGTTAAATAGCGTAATGAAACCTAAATTTAAAAAATATATAGTATTGATATAGATTAATGACACTAGTTTCATATGTAATATCAGAAATATTACCTGGTCATGAGAACAATTCTAAAACCCAATCTCCTCCTTTTAAAAATGTATCTATGAGATTATTAATCATTGCTTATGGATTCTTGTAGATGTTTATAATCTCTAATTTCAAATCTATTTCTTCATATGTGAACATTTTAACCACATCATTACAAGTCAATATTTGACTATATTTGCCTTCACTCCATTCATTAATTAAAATATATTTATATGTCTCATCTTTTGTCCAATATGCAATATGTATGCTTTCAATATCACTCATAAATGGATCACTGCTTGAGCTACGAATATTAGGCTTATGCCTGTAACACAATTAAATAAGATTTTAATTAACTTATAGAAAAATAAATTTCATTTATAATTTCAAATGCTTAATAACCCACTACAATTATCTTACCAAAACAGTTTCTTCCTTGAATTTGCTTTATCCTTGAAGGTTGTTAGCAGTTCTCCTTCTTGTACATTTGAATGGAAAACAAGAAATCTCCATAGAGGTGATGTTGTGACATCCATAAATCTCGATACCACTTTATTAAATAATTTGTAAGTATAAGGCTCACAATCATAAGCAATGTTTTTTATATTGTAGCCATGAGGGATGTTTGCAATTGCTAGTGAGTACTCCTTCTTACGAACAAGATTTGCAATGTTTGCACAGTCATCAACAATCACTTTATATTACATAGTGTCCAGCCCATTCCAAATGTGATTGTCAAGGTATCATCAAGACCAACGTTTGCAAGGCGTTCCCTTCTTTGTCATTCTGTTTTGGGTCTTTGAATATGAATTTTGAAAGACTCTGGTACTGAACTCTTCTTTGGCATCTTTGAGAAAACATTTATATGTATAAGTAAAAAATATATAAATGAATTGACTTGCAAATAAATTAAATAGAATATATCATAAGTGAACATACATTTTTGTATGCAACAAAAAAAATTCTCAAGTTCTCAATGGAGCTTGAGTCTGGATAGTTGCATATGACATCATCCCAACTCTTCTCCCCCAATAGTATAACCATATCCTCTTGTGTTTTCATGTAAACCTTATAACTACACGATGTAAAAATAAAGTACATTTACTATCATATTTAATGATATAACATAATGCTTAATTAATAAAACATATTAAACTCAAAACATAAACCAATACACAAACTTACTTGTCAAATTCATTGCACATTTCCTCCATGGATAATTCACCTAACTTTACACGTGACAAAATTGTAGATATAAGTGTTTCATCCTTCACACCTTGCAATGTTCTCCAAGGTGTTATAGTCATATCTTATGGCAAATTCTTGACGTCGGGGCCTCCTTGACTGCTACTCCATGTAGCTGCTTTAATTTTCTTTACCTTTTGATTTTTTATGCCAATATTATCCCACATGTTAAATATCTCTTCAATCAAATCCCATATTGGCCCCATTCTAAATGCCAATTGAAAATAGTTATCTACAGCGCTGAATGCATCACTTCCTTTCAAACCTTTATGTTTCACATTGTCCTCTTTAATCGGGAAACATATTTCCATACAACATTGTTTCCAGAAATATGCATCAACTTTCGATCTATCCCAACCACATATTTGTTCAAATTCATTGTGGATAAATTTGACCCTTTGAATGAATGTCATGGACATCCTATAGTCATTATCTGTGTTATGATACCGTGACAAGGGTTTTGATTCCACATGTATTAAACTAGCATAAATTATCCATTTGACTGTTTGAAAAATGGGGTTTTGGGGAAACTCTTGCATCAATTCTGTTCTAGCCTCTGCAGAATGACTCCCCCCAAAAACATAGTAGTTGTAATCAAAACACCTTGATTCATCAAATGCATCTCTAATAGTAACATCTTTCGAGTCAACAAGAAATAGGTAGCCAACCACATGTGCATAAGGATTGAGCCTCATCAATGCTTTCAAGTTATGAACATGCAAGCGATTTGGTTTCCTAATTTGGCACTTCTCTTGACCTTCCGTCGGTCTATAAAGTTACTTAACATTTAAATCAAATGTATGCCCATTGTGAACCAACTTATCCCTCTGCAATCGATCCCGAATGGCATTTTGTGTTGTCTTAACAACAATATCATCTAGATCATCGCCTGGAGTGATGATCTCCAAACTATCCCCAGAAATTTCACTTTGATTTCCAGTGATAACATTGGATTCAACATCTTGTCTCCTCCTTTTACGTCTTGAAGTTGGTGTATCTAAATGAACAACTTGTTGATCAGGAATGAAAGCACCCTCATCCATATTTATTTTAGAAGAGTGTTTCTTACTCTTACCAGTACGAGTAACATCCTCATCAACAACAATTTGTTGATCAAGTTTTGTTGGGCGAGATATATTTTTAAATGTAACCTTCCTAGGTACTTTAGTTGATTTTTGGATGTCCTTTCCTTTCTATGTTTGTACTTCTTCAGTTTGAACATTTTGCACTCATTTCTTTCTTCGTGTTTCTCCCTTCTAACGAGTACCATTAATGGCATCCATAGGGTTTTCTTCAATGGAATAATTTCCATTCAGAATACGAGACATTGGCATGGAAAAATCCTACAAAATAAAAACCTTGTTGTATTGAAACTATTATATTGTCATATGATCCAATTTATAACAAATTCAAATACAAACAAAAATATAGAAACTTACACTCTTGCGCTCAATATCGTGCATGACTCCCGCACAAAATTTAGTGGAAATTTTGTTGATTTTATAGTTTGAAACCTTCAAACAATATCAAATTTCTACATAGGTCTTAGTTTGTTTCACTAGTGCATAAACAAAGTCTTTACGTGGAACCAAACAAATATTTCGTAATAATCCTAATGAGTGATAATCGTTTTTTTGATATGCAAATGTCGCACAATATAAATGAATACTATATGAGTTCCCTTTATATTTCCCTTTCAGGAACCAAGAATAACTAGTCCATTTTCTCTTCCTCTGGCACATGTTTCCACTCCCTTGCATTGTTGGCTTTTAAATCCTTGATGGACACAACTTCTTCATAGGAAACATTATGTGATGTCTCAATTGTTTTTTTCAATGACTTCATTGTTGATCTTGCTCTAGACATGTTTATAGATAACTTTCTTGGCGCCATTATCCCTATAAAAGAAAACGAAAATTTTTAGTTTATCTACAAAAAACAACATAACTATATAAACAAAAAAAATATTGAAAAAAAAAACAAAAATCCGATCATAGGATTTTAAAAAAATAATAATAATAATAATAACATATTGACAAAATCACCCGAGCTAGACTCAATTGAAAAAATCATTTACTTTATTTATAAAACATATTTCATGGTTTCTCTATTTTATGATGAAAGGCATTATTGATAGAATATGTTTGATATATGTTCAAGGGAAAAAACGTATTGCAATGAGGACAATGGGAGCACATCCCGAAAAGAGAATAAGGTAAGTTCTTTGAAATTTTAGTATAAAATTATTATATTTGAATTATTTGTTATTTTAAATAATGTGTATTGGTTAACGAGTGTCATCTAAAACAAAAACTTGAATAAACTTGATAATGTTTCTTGCAATCTGAGTGCAAAATAGAGTAAAACCTTGATGGAAACATTGCAAAGAGATATATTAGGTGAATCAAAAGGTAATCAACATGAAATTTATCTTTGAATATTTAGTAATAATGTACTTATTAAGAATAGTCACTAACATGTTTCAAACACTCCATTTCACATTTGTTTAATGTCATGTAGGGGGCAACAATGAGGAAAGGGAATGATGTGCTAAGAAGATAACCATTATAAAGGATGTATATGATGATGAATTGGTCCTCAATTTATCTAGAATGATGCTTGAAATTAATGAAAATTACGAATTTTTTTATAAAATTATGAGGGATATAGTGGAAAGAATATATAGACATATTTTCCACTTATAGTACAAAAACAATCCAATGAATCAAATAATCATATTATATATAAACTACAACAAATGTTTCTAGAGAAATTTTTAACAAGACATCTCACACTTGCAATAGTAAAAACATACAATAACAATATCAAATCTTTTCAAAAA
This sequence comes from Pseudotsuga menziesii, assembly GCA_001517045.1. Classification (NCBI taxonomy): domain Eukaryota; kingdom Viridiplantae; phylum Streptophyta; class Pinopsida; order Pinales; family Pinaceae; genus Pseudotsuga; species Pseudotsuga menziesii. Next base: position 53,464 of record LPNX010374200.1, read on the forward strand.
TATTGTTCTTGAATATGATTTTCTATAATATGCATACTACAAGAAAATATTACAGAATTAATATTTTGGCTATATCAACTTTCATATAAATATTTAAAAAATGGAATTTATTATTTTCAAGAAGAAAATGAAAATTCAAAAGGACAAACGAAGTGATATCTCAAACATCCCAGTGAGGATGTCCAAAAATGTACAAGGAGATGGTAAAAGAAATAAACATAATTGCATCATAGGAAGGGCCATCTCAATAACAATGTGCATCAAATGTATGTAATCATTATTTTTATATTTTATGTACATTTAATTTAACTATTGCATGAAATACTACTTTTCATTTGTTTTATTGTGGAATAAAAAACTCATTCTGCACATAAGACATGACAAGAATGAAGAAGATTGCTTATCACAAAGTTTGTGAGTATACATTTTCCTTGTTTAACATTGCATATTTGTTGTGAGATATATTATTTAGTTAATTTACACTAGTCATTGGATGTCTTCTAACAGGTGCTAACATACAAACAAGAGCCATCCAGATAATATATTAATATTGGGTTAAGTAATATGGGTTCCGAGTATATGTTAGAATATCAAAAGTTATTTGTGCAATTTGTAAGTAGCTATGTTGATATAATTTCCTCATTTTTATCATCAATAGGACAACAAGAAACCCTTATATTACTCATATCAATTCTGTCATGGCATATAAAACTTACAGGAAAGAAAGTATGGGGTGGATCCAACAGAACAATTATTGAGAGAGGGCATGAGGAAGGGATCTGAAAGAATGTGCATTGTTTATGAATCACTTTTTGCTATGGTATATGTTTATATTTATACAATTACGTATATTATATTATTGATGTAGATACACTCATTACACTTTATTCCCATGTTTCTAGATGTAAAATAAAAATGAGGAACAAAATCTAGTCAATCAAAAAAACGTTCGGTCAAATAACTCATGTATGATACCGCCTACAAGTGTAAAAAAAATAAGGCATGCAAGCAACTCAAACAATGATAATAGTTTAAGTGAAGAATGGAGATCAATATAATTGAATGTTCTTGCAAGGTGTATGTTTTGAAATGATTGTTTATGAAAATCAAACATTTTTGTTTAATGTATTGGATGACCATAGGTTACCAAAAAGTGTAACAATTACATATTGACATTTTTATTATTGTGGATCTTTATGTTGTCCCAGTTTTTATAACGAAGGGTCTCTGATTCATATATAATAAAATTAGTTTCATATTCTATTGCATTGTCCAATGTTATAAATTGTTACATTGGTGATTAAATATATCAATGTTATATATGGATGATTAAATATTACAAAGCATAGGCGTGTAATTCGATGGCATATCACATTAATGCAATCATTGAATTCAAACACATGATAATTTAAATTCAAATATCAATGTTATGATAATTTTTTTTTATGATTAATTAAAAATTAAAAAATAAACAATTAATTAAAATATAGACATATAGTGCATTGTATTTTTTTTAACTCAGTGGATGGTGTAGGGCATATGTAAAGCATTGACGATGTCGTTATTTTTATGTTGTAAGAAATTATGCAATAATTTCTTTTATCAAATAAATCACACCGATGATGTAAGAAACTACACAATAGTGATTTTAACTGAATAAACCACACCAACGCATCTAGTTGTTATTAATGTACCTATATGTTGGTTCTCAAGTAAGAATCACCACCAATGCTTTATATATATCATTAGCACATGTGATCATATGTATAGTAAGGCACTCAATTCCATGGAAAATGACAATCCAATGGCCATTATTGTCATCGTTAAATTTACAAGACACTATACTGTGGATGGTAATATAAGAATTCATGCCTAGTTGTGAATGGTCAACACCCGTGTGTTAAATAAAGATAATAAGCACCAATGTTAATGTTATAAAACATATTACATGCACTAGAGAATTATATAAATGAAAAGAAACGATGTATAACATTTTAATTGTATAGTGGTGCTCATATGTTTACGATGCATCGACGCATAATATTTAAATTATATGGAATGATATGCATGTGTTTACAATGCACAAGTGAATTTGGGTGATATATGCACATCAATAAAAATCCTCTTCTATAACCTTCATACGCTTAGCTTTTTAATTTATAATGAACATCCATTATGACCTCTATAAAACCCTCTATTACCAATGGCAGAGGTTTTAATAGACCCATTTTCTAAAATTTTGTCTAGTCTTGTAACACTAAAGCTTTCATAAGAACCTTTGTTAGAAGGTTTTTCCCTTGTAATGGACATTTGATGGATCTTGTCTTGACAACGCATCTCCTTTACTTCACGACTCCATAAACATGAAAGCTAGCTCAATGATTTAATTGATTCAATATTGCATCGCAACTGCTTACAAAATTTTGTGAGAGACTGGTATTTTTATTAGGCCTTTCTAATTCATTAGATCATCATTCGATGCAAGAAAAGAGCATACTTAACTTTTCAAGGAAAAAATAGGTCTCCAATTTGCATGAATAGTCTTAGGATTGCTCTTGCTCTAATACCATATTACAAAAGGTATATAAACACATGAGAGAGATACATACAATAACATAATATAATATTATCAGTAATTGGTGCAATAATTACATATGAGTTTACCTTATTTGATATGCTCGATCATAGATCAAAGAACTTCCACTTTGAATTCAATATACATTTGTTGCACACAAAAGGTTAAAAAAACATAACTAAGTCATAAAGTGACTTTTATTACAATGTGTAAGCCTTATATATTAACATTTTCAACCAAATTTCAGTAGTGTTGAATATTTTAAAAATTCACTAGAATACTAACCTAAAGGTTTGATTTTGTGAAAATACACAGTCTGAAAGTTGACGCTGAATTCACTAGAATACTAACCTAAGAGTTGAATATTGTTGGTGTTAAGTTATTACTGAGGGCGGGGGCACGGGGGTGTGAATCGGTAATTGCGCAAATACGTATAACTTTAACTTATTCACATTTTCACATATTTAAAACTTTCTAGCATCCATAAGAACAATAAGAACAATGCACAAATACTTGAGAATAAATGTATATCTATAAATATATATTGTATAATTACATCAATGGGAGATTACAGTCTCCAAACTTGAGCACCTACTCAATTCAAGTGTTAACATGGTCCCAAGTACAATCCGCGGGCTACTGGCACCGACCTGCAACAACTTCAATCTGCATGAGCACCAACTTGTGATCTTCAAGAACTGAACTGGATAGATATCAATCTGAATGTGCAAACTGCAACTTGCAACTTCAAACTCTAACCTATGGAAAATTGTGCTCTCCAATTGTCGAAGCACTAACTTCCGTTTGTTCTCCAGCATCGACTGGAAGGAGGCTACGACCCCCTGAGTTTTATCTGCGCCAACAGAAAGGATGTTTCTACACCTTGATTGTATTATCCAACAATGAATAGAAGGAGGATACAACCCCTTTCTCCTTGCCTCCTCTGACCTCCTTGATATGAAATGTGATTATATAGAAAATAGATAAAATACCTTATCTTCACAATCTGCAATTGTTGTAACTTCTTTGATCTACATCTGAGCATCTGCATCTAAACAGATAGTTTCCCAAAATACAATGTGTGACACTTACTGCATCTACATTCTTTCAGCTGATCTGCATTCTACGTTTAAATATAGTTGCTGGCTCAGTTGTACTTGTTATTATGTGATATGCATATTTAATGAGTAAGAAATTTGCACATCTAAGATATGCGTATCATTTTCTTCTAGCGTACGTATTCGTTGTTCATCACTAACTTTGTTGCACACTTTGGCTCTGTTGCATAAAGATACTCTCTACGATCAACAAGCCATTGATACCCTATAGAAATTATGAATCTTGTCAAACAGTTATTTCAGATCTTTTCTTCACAAGGTTATTTCACCTCATCCATCTCTTGATTATTTATAATCTTCTTGACTCAAGATATGTTTCCACTTAGTGAAGTCCCTTAACTTTGGATACACCCCACTGGATTGCATTTTTAACAAGTTAGGATTTGTGTCGGCGTGTTGTTTTCTGCAATTCATCTTTGTGTAGTTTATAACGCACATATGCCAACATCCTTGTGGGGATTTTGCACACACCGGTTTATTACTTTTGTTGCTTTACAAATCTTTGTACTACATACCATATTCTTTGTAGGAATTTTACACACCTTTTTGTTTCTCTTTATTCATAAGTTACACAAATGGTATTTGTGCATCTGTGCCATTTTCAATGTTCTTCAATATGTATGATTATATGTGCATTTGCTTCCAAGGTAGAACTTACATACATATTTGCTTCTCTATTATTTGACACACACATTTATATAGACATATAGAAAACATACAAGAGCATGAATGTCACACCTACCATAACTTGGAATTATATCATGTGACAGTACATCAACTTCATAGTTGACATCAATGACAATACATCAACAAATATTGTTGAACTTGTTACAATTGCATCTTGAGATTGTTGGGAATGTTATATTTGTTGCATATGGATCGTCTGTCAAAGTTGATAGTCGACTATAGTCAAAGGCGATAAATGATGGAAGTTTGGTCGGTCAATCGACTATAGTAAGTTTTTTGGTCGTAGACAAACGACTTGGTTTATGGGAAGTCGACAAAACAACCAAAAGTCTCAACGAGAAATCAACCTAAGTTGACCTAGTCAAGTCAACTGTAACAAAATAATCATATTTAGTGAGGAAGTTCTGCATTGTCATTAATAAGAAGTTGGTTGTATTGCATTTATAGATAACATTTAATGGCTATGCATGATGTAAAACTGTAATGTAAGCATATACTATGAAGGGTGTAGTGTGTATCATGATCATGTGATAGAGTGTGATTTGTGGTCTAGCAAGTCATAGTTGTGAACACCTGTTTTGAGTGTTTGATTAATGGATGAGCTATAGACTCACTGGTTTACTAATTCTCCTTAGGTGAGGGGTTTCCAAGGTAATTTATGTGTTATATGTTTACGTCATTATGTGCCATTCTTTATTGTTAAAGTTTAATGTGTTTAACTATATGAATCAATTTGCAAACATGTTATGACTGTTATTAAGAATCCCTAACAGTTGGTATCTGATCCATATTTTCTTGTAAGGGGATTCCTTTCTTGCTGATAGTTTTGGATTGATCCTTGATTTAGGGGAATACCTATTATAGTGGGAGTCTTCTAGAAGCAATGATTCATTGTTAGAATGGATAGAACATCAAGGATAGAAATTGAAAAATTCAATGTACAAAACTTTGATTTTTGGAAGCTTAAGATGGAGGACTCCTTGTAGATTGAGAACAATGGATTGCAGTCGAAATAGGAATGAATATGGTGGGTGTTGAAAGGAAAACTAGAAAATTATTTATAGAAAGGAAAGGAGTACAATATGACTTTGTGTAGTATATTATGTATTGTTGAATGTCTCAGGAGAAGACAATGCAAATAAGTTATGGGAAAAGTTGGGGAACTTGTACTAGTCGAAGTCTATGGTTAACAAGTTGTTCCTTCGAAATAAGTTGTATCTTTCGAGGATGGTTGAAGGTGAATCAGTCACAGAGCACCTAAATGCATTCAAAATTGTTATTAGTTAGTTTTTTTCCATAGATATTAAAATCATCCAAGAGGAAAATGTATCAGTTTGTTGTGTTCTTTTCCAAATTCATGGGATAGCCCAGTCGTGGCTATTATAAGAAATAGTACCACAATAAAGATGAATGATGTGTCTGCATCTCTATTATCACAATATTTGAGACAAAAGAACATGGAAGGATCGACCCATGAAGCGTTGAAGGTAATAGGTTGAGCAATAGACAAAGGAAAAGGAAAAACCTATGGTCAAAGATTGAAGTTGAGGAGTAGATCTAAGAGAAAATACCTTGGTTCAGTGATGAAAAGTTGTTGGCAATGTAATAAAGTTGGGAATTATAGATGAAACTATAAGACGAAGGAAGTCAATAAAGGAAAAGGGACAGAGGAAGCTCAATCGACTGATAGGAAAAATTTGGAAGAGGAGAAAGGTGATGTGTATTTGGCCTCCACAAATACATAGTCATATTGATATTTTTGATTGATCGACTCTGGAACATCATATCATGTGACACCTCAAAAAGATTGGTTCTGTGAGTATGAGAATATCAATGGTGGTGATGTCCTACTAGGAGATGACTCATTGACTATTATAATTGGACGATGTAAAGTCTGGTTGAAGCTAAAAGATAGAAGAACATGAACACTTCCAAGAGTTCTACATATCCTAGGTTTGGTCGAAAAACTAATATTAGTAAGTAAGATGGGCAATGCAAGAGTACAGTCTGTATTTGAGAAAGATACGTACAAGATGGCATGAGGAGCAATGGAGCTGATGAAAGGTGTTCATATTAGAACCCTATACAAACTATTTGGAAGAACATACACTAACGTAAGTGCTAATGTGGTATGTCTTGATTTCGAGAAAACATCTACTTGTGTAGTTGACTCAACCATGTTGTGGCATCAACGGATGGGGCATATAGGTGAGAAAGGTCATTGTGCTATGCACAACAAAGGTATGGTCGAATGTCTCCCTGATTGTCCCAAAGAAGTAAATTTATATGAACATTGCATTTTTGGTAAACAAGGTCATGTAAGTTTGTCACCTGGTGCTACTAGAGCTAAGGAAATACTGGATTTAATACATACCAATGTGTTTGGACCAATGTTGGTCCATTCACTAGGAGGATCCTAGTATTATGTTTATTTCATAGATGATCTCTCCATAATGACATGGTTGTATTTTTCAAGGAATAAATTTGAGGTTTTTGGGAAATTCCAAGAGTTCAAAGCACTTGAGGAGAATCAAATTGGTAAAAAGATAAAGGTGTTCAAAGCTTATAATGGAGGAGAGTTCTATGGAAAATAATTTGACCAGTTCTGTAGATACCATTGTATAGCTCGAAAAATCACAACCCAATACATGCCTCAACATAATAGAGTTGTTAAAAGGATAAATAGAATGTCGATGGAGAAAGTGAGGAGCATGCCCACTAGTGGAAGAGTTGCATAAGAATTTTGGGTAGAGACAGTCGATAAGATGTGTTACTTCGTTAACATGTCACCATCGACAACTTGGTTGACAAAACTCCATATGAGGCATGGGTTGGTAAGAATCCCTCTCGTACACATCTAAGAGTGTTTAAGTGTGATGAATTCGCACATGTCCCAAAAGAGAAAATAACTAAACTCGTCAGTAAGTCAAAGAAGTGCATCTTCATCGGGTAAAAGGATGGAATGAAAGGATATAATCTATAGATCCCAATGATGAGGAAGGCAGTCTATAGTCGAGTTATGATCTTCAGGGAAGTCGAAGTCACTTCCCGAAATGAAGAGGTTAAAAGAGAAAAACAAAAGAGAAAGAGTTTGTAATGAACGAAGAAAGTTTGGATTTGAGAGATTTGATCGAATCTGACAAAGAGGTGGAACAACAGAATCTGGATGTCAAGAGGTCTGATTGAGTAAGGAAACATAGAAAAAGGTATATTCCAATGGCATTTCCCTCTATGTTTGCATTCTATTCTATAAATGATGATCCCATATCAATAAAGGAAGCAATCGATTCGACAAAGAGAAAAATTTGGAAAATGGCCATGGAAGAAGAGATGGAGTCCTTAAAGAAAATTTAAATGTGGGATCTAGTCACGTTACCAAATGGAAGGAAACTCGTCGGCAGTAAGTGGGCGTTTAAAAGAAAGTTGAATGTAGCAAGTCAAGTCAAGAAGTACAAGGCTCAACTAGTAGAAAAAAAGAATATTCTCAAGTCGAGGGAGTCGACTTCGGATAATTGTTTTCTTCTATTGCTAAACTAACTTCCATAAGGGTACTATTGTCTTTAGATGCAACATTTGATCTTGAGATAGAACATATGGACATAAAGACATCATTTCTTCATGGTGATCTTGATCAAGAATAAATCTATATGAATCATCATGAAGGTTTCAGTGGATGCAGAAAAGGAGTTGGTCTATAAGCTCAATAAGTCTCTGTACGGTCTAAAGCAACCACCCAAGATGTTGTATCAAAAGTTCAATATGTATATCCAACAACTAGGTTTTGTGAGAAGTTAGATGGATCACTATGTGTATTTGAAGAATTTCAATAATCACTTTGTATATTGAGCGTTGTATGTTGACAACATTTACTCACAACATCTTTAACTGGATTCTGAAGATGGGTGAAGTCTCCACTCGAAACACGTCAATCGGGTCTAAACTTTGACGCAGTGCAAAATCCAAAAAATCAAACACAATGTTGTTACACTGTGAAAACATGCATACTCAAACATTTTGTTGGTCAGGAATAATATGGATATGATAAAAGAGGTGAAACAACAATTATCCTCTAAGTTCAACAAGAAATATATCAAAGCAACAAATTCCATTCTTGGAATGGAAATAAAGAGAGATAGAGTAGGTAGAATAATCTGGTTAAGTCAAAAGAAATACATTGAGATAGACCTAAAATGCTTCAACATGCAGGAAAGTCAATTGGTTAAGGTGCCTATTCCTGTGGGAGTAAAGTTATTTGTTGAATAATGTCTAAAGACACAAGAAAAAAAGGAGTGCAAGTTATAGGTGCCCCATGCTAGTGCTATCAGTAGTCTATTGTATGTTATGCTATGTACATGGTTGGATATTATCCATGTTGTGGGAGTATTGAGAAAGTATATGTCGAAACCGTAAACCGGGAAAAGAGCACTTGACTACAATTAAGAAAGTATTCAAGTATCTATGGAGCATGACCACAGTTAATAGATTATTCAAGTTATTCAATGGGGTGATCAATTGAATGAGTAAAAGGCAGTAGGCCATTGCATTGTCAACTACTAAGGCTAAATACATGGCATCCACTCATGCATGCAAAGAAGTTGTATGGTTGAAAAGATTGTGTTTAGATGTTGGGTTTGGGAAACATGTAGTTAGGTTGGATTGTGACAATCATAGTGCAATCTTCATGGCAAAGAATCCAACATATATTTGAAGACGAAACACATTGATGTTCAATACCATTTTGTGAGGATGATGGTGGAGAATCAAAAATTGTTATTGGAAAAGGTAAACATGGTGGAGACTGATGCAAGGCCCGTTGATGAAGTCAGTAAACACAAATAATTTTTCCTGTTGTAGGGAAAAAAAAGGCTTGGCATCCATGCTTAAGTGAACTGAAATTTTGTATCTCTCACTTATGTAAAGAATACAAGAAGTGGGAGAATGTTGGGAATGTTATATTCTTTGCATATGGATTGACTGCCAAAGTTGATTGTAGTCAAAGGGGACATGCAGTGGAAGTTTGGTTTATTGATCAACTTGAATAAGTTGTTTAGACATAGACAAATGACTTGGTTGATGGGAATTCAACGAAATGACCAAGAGGCTCAACAGGAAATCAACTGAAGATAACCTAGTCAAGTCGGTTGTAACAAAATAACCATATTCGATGAGGAAGTTATGGATTGTCATTAATTAGTAGTTGGTTGTATTGCATATTTAAATAAGTTGTAATGGCTATGAATGATGTACAACTATAATGTAAGCATATACTACGAGGGGTATAATGTGTAGCATGATTATGTAAGAGTGTGATTTGTGGTCTAGAATGTCACAGTTGCAAACAACTGATTTGAGTGTTTGATTATTAGATTAGTTGTAGACTCAATGGTTTGTTGGTTTTCCTCGAGTGAAGGGTTTCCAAGTGTGTGTTATATGTTGATGGTGTTATGTTTGCTTATTGTTTATGTTTAAGTGTTTAACTATATGAATTAGTTTGCAAATATGCTATAAACGGTATTAAGAATCCCCAACGTAAATCCGATGTGGTAGGTAGTGGGCCTTCGTAGTTGATGCCAAGTGATTGGTGTAATATCATGTGATGGTGAAAGTGGAAAGAAAGGAATGACTTCTTTCATGGTTTTTGGGGAAATTTTGGTTTCAAAATGGTGCTTTAAAAACGATATTGAGATGAATCTAAAATGGTGACCATGAGGGTTTCATTTATAGAAAAATTAGTGATTAAAAATGAGGTTTCAAGTAGATGCTTTTAATTCTATTAATGACTTAGTGGACAGGTTAGGGTTTGGAAGACAAAACCAATAACTAGTTTTGACCTTGTTCATTGTGTTTGTCCACTTTTCAACCAGTAATTCGTTTGGATGGAATGCAATAAGGATAACAACCAAAATGTGTCTCTTTTTGGAATGGATTGTTATTTTCGAGGAAATATGATAATATGGTCGCTTCTTTAGGGGATAAAGGAGTGATCATCTTGGTTTGGTCACCCTTATTCATGGAACAGGGGTGCCTAAGGTTTAGCATGGTCCAAATTTGACTTTTCTTTTAGTTTTTTGGTCATATTGCACAAGTAATATGGATGAATGAGATAGAAATGGTGCTAATACTGTCGATAATGATCTATAATGGTCATGAAACCCATGGAAATGTACTTGATTAAAATTTTGTTGTTAACATATTACCCCATGATGCATGAGGTCAAGAATTCATTGTATGGTCAAAATGCATCATAACTCTTTCTCACTTTCTATACGGATCTTAAGGGCACTAGGGACAAGAGGCCTAGGCTACATCAGAGAAGGACTCCCCCTTCTAGGGAACTACATAGGCCCATACCTACAAAGAAACCACTCATAAATTTGAGGTGCTTATAATCTCAAATATAAACGAGGTTGGCATCCTCATGCTCATATCAATATCTCAATATAATATGACGTCAATACCAAGAGGGGTTTGATCGATATATGAATAAATATTGGGTACAATACATCACGAGAGTCAAACAAAGACACAATCCAAGTACATAATCATGCCTCAAACTCCAACTAGGCTAGCACGTGACTGGATTCTACTACCTCAAAGGAAGTACCACCAAGGAGTTGTTGCTGACATCTTGTAGTCTTGTTGACAAGACCTCCCAAATGTCCAAAAGCCTTAACGTTTTATATCTTTAAGATTTTGGAAAGTAATTTTAGTTAGACATTTTCATGGTGAAACCTATCACATGGTGCTATCTCATGTCTTTCCACAATAGCTTGGGTTCCAGCAGTTGTATTCAACAAAAAATCCTATTCAAGCCCTTCATCTAGCAAGAATGAAACAATAACTTGTACCCTTAGCTTGTCAAAATAGTTTGTGTTCATCCCCAATGAAAAAGATCACTCTCATCTATACCCTTAGCTTGTCAAAATAATTGGTCTCCATCCCCAATTACACAGTTTTCACTCTCATCTAATGGATTGAAGGAGTAATCCATTTCTTCTTTCTCCATCCTTCCTTTCATAAATGCATCCATTGCATTTCTTTCTTTCTTTATTAAATGATAATTCAAATTATGATGATGAGGATAGTTAACATCCACTTAGACCATTTTTGGTTTATCCAACCATAAATGATAATTCAAATGATACATGATAATATTAATGGGAGACGTCTAAATATTCGACGTTTTGGCCCTGGCGAGGCTTTTCATCAAAATTCGACATTTTTTACTTTGCAAAATTCGAAATTAACTGTGTTTTATTGGTGATTTTGATGGTAGAAATGGATTCAACACTGTTAAAAATCCCTGGGGCACTAAAAAATTTCGACAGGTGTAACCAGGATTTTAAAATTTTATGCTGATTTTTTTTCAAAAATCGTGCCGAAAAAATAAAATAAAAAATCATTTGAAGTCAATGAACTTTTAGACTACGAGATATTGATGTATTCCATACTTAATTTACGTCGATAGGCATTTATATCTTCCATTTTGGGCTTCATTGAGTGGAGTAACAAGATTAACCCAAGTGTAGCAAGTGTACAACCAAGGTTCATTTCATGGTCATCTCTATTGTTATGCTTAAATGCATCTTGATTAAGATTTAAATGAGCTTAGTTAAATGGTTAACTAGAACAAATTAACTAAGCTCATTTAAATGATTAAATAGAACCATTTAACTAAGCTCATTTAAAGCTTAGTTAAATGGTTAACTAGAACCAATTAATTATTGTGAATGTTTGGGAAAAATCATAGATGCTTGAAATTTATAACTTTTATCAATCAATTTAAGCACATATGAATCTTATAATTCAACCACATATAAATCTCATAAATAAATCACCGACATAAATCATTCAAGCACATGAGACAAGATATACCCTAGGAAAACCCTCCAAACACGAAGGATGAAAAATCCAACAATTTTTTGAGTATGATAGAAGATTTGCAGAGAATGGTTTACAACACATAAGCAAATTGCCCGATAAGAGATATCACCTCAACAATAGAGAAGGGAGATCCACAAAAACTTTGTTAAGAACTTGCCAAGTTCCGGACACTTTAATAACAAGTCAATACAACTTTCCATGCAAGGAATCACAAATAAGTTTTACAAAGAATGCTCCCAGAGCATCATATCTTAAAATTGACTGGAGGAGAACTAACACTGGTGCATGAGATCCTCTCCATGCAAACATTGGTGTCCTTACTGCACTAGTGCCAAGTCATTGTCCTCAGAATTTTCTCCATGCACAATACATGCGCCATACCTTCCAAGAATAGCTTTAATTGAATGCTAACTAACTTTGAAATGAACTCTATCTTCAACTGAATGCATGACCACAAATTTAGGAGACCGACTGAGAGTCATAGTGCTTCACTCTTAGTGTCGTCCATGCACACTTTCTATTATTAACTTTTACATGGATCTTTCTAGTTAATTGATCATGCTTAATTATAACTAGGGCTTTACTGAAACCTTTACAATTTGAGTTCACTTGGAGGCATACATAGGCAATTTGATTCCATTCAAGTTTCTCTATGCTTATCTCATTATCATTAATTAATTATTGTATGGTCCATATGTGTATTTATCTATCCATCTTGTCATATCATATTCATAAGAATTATTCCCTACTAATGATCATACATATTACCATGAGTCATATAGTCATATGCTAAAGTAATTCATTGTGGGTAACTAATCCCTAAATGAGACTTATAGCACTCAGTGATCATGACTAGTAATATATCACATAGTATAACCACTTTACCAAGTAAAGTATGCCACCTCAACAAATGAGGATATTGGTAGGACTTGATATTACTCACAAGTCTACAGTCTTGATATTACTCACAAAACCAACTTGATATTACTCAAAAGCTCAACTCCATTATTGGAGGTCCATATTAATATATCACATAGTATAACCACTCAATGATCATGACTAATAATATATCACATGGTATAACCACTTTGCCAAGTAAAGTATGTCACCTCAACAAATGAGGATATTGGTAGGACTTGATATTACTCACAAGTCTACACTCTTGATATTACTCACAAAACCAACTTGATATTACTCACAAGCTCAACTCCATAATTGGAGGTCCATCTCATAGGGTACCGTCTATGAGGATACTTGACTTATACAGCACAAGTTCAGACTTGATACAACACAAGTCTACAATGTTGATACAACACAAGACTCTAGTACTATCATCCCACCTCAACACATGAGGATATAGATAGGACTTGATACAACATAAGTCCCGACTTGATACAACACAAGTTGAGAGAATGACTTCTAATGCTATACAATCAACAATTATAATATTTTTCGATTGTTTTATGCTTACAAAACTTTTTTGTTTTTTTAATTAATGCTTTAAGTTTATTTTTAAGTCTACCTGGCTTTAAAAATAACTAGTGACCAATAGATGTTCCCAAGCCACAAGTTGAATAGCTATACTAGTCATATAATAAGACCCAATCATTAAAAAAAAAAAAATCCAGCAGAACTTGCCATAGCAGATATAACTCCAGCTCCCACTTGAACCTCCTACTCCAAACTTAAACCTCAACCCTTGACCCCACTTAAGAAATGAAGATCGTTACTTATCACCTCAGGACCCTCTCGCCAAACACATGGTTTCATTCACGCTAGGAAGGCAGTTTTTTAGCTGCTCAACTTTGATATCGGGCTTGGGTACTAAGCTTTGATACTTGGATTTGATACTCGGCTGCGCTACTCACACTTCTTGGCTTGGATACTCAGATTGGGATACTATCATAGTAGTCCAACATAGTATCTACTACAAGAAGAAGCTGGAAGTCTGGGATTGTATCGGCAGATAGTAAAACGGCAATTTATTCAGCAAACAAAGGGTAATAAAGGAGCCTGGACTTTCAGTGACTTTACAGGCTTTAAGTAATAACTAAATCACAATAACGAAATCATAAAATTCAAGATTTCATCCATTTCAAAACTACCTGAATAATTAAAAATTTGAAAATTGAAAATGTAAATAAAATAAACAATGGGAAACATTCCAAAAAAATGTTTTAACTGCTTACTAACTCAAACATATACGAATTCCTCACAGCTAACTGGATTTTGAAAATGCATTGTGCTGTCACTCCCATGACGAATTCCCTACAGCCAACTGGACTTTGAGAATGTATAGCGCTACCAGTGATGTCTATGGCGCCAACATTATTATTAACAACAAACCATATGATGAAGACAGGGCATTCACTTTATTCCGCCACGGCAAAACTAGCAGTAAAAACTTTAAATGACCTTACTAGAAGAGAGTACGGCCTTGGCATTTCTCCACAGAATGTAAGATTCTTATGCAATCAGAGCCATTCCAAAGATCCCCTGCTCATCTTGCAGGACATACACCAGCGCATAGACTCCTATACATATGCTTCTCTGTTGCAGTCGTGCATTAAGAAGAAAGCTTTGTCAGAAGGAAAACTAATCCATGCCCACATGAGTGAGATTGCTTTTATGCCTGAAACAATTCTGCACAATACCCTTGTGAGCATGTATACCAAGTGCGGCAGTCTGGTTGATGCTCGCAAATTGTTTGACGAAATACCTAAACGAGATGTGTGCTCATGGAGTGTGATGATCGCAGCATACTGCAGACAAGGATTTGCTGAAGAGGCATTGGATTTGTTTCACCAAATGCGAGCGGTGGGAGTCGAACCCAATCAGTTTACCTATGCTGCTATTATCCCGGCTTGCGCCAAATTGGGGAATCTAGAAAAGGGCGTGGAGATTCATGGAGATGTGATTAGAAATGGATTTCAGTCTGATGTATTTGTGGGGAATGCACTTCTGGATATGTATGCGAAGTTCGGAAGACTTGAGGAAGCGCGGGATCTGTTTGTCAATATGCCTCATCGAAATGTGGTTTCTTGGAACACCATGATTGCAGGCTATGCACAGAATAGGTGTCTTAATGAAGCACTCAGTCTGTTCGAGAAAATTCCCGATCGAGATGTGGTCTCATGGAATACGATGATTACAGGATATGCTCAGAATGGACTTGTTGACGAGGCACTTGTGGTGTTTCAGAAAATGCCGGAACCGAATGTGGTTTCCTGGAATGCAATTATTGCAGGATGTGCACAGAATGGGCGTTATGAGGAGGCCCTGAAGCTTTTTCGGGAAATGCAAGCTGCAGGTGTTAAGGCGAACTTGAAAACTTTTGCCAGTGTTTTCTCTGCGTGTGCCAACTTAGCAGCTCTGGAACAGGGTATTGAAATTTACGAAGAAATAAGAAGAAGTAGATATCAGGTGGATGTGTTTGTAGAAAATGCCATGATTGATATGTATGCGAAATGCGGGAATATAGATAAGGCACGAGAGCTGTTTGACAAAATGCCTAAGCGGATTGTTGTCTCCTGGAATACAATGATTGCAGGATATGCTCAGAATGGACAACTCGATGAGGCCCTAAATCTCTTTGAGACGATGCCCAGACGAGATGTTGTCTCGTGGACATCGATGATTGTAGGTTATGTACAGAATGGACGAATTGATGACGCTCTGAGACTGTTTGAAGTAATGCCGGAACGAGACGTGGCTTCATGGACATCGATGATTACAGGATATGCACATAATGGGCAAGGTGAGAAATCCTTGAATCTTTTTCGAGAAATGAAGCTGACAGGCTTGAAGGCAGACTCGAAAATATTTGTTGTTGTCCTCCAAGTATGTGCCGAAATGGCAGCCCTAGAACAGGGTATGGCAATCCACGAAGAAATAAAAGAAAGTGGATTTCAGTCAGATATCTTTGTCGCAAATGCTCTCTTAGACATGTATTCAAAATGCGGGAGTATAGAAAAAGCCCGCAATTTATTTGATAAAATGCATCAAAAGGACACTGTGTCATGGAATACAATGATTGCAGGATATGCCATGCATGGTTCTGGGAAGACAGCCCTCAAACTCTTTGAACAAATGCAATACTCTGGCATAAACCCAACCCATGTCACCTTAGTTTGTGTTTTGTCTGCGTGTTGCCATGCAGGACTGGTGGATGAGGGCTGGTACTATTTCAATTGCATAAGTACATATTATCACATTACACCTACAATGGAGCACTATGTTTGTGTAGTTGATCTTCTTGGTCGTGCTGGGCGCCTGGATGAGGCGGAAAAGGTTATAAAGGAAATGCCACTGCAACCTGATGCTGCTGTGTGGAGGTGTTTGCTCGGTGCCTGTAGAGTACATAATAATATAAAGCTAGGAGAGTGGGCTGCAAAATACCTTCTTGGGTTGGACCCCGACGATGATGCACCTTATGTGCTCTTGTCCAATCTTTATGCTGCAGCTGGCAGGTGGGATGACTCTAATAGTGTGCGGAAAATGATGAAAAACAGGAGGGTAAGAAAGAAGCCTGGGTCTAGTTGGATTGTGATCAATAATGAAGTGCATTCTTTCCTTGTAGGAGACTGGTAATACACACAAACAGATAATGTATGCCAAGTCAGAGAGATGTTGTTAAGCAGTTGAAGGCAGCAGGCTGCCTGATACGAGATTTGTTCTGCATTTCATGAAAGAGAAGCAAAAACAAGCAGATTCTTTGTGACCACAAAGAGAATCTCACATCTAATCTTATCAGTGTACCTCACAGATGACTGTGTGTGCTATCTGTTATGAAGTGTATGTACTGACTGCCACCCTGCCATCATTTCCAACTTCAAGATTGTTACCAGAGAAATTATTGTGAGGGATGCCAGCAGTCACCATCACTTCTGGGATGAAAGGTGCGGTTGTGGTCATTATTGGTGATGTTAAGCAAAACTTAACATATATAAGCATAGGCATACGTACTAACAAACTTGAGCCTTTACTGCCAGGAAAAGATTGTCGACAGCTGTTCTTTCTGATGGCAGTGTGTTCGGAAATCTGGTTTATGCTCTTAGTCTTACCGTAAATATGAAGAATCACAGTAGGTATGGACCTCCCAAGCCAATGTGAGATTGTGGGTGCCTAATAAGTACAGAGATGCATTTGACCCCTGAATTTTGCCAAAAAAAATGCAGACATGTGGGGATGTTAAGCACAAGGTATAAGCATAGGCCTATGTATGAACACAATTGAGTTTTTACTGCCACGAAATGATGAGCTGATAGCTGTTCTTTCTGATGACACTGTCTTCAAAAATCTGGTTTATGCTCTTAGTTGCACAGAGAGTAGCGAGGTGCTTTACAGCCCAGTATGATGGAGATGTAACATTGTAACCTGACATTACCAAAAATAAAAATATTAATGTCGGCTTATAAAATAAAAAAATTAAAACCAACATAAACCATCTAAAACTTGGATCTATCAAGTATTGAGAAGGATTAAATTTCTTAAGTAAAAATTTTTTGTGTAAAAACATTAAGATAAAAAATTTACCTCAAGAAATTTGATCTCTCTCAATGCTAGATAAATTCGGGTTTAAGATGGATTTATGCTGATCTTCCCATACATATGAATTATCATGGCTTGTATGGAGTCTGAACATTCCAAGCCATTGTGAGATTGTGGGAACCTAATAAGTACAGAGATGCATTTGACCCGAGTTTTTCCAGCAAAAAGCAAAAAATTCTGGACATGTGGATGGGGTATCACAAAACTGCCAGTGGGATGATCAGAATCGTAGATCGTATCTGGAAATATCCAATATTCAACTAGAGAACTTCTAGTACTCAGTAATGGTTTTGTTCTTGCACAGTATTGTCCTTTGCATCTCTTCTGTTCCTATAACATATTTGCATGTTTTGGCATAGTTATTGCTTGAATGAATTTTTTTCAGTTAACTAATTTCAGTAGAGCTGGATCGGCTATGCTGCAGCTGGCAGGTGGGAATTGGGATGACTCTAACGTGCTGAAAACGATGAAAGACAGGAGGGTAAGAAAGAAGCCTGGGTTTTGTTGTATAATATATTGTGATCAATATTAAGTGCATTCTTTCATTGTAGGAGATTGGTGATACACAGAAAATTTATGGCAAATCAGAGAGGTTTTTTAGGCAGATGAAGGCACCAGACTGTGCCTGATACACGATTTGAGTTGCATTTCATGGAAGAGGTGCAGGACGAGCAGGTTCTTTGTTACCACAGAGAGAAGCTACTAGTCGCGTCAAATCCTATCAGTGTAGCCCACAGATGTCTGTGCTATCAATAAACTTGAGCATGTGGTGTCTGCCACTCTGCCATCAAGTTCATATCCAAGATTGTTGCTAGAAATTTTATTGCGAGGTATACAAACAGCCATCTTCATTTCCGGGACAGAGGTTGTGCTTGTGGTGATTATTGGTGATATTAAGCACAAATTATTAGCAAAGGCCTACATACTAACAAAGTTGACCCTTTACTGCCAGGGAAAGGATAGTTGTTCGCTATTCTCTCTTATGACAGTGTGTATAAAATTTTGGTCTGTCTTACCCTAGATATGGAGAATCATGGCCGATGCAGACCTCCCAAGCCTTGGTGAGAGTGTGGGTGCCTAATAAGCACAGAGATATGTCTGAGCCTTGAGCTTCACCAGCTAAATGTAAAAAATCTACAAATGTTGATGGGGTATTGCAAGACTGCTGGTGCGATGATCGGTATCATAGATTATATCCAATACTAAAAGCAAGACCTTCTAGTGCCTAACAATGGTTTTGTTGTCGGATAGTACTGTCTTTTGCATCTCTGCTATAATCTCAAGTATGTTTTGACCTTGGTGAATTGCTTGAATGGATGGTTCCAGTTGACTGAGTGCAGTGGAGCTGGATGGGCCAGTGGGTTGAACTACGAATTGTACGAGACTTCTCTATGGCCCAAATAAGAATGGTTTTTTTCATTCCATGATCGATGCTAATGATCTTTATTTAATGGAGACACAAGGACCCCAAGGGGCTTATGCACACTTTATGAAGCATCAGTCCATAAGCCATTTTGTACACCTCCAGAGCTATAGTGATAACATGGGTGTCTAGTAAGTATGGTGTTACCATTGAATTTCGAGAGCTTTGTGAACTCAAAACAAAAAGATCAAATATTAGTTTATGAATATGAAGATTTTTAATTGAAAAAAAACTGCAAGGTAAAATCTTAAGGATACTGTGAGGTTGAATTTCAACAAGTACAACCAATTTTAATTCTACCAAAGCATCAAGGGGCTTATGCACACTTGTATGAAGCATCAGTCCATAAGCCATTTTGTACAACTCCAGAGCTATAGTGATAACAACATGGGTGTCTAGTAAGTATGGTGTCACCATTGAATTTCGAGAGCTTTGTGAACTCAAAACAAAAAGATCAAATATTAGTTTATGAATATGAAGATTTTTAATTGAAAAAAAACTGCAAGGTAAAATCTTAAGGATACTATGAGGTTGAATTTCAACAAGTACAACCAATTTTAATTCTACCAAAGCATAAACCGATAATAAAAGTTTTATGGAAACCGGTTAACCATTTTCTGATGATAAAATACTACTAAAAAACCTCCAACAATAAACCTTCCCTTAAATGTAACAAGGTTTTTAAACACCGCATTCTACTTCTCTTTACATTGTCGAATCCAGTGTGTTACCCATTGAAAATGCATGGTTCATTTTGAATTTTCATGGGCCTTTCTTCTCTCAACAACACAACAGATCTTCAGAGTTCAATGGCAGCCACAAGTTGTATGAAGAGACTCAAGAGGTATTGATGGTGACTTTTTTCAGGACACCATGAGGTTCCACTTGGGTACAATTGAGACCAATTTGAAGGCATGGTTACGTGACTTACACTATCTTTTGTTGCATCACTGATGAGGAGCTTCTTTCGGTGCACCCAAGAGCCTAATTTTAAATAAGAGAGAAGCCTTCTTTCGGTGCACCCAAGAGCCTAATGTTAAATAAAAGAGACAGACAAAAAGAACTTGACTACAAATGCTTTAATCCATATTCTACACTAGATTCTTCCAATGATATCCATGTATAATACATGGATGTAACCACCTCTAGATCTAGATCTAACTGCCAACTCACTAGTGGATAATGACAACAAAGTCAATAGATAAGGTTAACAACTCATAAGGGATGATATACAACTTTGTGATTGTCTAGGAACCCATAGTCTTGTTGAATTTTAAGATAGGAGTATAATTCCAATCTTATTTGCAGCAGAATATACATAGTATCATTGAAAGAATAACTAAAGCATAGAAACAAAAGACACAAAGATTTATCCAGGGAAACCACAAGGGAGAAAACCCAACAACCTTCTTATAGAAATATCAGTTGAAGATACAAAGTACATGACCATGTAACCATATACAATAGCAATCACATAGAGTTGGAGATAGACCCCAAGAACAAAAGAGTAAACTTCTTCAAAGATAACAAACCCCAGAAAATAGTCTTCTACTAGCTTGAGCAAACTTTCTTCTTGTTGTAGTGAACTTGCTTGAGGTGAGAATGAGAAAGGCGTCCTTCTATTTATATTTTTTTATGTTTGACATTTCACTTTGTAGTGGGGCCGGCTTGTCCTTATATGGGCTAAATTCTCTTTTGTGGCATCATAATTATTATTTTATGTTTTCTTCTGGGGCCAACTTGGTGCGAGGACACCTTACACAGTTACAACACCAACAAGTCTAACACCCCCCCTCCCAAAATAAGTATTAATAATTATACTAGCAAGGCAACAAGAACTAGTACATAGTGTTGAATTTTGTTAACACAAAAAAGTGTTCACCTAGCTCTACATGGTCTAAACCATATACATACATCATATTCCTACCGTATTTCCCTTACTTTTAACCTTCGCAATTGTATTTCCACAAAAATGATCCAAAACATCATTATTTACTATGGTTTACCCTCACTCTCCCCCCCGAAAAGGTCAAAAACCCTAAAAAATAGAAAGGGCCAGAAAACCACAAGATAATACCATGGGTCACCACCTTGGGTCAAAAAACCCTAGGACGATACTATAAATACATTGTGAAGGGCTCTCCCAAAATACATTTTCTTGCATTTCCATTTGTGGGTATGTTCTGACACTTTTGCTCTCAGGTATTCACATACTCCTTTGCCACCATTCACGTCACCATACCATTCCCACGGTGTTCGTTGAGACATTCTTCGTACCCATCTTAGATTCATTCCTCGTTTGACAACTGTCCGTGGAGACCATTGGAGAACCAACTCGTGGAGCTGCGAAACCACTTTTGAGGATGGCTACGATGGCCCATTTCACTGGAGAAGAGATGTATTTTATTTATTTGTATTAGTTTAGTTTAGTCGTTATATGTTGAAAAATGTTAAAAAATATTTGCTTTCTGTTATTAGTTTAGTTTGTTGTTTTATTTTCCATTGAACTCTTCTTTACGATCACAACGATCTAAGGTTGGTGCTTCTGCACGTAGCCAAGGAGAAATCCCCATCACAGTTTTGGTGACTCCACTTAGGTCGATCCATTCGGATCTCTGTTTTTGTAGGTTTACTACAGGTTTGTCTTCAGTTTCTTCCTTCATCCGTCACAGATCGGACCCCCTTGCGACCAATCTGAACCTTTACTACATCGGTGCCTACCCCTTGGCCCTAGCCGACTCTGCTTTTTCAAAAAAATTCATGTTTGGTCCGAGTCGCACTTATCTAGCCGGAAGCCACGACCCAGTCGCTCCTTTCCGCCCGATAAACATGACCCCAGTCGCTACTGTGATCCTATTCCGAGCGACTCAATCGCGTCTTACCCTCTGTTTTGCGCGACTTGATTGTTTTATACCCAAATCGTGACTGTCCCTTTGTTCTTTGCGACCCAGATTGCGCCTGTTCCTCTGACAGGCGTGACCAGCAGTTTGCAGTCTGTTTTCTGTGCCTCAGATCCTTGTATCAGACCCTATATCTGTCCCAAACCCTGTCTCGACCTGTTTTTCTTTCTAGATTTGATCTTTTACAGCCCCTTGGTGTGTTTGAGATCTCCCCCGCTTGGTTTATGAGTTGCCATAGTTGAGCTCCGTAGTTGAAACCCCACGCTTGTTTCCTGCGTTTGATTAAAAGTTCCTTTATTACTCATTTGTTTCAAGCATAATTTCATTATTGGAAGAGAACTTTTATTTTGCAGTGTTACTATTCTTTACTGCTATTTACTGCATTATTTGGGTTTGACACACATCAGTTGCACACAATTCACACCACTAAGTGAAACGCTCGGTTCATTACCCCGAGCATATCCTTAAAAATTAATTAACTTAATATCATTCGGATCAGGGTATAAACCCCATCCGCTTAACTGTGGGAAGTACTTGGGAATAGCCCTAAAACTCATTGTGAGGAGTACCATAGGAACCTCGAAGTAGCTAGCCATTGAGAGAACCTGCCAAGCGACAAGGGCAATGACCCCTACCTGATTGACTAGTTCCCACCCGTGAGGTAAACCAAGAGTTGTCGTTTGTGACAAAGCGGTTATCAATTTTACCTGAGCCATGGAGTGAGGAGTACTGCCCCAATACGCAAGTCGTTAGAAAACATTAGTGGTCGAGTGAATCCCTTGAACCATTAGGAAGTCGAACAAACCTGGGGTCCATATTCATTTCCAACAATTCAACACGTCATCATAGCTCCACCACGCTACTCTTATAGGCTTGGAGGGCACACCCCCTAGTGCGGTTCTTTGAACCGCCACCGTCGAAACCATCTTCGATGTTACTCACCACCTTCAGATCCACACACGACCTTTGAGTTCGATTCAAATTCCTACCAATCTAAACCCACCTTGTTCATTGCCCCATTTAGCCCCATGGCTGGTGCACGTCCAAATACTTTCCACTGAGGGATAGTTAGCAGTGGGCCCGTGTCCTTGCCACCCATCATCATGGGTATCCCTTCTAGTGGGCCCATTGCCACTGCAAACAGTGCTGCTGGTACGCTACCCACTAGTGGTGGCCCCACACTAGCCACCGCGGTTCCTACCATCCCACCCTTTACACTTGGGGGCACTGGCCCTTCCACGTCCATTCTGACTATTCCTACTATGGGAAGTCAACCCCATTCGCCCCCAATCATGCATGGGAACTACGTTCCTGCAACCACCGGCACCATTGATGGTCCGTCCCAAGCCAAACCTTAGCTCTAACCTACCTTTCATGGCTAGTCTCAACCTGCTAGATTTGGCACGGTTAAGCAATGACCCTATTCGTCACCACCCACAATGGCGTCCTATGCCTACAAAGCTTCCCTCAGACGTCCCTAAGTTTGAGGCAAGGCAGGCGAGGACCCTCAGAACCACATCATGTCTTTCCATTTATGGTATTCATCGAACAACATTGTAGATGACTCTGTTCGATCGAGGTTGTTCCAGTGCACACTTACGGATGTTGCGACCAAGTGGTACATTGAGCTGCATCATGTTTCTTACCCCAAATTCTCCTCACTCGCTTCGATGTTCCTCCAGTACTTTTAGCTCATTATGACGAGGGAATGGAGATCTTATTATCATGTTGCTAGACCACAGCTACCCATATCACAAACCATATCCATGAATGGCGACGTTGACGTAGCTTGTGCAAGTTCCAATTGGACGACAGGATCTTCCTTAATTGGTTTCTCAAAACCTTACTCCTTCCCATAGCCAAGGACGTTGCATCTGAGCGACCCCAAACTGAGGAAGAAGCCATCCTTAAGGCTCAGCAGTTCGATTTGATCTATGCCTAGTCCGGTTACTTATACACCGTCATACTCGATGCTCCCCGAGCCGGCACCTCTCGTCATGATACACTGGGGGAATCTCACACTGTTGATGGAGTTATCGACTCTATTATCTAGCACCCCTAGTTTTACGTGGCTTCTCTCATGATGCCACCACATTCGGGTAACACCCATAGTGTCACCCAACCCAGTTATGCCCCCGATTACTCACGTCTGATGGCTCACTCCGGAGCTACTCCATCTTATGCTCCCCCTGGTTATGCCCCTGATTACTCATGCGTGATGACTCAGTCCGGAGCCACCCAATCCTACACGCCTCCTGCACCAACTCCTCACGTTCATGGCGCAACTTGTTCGACACATTCGTGTTTTGGCCATACGGCCGGATTTGCAACCTCTCCATCTCCTACGGGCTATTTTGCACCACCTGTGCAACCCACTCTAGCTCTGGCCCTGACTCCTCTGATTTCTACGAGACAGGTTTATGCTCAGCAAAATCTCCCTAACCAACCTGCCCCAATAACCAACAAGGGCAGGGAAAGAATAAGAGAAGAAGAAATCGAGGCAATAACCAACCCCAAGGAGGTGGCCAACAGGCCAACCCTCCAAACAACAACGACATCGAACCTGCTGCACATAATCCCCAGTGTCCCAATCGACTTGGAAAGAACCCACAACTACGGACAACCATCTGTGTGCTATCTGCAACACCTATGGTCATTACACTCATCAGTGTCCTCACATGGGTCGCGTCCAACAACTCCTTCAAAATGATAATCAACATGATCCGAACACAACTGCTCTGGCTTAGCACAACCATGCGCCACCAGGTCCTCCCCCTATGGTGCTCCAAAACCCCCTACCACACCAAGGAATGGTTGCAATCCAACCCTTGGCCCCACCTGCTCCCGCAGTTCCTACTGCAGCCCCACCTGCTGAGGCTGGTGTCCATCACCTGATGATGTTATCGTCCCAAGTCAACCTCCAGACTCGACGAAACCAGTATGGATCCACCACAGAAACCGCTGACCCATCAGCGACATCTACTTCTACCACTTCTGATATGTTGTTGCACTTACCGAGACACCCCACAAATGGGGCAGCCAGAGTCCCACGGTTTCCTATTCGTGGTGTCGCAAACAATGCTACTGCCAGAGCTGCCCTCAACTACAACATAGTTGATGACTTGGCCCAATATCCTACAACCATGTTCTCTTTGGAAGTGCTTAAAACTTGCTCGTCATAGCGTAAAGCGTTTTTATCCGCACTAGGTTCCGTTGATCCTTTTGATTCCAGGTTGATCACCTTTGACTTAGATCAAGGAGAGCCCAGGATGCCGTCTACCGTCGCCTTCCAAGTTCTGGTCTCAATTCGGAATTTGGTGGTACATTGATGCATTATTGATGAGGGGGCATCCACCTGCATTATGTCGACCTTTGTTTGGAAGAAACTCGGGTCCCCTACCCTTCAACCTTCCACCATTGCTCCTCGCGCCTATGATGGTCGCTCTACTCAACCCTAGGGGATTCTCACGAACGTTCATGTTGATTTATTTGGTAAAACGGTGTTGATTGACATTGAGGTTGTCAATGCCCAACTTGATTACAACCTCCTCCTAGGATGTAGCTACATGTATGCCATGCGAGTCGTGGCCTCCATCGTCTTTCGACTCCTGATGTTCCCTCATGATGGGAAGATCGTGACTGTCGACTAATTGACATACTATGATCCTAAGGGGCCGGCCACACCGGAACACGTCTGTCCGACTATTGACACCACCATCAACAACATGTCCATTCCATCTTTATATGTTGTTGGCCGGGGCTTGTTCTCCAACACTCCTATGACGGACACCTTTTTGTCCTTACCTCCCCCACCTTCGTCGACTGACATATCGGATTTATGCACCATCACGTCCGGTACCATTCTGACCACATCGCAACTTCAGTCGCAACCCCAACCACAATGATCAAGGAACTATTAGGGTTCCTTCCTGGTACACACGATTCCCTTCCTTTTTCCACCATCTGGTATCATGAGCAAGCTTGTCATGGCTACCCTCAACTTACCTAATTTCACGTTGGGTATTTGTGTGAGGTACCTCGATCCTCCCACCCAACCCTCGGTTCCCCAGGTTGTGTTGACTCCCGTCCAACCCATTGAGACGGTGTCTCGCCCACCTCCTGGTCCATCGAAGACTACTCTTGTCTCCACATCTGCCCCTCCTCCAAATAAGGATGGGGCCAAGGCCGCCAAAGCAACGACTGAACCACGGTCGGCTCCTACTTGTGTGTGGTGCGATGTCCAAGGCCATGTGACACAAAACTGTCCCAAGTTGCCTCTCCTTTGCACCCTTATGGACGCTATGGATGAGACCGATGGTGCTCTAGTAGTCACCATCCGGATCCGCCAGTGGTTAAGAACAAGTCCTTGCAAACCAACCATCCTTGTGTAGTTTGTGGCTTGTATGGTTATTACACTCACCATTTCCTAGACTTACCTAAGTATTGGTCAGCCCTTCGCGACCTTCGGAAACACTCCTGTGAATCCGACATTACTGTCATTGAGGAGATCCACCCTCTAGTTTCTTCCTCGGACACAACCCACACCATTTACACGATCTCTACTTCTAGTAGTCAATTCCCGTCCTCGGCCGTGGAAGATCCACCTGATCTATCCCGACACCACTTCCGCGACGATAGAGAGATCCCTAAAACCACCACCGGTTTTACCCCATTTCACTTAGTTCACGGTGTGGAGTCGATTCTTCCCATAGAATTCCAGATTCCAACAACCCGCCTTGTCGATGAACTTCTACAAGATACTTCACCATTAGAAGAACGCCTACTTATGCTTGAAAACACCAATGAAGATCGTCGAGTTGCTCTCCAAATGATCGAAGCAGCCAAGACTCGGTCGAAGTCCCATTTTGACTCCCACGTCCACCCTCACACCTTCAGCGAAGACGATCTGGTCCTTGTATAAGATCAAGCCATCGGGGCATACATCCTCACTGACTCTGACGACCACCTCTTGAAGAATCCCCGCAATGGGCTCTACCTCAAGAGGTTTTATGCCTGAGATCATCCACCATGAGTACTCTTGTGTCGTAGCTTTTCTTTTTGTTTTGCATTGTTTTTACCATGAATCGGTGACCCCCTCTAGTAGATGCTCCACGTCTAGTCGCAGTGAGTCCATTGTAGAACTATGTCGCATCATTTGCACGTGAGCGGGTGGATCTAACACATCCACCCTGCCCTGCGTCGTTGGTACCCCACTGGAGGGTGTGGTCCAACGTCTGCACATGCACACAGTATGTCCCACGTATTATCTAGCTACTACCATGCTAACATAACGTCAGGTCCCTAGACATGTACTAGAGGTTGAGGTGTCTCCAGGATCTCCCTGATAGTCCATGCTCACATATGGATCATCCTCTTATATGAGGATAGGAAGCTACCACCACTGCGCAAAAAGCTCTTGGGTGAAAAGATGAGCTGTACTAAGATTGCCTCCCTCACTGCTTTCTTTGGGCCATTTCTCGAAGTCACCTCGATTTGCATACAACCACGCAAATCACACCTTGTATGTTGAGCTAGCTCCGTACCCATAGGCCTCCATTTGGTCTAGTTTTTCTTCTGTGTGCCACAGAGTCATTTGGAGTCTGTTTGAGAGGTTGTTCGCACCACCGGGTTTGGTTTTTCGTCCTTTGTATTTTTAGGAGACCCTTGTCTCGTACGCTCACTATGCTTTTCTAGGTCATTTCTCGAAAGTCACATCGATTTGCGTGACCTCCGCTCCATCCATACTACACAGTTGGCAATATTGACCGCCATCTATCATCCGACAAGGGGGGCCCATTAGTGTTCTACATTTATTCCTATCAGTCATGTTCACAACATAACCTCTTTCCATATATCGAACACTTCCCCCTTGCTTGATTGACCATTACGGAGTTTCTATTAAGCTCTTTTCTAACTCCTAAAAGAATGAAAAGAATGTCGAGCGCGCTTGCTTCCTTTCACGCTTGTTAAAGTATTTGAAAGGGTGTCTATGTGGCCTCACTTATTTCCTTTTTCGGAACACCTAGACTATGATAAGAAAAGAATCACCCTAGCACCTTCCAACCAGGAAAGTTTCCCTTTGTATACTTTTATGCTTTCTCGAACATTCAGACCCTACTTTATGAAAAATCTCATTATGGGTTGTCTTTAAGCTTTTTTCCATCCCTCTCATCAAGAAAAGATCGTCGAACAAACTCGGTTTCATTCATGCTTGTAAAAGTATTTGAACGATCATCAAGTTAGTATAGGTTTGACCTTTTCTGACTTGGTTGGACTACCAACGATAAAGAAGTCTTCCTTCCCCAAAGGCTGGGAGAGATATCATTTGTACACTTTTATCCTTTTTCGGGCTTAGGAGACTACATACGAAAAAAAGACCACACTAGAGTTTTCTTCCTATTTTCGGACTCCCTAAAAATGAAAACACTATCGAGTATTTACTTTCTCGGGCTTGCTAAAATTCTAGATTGTGTCATCACGGCGTCTTTAGGTGTCACTGCATATGATATTACAGTATGGCAACTCCCCCCCATTGGGTCGCCTTTGTTCAGAGTATTCGACGATGAGTCTCCCTTGGATCCCCTGGACATCACTAGTCCAATTACTTCCCTCAGCATTTCCCATTTGCAGTTATCTTCCCAGTATTATAGTTATGATCCCTCTCCCATGAGTCAGTTTCATTTGTTGCTAGGTCATCCTTGTCATCACACTCTAAACAAAGGAAGTTTGAGTCCCCCGTACTCCCCCTGCCCATGTTCCCCCATTCAGTGTGCCTATCCCCAGATTGTTCCACATCTTTGGTTATCCCCATCGTGCTTCTAGTCAAGGACACATCATTTCCTTGATTAGTTGCAGGTCTCCCTCTGTCGACATCAGCACATCTATTCCAGAGAATAGACCCAAAGGTCCCTGTATCTTGGTTTCATCCACCTCATTGATGAGTTCCTTGGACCACTTGAGAGGATTCATTAGTGCCTCTTGAGATGGTTGTGTCTCACGTGCTCGACTTCAGCTACATCATCGCACCACTGGGATTTGTATAGGGTATTGGCCCATTCATTATTTGGTCGAAACCCCGGTTGTCACCCAACTCTAGCACATTGGTGAGTCCACTATGGGACCCACGGAGTTTCTTGTCCCTTGTGATTTCCGGGCTACGTTGGCGGCAGTGTTCGGAAGCCCCAGTGTTTTGCTTCCATGTATATACAGTACTTGATGATGCACATTGTACCACAGAGATTCTTACTCTCAGTCATTGAGTCCATATATATATGTACACCTCCAGATCCAGCAGAGCATCAGTTGTGATGATATTGCATTCCATGAGAATGCCATTGTTCCTATATATATCAGTTCTTCGGATCAGCATTGTATTCAGCTTCCCATTGAGGCCAGCATTATGTATCATCTTTTGTATATGGATTGATCGACTCCCATGTTTTGAGCCTTGACCCCATTATTTATTCTTTTGACATTTTTACGAGCATGGGTATGCCCGCCTCATCCATATGCATGTCACACATTATATGTATCTCATCCATTTTTGAGAACCCATAATAAAAAACCAAAAGCCACTGTAGTTTGAACGAGGAATATCCACTTCTCTATGGGTCTCTCCAGTCTCCCCACTGTTTTCACCATTATTTCCATGATCCTATGATGTCCATCGGCCATATGATGAGCTCCTTCCCTCACACATCAAGGAGTAATTTGTTAACACAAAAAATTGTTCACTTAGTTGTACATGGTCTAAACCATATACATACATCATATTCCTACCATATTTCCCTTACTTTTAACCTTCACAATTGTATTTCCACAAAAAATGGTCCAAAACATCATTATTTACTATGGTTTTCCCTCACTCTCTCCCAAAAAAGGGCAAAACCCTAAAAAAGAGAAAGGACCAGAAAACCACAAGAAAATACCATGGGTCCCCACCTTGGGTCAAAAAACCCTAGGACCATACTATAAATACATTGTGAAGGGCTCTCCCAAAGTACATTTTCTTGCATTTCCATTTGTGGGTCGCTGTGACACTTTTGCTCTCAGGTATTCACATACTCCCTTTCCACCATTGACGTCGCCATATCATTCCCACGGTTTATGTTGAGACATTCTCTGTACCCATCTTGGATCCATTCCTTGTTTGACAATTGTCCGTGGAGACAATTGGAGAACCAACCCATGGAGCTGCGGAACCACTTTTGAGGACGGCTACGGTGGCCCATTTTACTGGAGAAGAGGTGTATTTTATTTATTTGCATTAGTTTAGTTTAGCCGCTATATGTTGAAAAATGTTAAAAAATATTTTCTTTCCGTTATTAGTTTAGCTTGTTGTTTTATTTTCCATTGAACTCTTCTTTATGATCGCAACGATCTAAGGTTGGTGCTTCTGCACGTAGCCAAGAGAAATCCCGACTGTAAATTTTGTACCAATGAAGTGTTCCCCTAGCGACTTTGTGACTAGGTCACTAAAATGGGACAAGTAATGTGACCTTTGTATTAATTACTTGAGACAAGTGATTAATTCACTTTATAGTCATAAAGTGACTTTTTATTATTTTAAGTTGTAGTTAAGTGAGAAATTATTTAATGGAGATAAAAGTGATTTTTCTCATCCATTGATGAGAAGTCACTAGATTAAATGTGGGCCCTTGATCTAGTGATTGTTTAACTATCCTAGAAGGTGAAATAAAAAGACAAGGGAAAATATTAAAAACGCACTTCATTCCTCATTTGTACACACTCATCCAAGTGAGGAAGAGGAGAGGCACGTGTTCCAAGAGAAGTTGGAAGGGCGTGAGTTTCCATGCAAGAGAGAGAAAAGATGAGCTGAATGGTGGCATGTTATCCAAGGAGAAGATGTTGTAGAGTGGGAACACATTCCCAAGGGAAGATAGTTGCTCTTGTTGAAGTTTGAACAACAGAGGGAAGGCACATTTCCCAAGGCAGTTGGAGTGAGCACGCTTTCCAAGACAATGACATAGCTTGTAATGTTGTTTGTACTACATGTTAAAGTTAGTGCAGCTGTGAGACCCATTCTCAAGAGGATGGTACCCTAGTCTGTTGACTAGGGCAAAGTAAGACCCTAGAAGGTACCCTAGGGACCCCAGTAGTCTCCTGGGTTCTTGGTCTAGGACCAAGCAGGATGATGCCATGGCAAAGCCCCTAGCATGTGGCTAGGGCCCCTATGTGCCTCTAGGGTATTCTGGTATGGACCTGGGACGTGATGTCCAAGTAGACCCTGTAGGTAGAGGCAGAGACATATTATGGTCTAGGACCAGGGACGCAATGTCTAAATAAGTCTTGCAGGTTGTTAATCAATTTTCAACATGAGATTGAAACTAAACTTAGTACTGAGAACCATTCTCCGAGAGAATGGAGGATCCGGTTAGGTTCCAGGGTTTGATCAACATGATTCGGTGTGAGGCTGAAACTTAGCCTAGGTTTGAAAGCCATTCTTTAAGAATGGAAGATAATGTTGTCCCCTCTCCTAATCTGTTATTGCTAGGTTTCCGCTCAAGGGACTAGCCACCCCTTGACGATGTCACTAGCACCTAACCCTTAGGATTAGTATTGAGAACCTAAGGATTGTACCATTCGTTTCGATCTTTATCTTATACAGTGATGACAAAATATATGAAACAATGTACCTTGAGAGAGAGAAAATTTTACTGGTTTTGTTGGTCCTATAAAGGAGTTGTTTTGTCCAGCTTTAATGGTTCACCTTATCCTGTGGGTTGTTTTATGTGACCCACTTGGTTGACACTTGGTCCTTTACTTTACTTGGGCCTGACACTCTTACTTGTGTATATCTTTTATTATGATGAATCCTACTTTATGGATTTTATCATAAGTACATTTACCTTATGATTTTATTAAATGACCATTTATTGTTATGGTGACTTTATGTTTTAAAAGGGGACCTTTGACCCGCTAACTTTTGAATGTTTACCTTATGACCTTATCCTTTTATAAGATCATTAAATTTACTTTCTAGTTTTATCTTATTCTCTCTTTGGAACACTTTACGATTGTAAACTATCCTAAGTTAAACTATTATGTTTCTCCTAACTTTATAAAAGGGCTATGTTATCTTTGACTATTAATCATCAAAGGTTTTTCCTTACCTATCCATCTTCAGTTTTCTTCCTATTAGTTGACTGCGACTACTGCAACTGGACTTTCTCGTGATCTCTCCAGATCTTCCATCATGGACCTCCCGTGTGGCTCCTCTGATTATTGCAGTTGACCTATCTCGCGTTCCCACACAGCATCAACATGATCCATTTGGATCCTCCACCATGGACCTCCCGCGTGACACCTATGACTGTTGCTTGCTTGTTTATGCGACTACCAATAAAAAGGGAAAACTTGAAATAAATAAAGGGAAAGAGGGGATGCAAACCATAAAAAGAAACCAATGCAAGAATCACTTTAGATTTCCCAATTGTCAAGCAAATACATGTAGTGTCACCTAGGAGGTGTGGGATTCAAACGGAAGCCAACAATATCTCTTAGGGAGGCCTATTTTGTCCACGCTAAATACTAGAAAGATTGAAGAACAAATGGGAGAAACACTTTCCCCTTGGAGGAAGGAGGTAAGGGAGCTTGAAGAATGCTAATAGGTGTGGAAGAGATACGCTATGAAGGATCTCCAATACAATTCCAACAACATAACCTTGCTGTAGATTTCTCTTACAATATACATTCACATGGCTTCCTTTTACATGCTAAGAGGTGGCCAATAAACAACTAGATCCAAATATGAACCCCATCGCCTCATTAAATAGCTTCAAGGTACACATTGAGAGCTATTGAATGCTCATCCATAATGTTGAGGAGACAAGTTGATTTTTTTGTTAGTGAGGAGCCTTCACGGGCCTTTAATGTGCAGGTGTTGGTTGAGATCTCGTTGTTTTGACAGTCACATGGATATCGAAGGGAAATTTGTGCCAGCATTACAAAGGCATATAAATGGTAATATGCGTAGTAGTGCACATAAATAGAGGTTTGGTCATGCATCCTTGTCTTTTGACTATTATTTAGCATTTTTGGACTCATGCTGCTTTCTAGATCTTGATGAGGACACCTTTGGTGGTATGCATGCTATATGTTGATGACGCCTTATCATAAGAATTGTAAAAATGTCGCATGTATGTGAGATTTGAGTGTTAACACTACCCAAATCAACACAACAATTGAAGCAAAGGAAAGAAAAAGAATTAAAAGTATGGATAAGCTATAGATCTAAATCAGAGCATTCATTTGGGGTGATGCTAGCCGATCCACCAAAGGATCTATTCAATCGCCTTAAAAGACTAGTCAATGACTTGATTCAAAGACAACAAAACTTAATAGCAAAAATTCAATAACTAAAGCATATCATACAAGATATCCCACGAAAAGAATTGGAAAAGTTGAGGAATATATGAAGGATATAGGTGTTGTCACTGCAAATTAGTTGATGCATTATGATCATGTATGTAGTCAACTTAAGGTGGCACAATTTCTAATACAAGAATTAGATAGTCAGCAATAAGCCATGGTTGAACCTAGGGGTTGTGATGAATTGGGAACGTAGTTGGAGAAATAATAAAAAATGAAAGAAAATATCATGATTCAAGAGCAACAGTGGTTCCAATAAGGTAATAATGCACAACTAGAGGCAACTAGAACAATTAACCACATCTAGGAGTCACATCGACAAGTTTATCAACTATAGGAAATATGCAACCCTAGCATCATTGAGGCTCAAGAAGCCTAAAAACAACAAAAAATGGATTACTTAGTTGAAATGTGGAAAGTGAACATAACAACATAAAATACCATTAAGGAGTGGGAGGATTTTGAAACTCAATTGAAGTAGATTGCACCCTACATCTAGTAGACATGTACAAAAAATAATCAAAGAAACTACACCACAACCTCTAGTTCAGTGACCCTCATGATTGGTGCAAGTAGCGCTTGAATTATTTAATATCGACAACTCAATAAACCAGACATCACCAACAAATATGGCCAATAGCATCCAAATGGAAAACCCCTACAAGAAGAATTTTTTTTTTGCTTTACTCTTAAAATTTTGTGAATTGTGTAATCACATCTCATCACTTCTTTGGGATGAAGAAGGTTTCAAGCTTTTGGGAGATGTTAGAGGATCTCAATATATTAGTTGACTAGGTTAATAGTTGATTATGCAATTAGTTGACCAAGTGTCCAGGTCAGTCAACTAACTGCTCAGTCTACCAACCATGGTAGTTATGACAACTACAACTACCTATGGAATGTGGTGTATAAACATGTATGATCAAAGAAAGTAAAAGAAGAGGATTAATAAAGACTAGTTATTGTTAGGGGAGGAAGGTGCGGGGGGGGGGGGGGGGGGGNAACGAGGCTGAGTGGCTGACTCTTCTTCGAGGATTAGAAATTCTAGACAACAAAATCATCTCAAGTCTGCTAGTCTTTGGGGACTCTCGACATGTTATCCTCAAGATGATAACTGGCTACTCAACAGGCTCCATCAAATGCATAAGGATTTATAACAGGATCATTCAACTTCCACTTCCTGCTAGAATTTCCTACTACCATATCCTAAGAGCGAACAATGCTAAGGAAGATTCTTTGGCAAATTCAGGTGCCTTTCTCCCCCAAGGTTTCATTTATCTGAACGATGAAGAGGTTAGCACTAAACCTATTCCCTAACTCGCTTCAAGGGCCTCCTTCCCCATTGCAAGAACTTGGGTTAATTAACAAGCAAATGTTTTTAGTGTTAGTTGTTACGTTGATCATTGGAATCCCATGCATCTTTTGAAGGGACACATGGTTTCCACCACCCTCCCTCGTAAATCCCCTGCCCACACCATTTAAGACCATCCCCTCCAAACTTCATTGCGCGTTCAACTCTCACGCTTTTTCCCACCCCCTCACTCATGTTATGTCTCTCCCTTGGGTCTTTAACCTCCGTCTCCCTCCCATGCATTTGCCATTGTTCTTTCAGGATTTTGAGTTACCCCCTGGTGACGAGGTGCAGTCTTCTTTGTCTCTCGAGTTCTGCGATGGGTGGCTGATACCCACATTCATCTCGAGTTTCCTATAATCTCGTTCCCTTCAGTCTCTGGAATCGACGAGTAACCTAGCTCTGCCCTCTATGTGTTTTGTCGTTGGAGAGCTTGGATGTAACACACTTTCTGTGCACCTAAGTCTGTATTTTCCTCCTTTAGAGCCATTTTCTGTCTATGTCTGTTCGTTGGTGAGCTTGGGTGTCGCTTCTCTTTCTTTCCCCTGGGAGACGTTGTGGGTAGGCCTTTTGTCGTGCATGTTGGTCCCTTACAGAGTACAAGGGGTTTTTGTTGAGCAAGCTGTCTCCTTTCCCAGGATTTTATGTAGCAACAATTCACATTTCGAGCTCAAACATAGTCTACGCAGTAAAATACCCCCACCTGTGTTGGGCATGGAGCGCAAAGGTATGGAGCCTGTTCAGCGAAGTGTCAAAGAAGATTTTGATGACTTGAAGGTCAACATTCAACGTCTGGCAGACTTCGTGGCCGTTGGAATTGCTGACAATAGGGAGACTGCAAAGGAGGTAAAGCAGTTAGTGGATGATGTTCGTTATGTTTCCTACCAGACTAGTTTTCATGATGTAAGAATTGACGACCATGATATGGATATGAAAGAGATGATGGGAAAAATTGACCGTATACAGGAATATCTTCAGAATTTGGTACGGCTGAACCAGTGAAGTCATGCTTAAGATAATCCAGGAGCAGCCACTTAGAGAATGGAAGAAGACTCCGTCACCCAGCTTGTGGGGTTTCCAGGAAAACCAAAATGATCTTCCCTTAGCTCATGTTTTTTTGTATTATCCTAAATCAACAGTTTATACGAATTTATACTACTACTGTGAATACTCAGAATAGTAACTTCTACAACGGCTCTAGAAGGCCCTCTATATGGCCATTTTTTGTTTCAGTTTCTATCTTACTTCTAGATTCTTCATACTACTGTAATTTTGTACTGAATGGTTGTGCATAACCCATTTAATATACTCTTTTCTCAGTTTCTGTTAAAAAATAAAAAAGACTACTTATTGTTGGTTACAATTTTACTTGTATTTCTTTCTCCTCCTTCTATGCATGCATGCTTGTTATTACTTGATGTATATTATGTGACTACACTACTGGTAATTGCTTTGTGTAATCCCTTAGATTAAAGTACCAATTTAAAATGAGCCCCAATCATGATTAAACTTATCATTTATAACTATTGATTTAAATCCTTCTTCTTATGCGAATTATTCATGCAACCATGTCTTTACCTATGTCTAAACTTGACGATAAGACTTATGAAAAATCTTTGCTTTTAAAATCCATCATCAAGAACTGATATGGCCATAATGAACTATTTGTTTTTTAACCTTCTTCTTCTAACATTTATCTAGGTGGGGATTTATCTTCCCATTCTAAATACATGGATGGAGATCAAAACACTATATCTCCATATGGCCAACTTGATGATAATGTTGGCATTCATTAAGAATTTATTCAACATGTTTATCATCATCAACATCATCAACTTTTGTAACATTTTATTCTTTACCATTAAATTTTTCGAAAAGAAATTTGGCACTCACAAACTGAAGTGGGTTGGAGTAGTAATGAATATGAAATCTATTGTATTTTTATATCCTAAGCCATATCATTTGTTGTTGAATTATGATTCTTCTCAAGTTATGGTAATGATTTTGGAAACATCATTGTACTTGTTTATGTTTTTCCATACATTCGTGATAGTTTTGTTTTGTAACTTCAAAACAAAATTCAAGTTTACATTCATTGGTATTGCTTTTAAGATCACTCTGTGTTTTTTCTTGTGACTCATCTTCAAAACTTGTCTTCAACAATTCATTATTAATGAATGATTCCATCTCATAACCAATTAAAGAATCACCAATCATATCTTTTGTTGCATCTTTCTCAACCATTTTCATTACATTATTTGGGTCACGAGTAGCATTAACATTTTTCATTAAAACATTTGTGTCAGAGGTTGCATCAACCATGTTTTCAATTTTCACTTTTAGCTTTTCCTGCTCCTTCTCAATTAATTTTAGTTGAACTACTTTAATAAGTTTAACACTCATGTTGATTGGCCTAGGGTGCATAGACCAGTTGGTGATAGGGTGCACTATTAAGGAACGCCTTGCAATGTCATCAGTTCAAACCTCAGTTAGCCTTGTGTGCCACATATGGGGCATTGTGGTACACCTAGGGGTATAGTGGAAATAAACCAAAACCAACCCCGTGTCAAGTGAGTACGAGCCCGACCCAATTATCGATCCCCTAGCTACAAAAAAAATATTGTCATTCATGCCCACGGGATTGTGGTCTAATGGCAAGCAACAAGGTGATTTTGCGTGTATTAACATGTAGACCCCAGTTCAAAACCCTATAAGAAGTATTCATATGTCCTTGTAATTTTATCATTCATATCAATTCAATTGTGAAGATCAATAACCTAATTATCCAAGTCATGTAAGGTATCATGTAGTTCTTTGCTTTTTAGATTTGCATTTTGAAAATGATTTCTTGGTTCAACAATCATTTTAGATTTGCAATTATGTTACACTTGCTTGTACTTGTTTGATTGCATTAGTAACAAAAAAACTTTAGGGTGTTGGGTACTACCAATCATGCATCTCAAAGTGTCATTTTTACAATGAATAGAGTTAGAAGACAATAACTATGGAATTAGAAGGCAATAACTCCAATATGTTCCTAAATTTCCTCATCTCCATAAAACTTGATGCTTACCTTGATCATCAAGCCTACCGTTAGAAGACCCATACTAAAGCTTACCTTGATGCAGACTCTCGCCATCATCCTTCTCAAAAATTTGGATCTATGAACACTTTGTCCTCTCGAGCTTTAAGAATCTCTGATGAAGAGCACCTAAACCAAGAAAAACTCCACCTTATCAATATTTTCAAACAAAGATGTTATAAGAAGTGGTAGGTTGAGAAAGCATTTCAAAAGGCTAATATGACTACTAGATCTTGTGAACATAAAGAAGCTTCAACGGAAGATTATAAAGTGTTGTTCACTTATGTTGAAGGGACTTCTAAAAAATTTGCCAGTATTTTAAAGAAGACATAGGTTACGACTATTTTCAACCACCCAGTACCATCAGGAGCCTCTTCAAATTGGTTAAATACCTTATAAACCCGCAACTATAGAAATATGTATATTGTATCACTTTCTCATGTGGTCTATCTATATTGGTGAAACAGGAGGGTCTTTTCAAGTCAGAATTCAAGAGAATAAAGCATTCATCGCCCACAATCATGTTAATTCCTCAACTTTACATGATCATTCTAACAAGACAAAACATTATATATGTATCGAGGATGCAAAAAAATTAGCGAGGTTGATCATTTTATAGACGATGAGTGAGGGAGGCTATAAAAATTGTGAAAGATACAAATTTTCTCAATAGGTATGATGGTTTGAATCTAAGCAAGTCAAGGCTTTATATCCTTCATAACATCCCTAATAACAATACTTCCTTAGTTTACACTACTATCTTAACTTGTTCTCCTCCCTTTTTTCCTTATTTCTTTGTTTTTTCTCTATTCTCATACTTTTTTTTGTCTTTCCCTGTTCATTTATGTCTTTCCTTTGTATTTTTGTC
Source organism: Pseudotsuga menziesii (assembly GCA_001517045.1). NCBI lineage: Eukaryota > Viridiplantae > Streptophyta > Pinopsida > Pinales > Pinaceae > Pseudotsuga > Pseudotsuga menziesii. Next base: position 92,293 of record LPNX010374200.1, read on the forward strand.
TACTATATCATCATCATCACCATCATCTTTCTTTTGTATTTGTATTCGTATTTGTGCTATTATTATTATTGCTATTATTTCCTTTAAAAAATAACACATACCTTTGTACTCATCGACCATCATGTGATCATATGTACACCTTTGTATGCGATATGTACACCAGGGAAAATTTTAAGGATCCTTAATTTTCTTGAAGTATAGAAACCTTGGTAAATCTTACCAATTCTTAAATTTCCAATCACAAAGTGTTTGGTGATATTTTTGTAAAAGTATTCAAATTTCTAAGCACTGTATATAGTTCCTAGACAATTTTGGCGATATTTAGAGTAGAATAATTTTATCCAGTGGAATTTGGGTGAATCATTTTTAGAAAAATTGATGAATCTTTTTCAAGAAAAAACCCCTAAAATTAGCCCATGAGCTAAATTCTGCCCCTAAAATTTTCTTTAAGGTACACATTTGATCATTTCCTTTTATTATTTCATTATTATTATCATACATGTATGTGATCTCTTGTGTGTTCCTCTTTCTTTGTTATCTTTTATTTCTCTTCTTCACTTTTAATTCTTGTCCTTTTATGCCTTCCTCCTTTTATTTTTCTTTGTATTCCTAGGTTTTGCCTCCTTTTTGTTTTTGTTATTTATTTTTCTTTTTTCTCTTCTCAGCATTGTCTCATTCTTTTTATTTTAGGCTTGGTTTGTTGTTTATTAATTTCCTTAGTTTTTTAGGTGTTTCCTCTATTTATTTATGGTGATGTTTTTTCGTTGGCCTCTTTGCATCTATAGATTTTGTGTGCTTTTCATTGTTTCATCTTTCCTCTCAACCTTAAAATTGTTAACACGGTGTATCTAAAAGGCCAGTCAAACAAACTCGCACAATATAAAAGCGTTCAACAACATAATAGAAAATGACTTAATGACTATAGTAAAAAAAACAAAAACCTCCTTATTCAATTTCTAGTAAATCTTTTTTTTAACTTCACATTATTGTTTATTCACATAAGAAAAGCATAATCATTTAGTGTATTTATTTTACTTTGAAGATTAAAAAAAACTAGACACAAACCATCATAAATATATAAAAAAAACATCCACATCACATACAAATATATACTTATGATCATATTATTAGTCCATGCCTTCAAACTAACAAATTCAAAATTAAAACAAAACACATATTTACCACCAATAAATAATACTTATATTAAAAAAATACAATACATAAAGTCTTCCACTAAACTTCTTATAAAGTACTCCACTAAAATTTAACCAAATCTTTTAACCAAAGATTTCATATTAATACAATCAACACCGTGCCAACTTCAATTCTATGACCTCAAGACACCCATGTCATAATCCCAATGCACAATTACGGAATAAGCTAGCTATGGAGCAAACCTCCCTCCATCGGACGGAGGAGGCCACGCCCACAATTACAATACACCATTTGAGAAGCTTTCATAAAAACATTGTTCACTTTACCATGATAAAAAGTAAGTTCTTATAATAATGTCCTTTATACAAATTATTATTAAACCAGGCCAGCAACCAAGATCATCAATAAAAAATAAATAAATAAGCCAACTTGTTAAGTCGCACCATTTTTTCCAGTTGTCACGTACATTAGTTCTAACCTGCTACGATTTGATTGTGACTGTACTTACATCACTGTGAATCTTTTGAATTAATTTGCAGAGATCTGCCCAAAAACATGCCAAGCTCTAACACGTTTTCAACGGCGATGGCAGAGAGCTTTATGGAACAGGCAAATTGCTGTGAATCGTGATCCAGATCTCAGTATTCGGTGAGTTATTTGGGTGAATATTAATCAGTTTGTTGCGTAAGTTTTAATGTGACTACAGCTATGTAGTATGTAGTAAGTTGTTGAATTTTAAGGTAGTTGAAATTTAACAATTTACTGTGCAACAACAATAATATTGAAGTCTATATAACAAGCTGGGTATTAATTACCATCTATCTCTTCTTACTTACCTAGCTGGTGCATGAGTGCGTGAGATTTTTTCTTTTCTGTTCGTGGTTGCCACGTGTAATGATCTGGCTACAATTATTGTGTGCACGAGTATGCAAAGTGCACTCTGACATGATCTAAGAGGGCGAACAATATTTAGAGCTGCTAAAATATTTTTTGCCATCTAAACATAACGGAGCCATGATCTGAGCATATGTTACAAACTTAGTGTGATTGTAAATTTTTTAACAAGCTAAGGCATGACAAGTGGGTAGAACTAAAAATGATGGCATGGGGTAATGAAGGCATTTGGATGGTCAAACGAGAGGCATTTGATGTGGAGCATCCCACTCAAGGATAAATAGAAAGAACATACGGTTGCTTCCTAATGAATATATCTCTTTAAGAGGGACAATTGGTGTGAGAAGATATTTAAAGCATATTAAAGTGATTTTAGGGGGAGTAATACTTTTTTGTTAAGGCATATTTAACATATTGGGAGGGAGGCATGTTTTTCCCTTGATGAGAAAGTTTTGGGATTGAATATGTCTTTTTATTGGAAAAATGTTATTACTAAATCAAATACATTTAAAATTTATATGTGTTTTATTGTTGCTTCTATATTATATATATTTGAAGACATATTTCATCATTTTGGATATTTGAGGATAAAGTGATATTGTTTGAAGCATTTTCTTCGTATTGGGAGGCCTCTTTCACCTTTGAGGAGGGCTTTAGGGTGAAAACACTTTGTTCAAGATTTCATATTGGAAGGCCTCTTTCACCTTTGAGGAGGGCTTTCGGGTGAAAACACTTTGTTCAAGATTTTTTAAACAAATATTTGCATGAGTTGATGGCATGTGGCATGAGAAATATTTGCATGAGTTGATGGCATGTGGCATTGTTGACATGGTCAAACCTTTAAATGAATAATAAATGCATGTTTTATAAGGATCTCAGGATGTAGAAAGATGACAAGTGGCAATATGGATTTATTTCATTCTCACATAAGGCAAACTCAAGGAGGATTATAAAGCCTTCTAAAATGAAATATTATTTTATGAATTGGGGTTTAATTTGAAGAGTATAAATAGATAAGATTCATTTTTTAAAGGCATGGTTGGAAGTGTGGAAGTTTCCCTCGAAGCTTAGTTGAAGATATAAGGGACAAGTTCATGTGTTTTTCCATATTGTTATACTACTAAAATAATCTCTGAAGAAAGGTAAGTTTCTCACATAAAAAGATATTAGGGTAGAGGTTCTAAACTCTCCTTAATCCTTGATGTGACCTTGAATTATCAAAAGGTGTTAAGTCATTGTTAATTTCCAGTTAGAGATTTTCAGTTTATTTATTAGACTCATCCTAGCTAAGGAGAAAGATTAAGTGTGACATGTTATGGTTCTCTTTATCTTGTTCCAAAATCAAATTCAAAGAATGATGTATTGTTGATAGTTCATTCAATAAGAAGGTTGTCTACTTTAAATACTTCATTTTGGATTTCATATTATCATTGTTTTTTTTTGTTCAATGGTTGTGCATTAATATTGGTTATAATTTTATGGTTTTGATAGTGCATTTTATATAAAGACTCTCATGTATTCTTGCATAATCTAAAAATTGGTTTTGGGCTCTTTATGGCACATGAATGAATGACTTTGCACCTTCTTCATAATAACCAAACCTTTTTCTCTTTGGTCTTGACTCCATCATCCAATTGGATAAACATTGATCTTGGTAATATGCCATCCCTTTATTTCTAAAGAATATCAAAAAATAATATTTTCTAGAGAAAATAATAATAATAATAATAATAATTTGGCTTAAAATATCTCCCCAAAAACTAAAATCTTGCTAAATTTTGCCCCTAAAATTTTCCAAACAATAAACAACCTTCATAAATACCCATATAATTGGATTTCACTCATAAAATTAAATATCTCTGAATATAAGTTTAAAAGGTGACAAAGTACAATAACATATAAAGCTAATGTATAATACCAAATCTAAAACAAAGGTCATTACAAACAATACTAACTTATAACTCTGAAACTAAGAGCAAAGATTTAAACACTTTTAAATACAATTCTATGTATTGAATATGTTAATTAAAAAAAAATTAAGAAAATAAATAATAAAAACAAAGAAGATTAACATTGTATGAGAAAATGAAACCTATGCATATAGAATGCCAAACCATATAAACATTTTTGAAAGAAAAAAAATCAAAATCTAAAATATAATCATTCCATAAAAATCTGTAAGTCCAAAAAAATCCATTAAAAAATAATCATTTTCTCCCTTCAACATGGATATACTATCAATTTTCCCAGAAAGTGCAGAGGAATGTGGAAAGGGGGAAAAGTGAAAAGTAAGATAGATGTGATTAAGTGAAAAAGAGAGTAGTAAAAAAATGTCATAAAAATCTTGTTCTGCATCATCAAGAAGCCTAGAACAAGGTCCTACATTTGGTGGAGGATAAATACATTATTTACAACAGTTAATGTACAAAACAATTTTAAATATTAAAAATAGAGAATATAGCTCATATGTACATCCATCTACCTTGGAAAAGACAATCAACTCCATGCCTTATTACCTAATAAAAAGGGAAGGAAATTTGTGATGGCAAACCAGGTAGTGTAGGAAAGATAATAACTTTAGTATGTGATGAGGAACATATCAATTTATAATTGCATCCTATAAGTACATGCATCTTCCAAAGAAAACTCCAATCCTTCTTAAGAACTAAATATAGGTATTCATGTTAAAGTATTGTAACTTCATAAGATATTCCAGATTTATTGATTGTATTCCTCCATCGGGATATGAGTTTGGTCTTGTTAATATCATTGAAAAAATCAATGTAAACCTCTGGATGTAAGTTGGGTCAATAGTACCAAAGTGCCAATATAATAAATGTTATTTGTAGTGTCTAGTAGGACAAGTGGGCCCAGTAGGTTAGAGATGTCGGCCATGTTAGGTTATAGGTCAAGTCAACTGAAGAATATAAATAGGGAGGCACTCCCCTTCATTTGTACTCACTCACTCAAGTTGTTTTGCAAGAGAGAGAAATATTAGTGTGCTAGAAAGAAGAGAGAAGTAGTTGTCTCGGTTTTACATTGCTCTGGTTGAGTTCTATACTGAGGAAGTTTTGCGGAGTTTTCTCCCTTATGGTTTCCCCAAGGAAAATACTTGTGTTCTTGTGTTATTGTGTTTATGTGCTTGTTGTTCTTTCAGTGATCTACTAGTGACTATTTTTTTTAAGATATCATCTAAGCAAATTAAGAAAAATCAACATTGTATTAGAGCCACCCTGAAAGGAAGCACTGCATAGTTAGGGTTTCGTTATTTTGAACAAATCCCTCAATAGATCAATTAAAAAAGAGGGCTCCCCCGATTCTCTCCTGAAGAGCGCATCTTTCTGTGAAGATGGAACTAAATTCCAATCATTTTCAATTTTGTACCTTTTATTGTTGTCTGATTAAACTAGGGGTTCAGTTTTTCTAAGGTTTCATCATCAATCTCAGAAAAGGGAATATATAGTCTATCTTGCCCTAGGGAGGCACATCTTCTCCACCATCTAGCTCCACCTATGATCCCAACTAAAAAAATAGGGTTTCTGCATCAAACCTTGGGTCATCTAGAAGGAGGTCAGTGAAGAGTTGTTTTCTTCAAGTAAGTACCTTTCATCCTTATTCCATTTAAAGTTATTAGTCTTCTAAAGATGGCAAAGAATACCAAGCTAGATGAAAAGCTTGAAGGTGTTGAGAACTTCAAAGCATGGAAGTATAGGATCATGCTCATCCTTCAAGAGAATGATCTAGATAAGTTTGTGAAAGAGGAAGTGAAAGAACCAGAAGAAGATGAAGCTAAGTCCAAGCATAAGAAGGATATTATCATAGCTAAAAGGATCATAGTTGACTCCATTAAAGATAACTTGATTCCTCAAATATCCTCAAGGGAGACTACAAAAGAAATGTTTGATGCTCTATTGGGTCTATTTGAAGGTAGAAACATTAATAGGAAAATGAACCTGAGGAATCAACTCAAAAGTGTAAGAGCTCAGAAGTCAAAGACCATGCAGTCTTACTTTACAAGAGTATCTCAAATCAAGGATCAGCTAGAAGCCATTGATGATATGGTTGAAGAAGCAGAGATTGTAATAACAACCTTAAATGGTCTTCCAAGAGATTGGGAAGCCTTTATCCGAGGATTTTGTTCAAGAAGGAAACTAACCGAATTCCGAAAGTTATGGGAAGAATGTGTTCAAGAAGAAGAAAGGATAGAAGATAGAGAAGAAAAGCTAAATGACAATGAGGATCAAACCTTGACATCCCACGCCAAAGGAAAAAGGAAGAGTCATGACGATCCTCCTAAGACTCAAAGGTTTAAAAGACCCTAGAGATACTTCTCAAATTTTGAGTGCTTCACTTGTAACAAGTTGGGACACATTGCCGTCAACTGTCCCATGAAAGAAGAAAGGACCAAAAAGATGAGAAGGTTTTAGGCCCATGATGTTGAAGATAGTGATCAAGAAGTTGAAGAGGAAGCAAACAAGGATGAATATTCTAGTGAAGAATATGTTTTAATCTATGCTCTAACAAGATCAGTCTCACTAGGAAATGACACCTGGTTAGTTGATAGTGGTGCCTCCAAGCACATGACTGGTTAAAACGATCCATTGTCATTCCTTGAACAAAAGGAATCTCCACGCAAAGTAATGCTTGGAGATGATTCCCAATATCCCATTAAAGGAATGGGAGAAGCATCCTATATATTGGATTATGGAAAGCCTATGAAAATGAACGATGTCATGTATGTCCCAGGACTAAAGAAGAATCTTCTTTCCATTTTATCCTTAGACAAGAAAGGATTCAGAGTTTCTTTTGTGGATGGAAAAGTTCTCATGTGGACAAAAGGTAAAACCATATATGATGCAGTAGAGATTGGATTTGAAGAAGGAGGACTCTACGAATTGAAGGGACATACAAATTCAACATTAGCAACCAGTACCATTAACACATGTGAACTATGGCACAGAAGGCTTGCGCATATTCACTACAAAGCTCTTCCAATTGTAAGCAAGGTTGTGACTGGTTTACCAGAAATTCAGATAGAACATGAAGGAGTGTGCAAAGGATGTGCACAAGGGGACAATACTGAGAATCTTTTTTCCAAAAAGGGATAGTAAAGCAAAAGGGATCTTAGATATTATTCACTCAAATATATGCGAGCCAATGCAAATCACTTCATTAAGTGGGTATTCCTACTATGCTTCTTTTATTGATGACTATTCCCGCAAGACTTGGATCTACTTCTTGAAAAAGAAGGATGAAGTGTTTGAAAGATTCAAGGAGTTTAAGGCCCTGGTGGAAAATCTCTCTGAGAAGAAAATAAAGATTATGATGTCAGATAATGGAGGAGAGTTCACTTCAAATGAATTTAATGATTTTTGCAAGGAAGTTGGGATTAAGAGGGAGCTCACCATTCCCTATAATCCACAAAAAAATGGTGTGGCGGAATGAAATAATAGATCTATCATGGAAGCTGTAAAATCTATGATACATGATCAATATCGTCCAATGTACATGTGGGAAGAAGCAACAAGAACATTAGTATAACATAATAAAATTCCACAAACTCCAGAAGAAATGTTGTCCGAAGAAAATCCAGAGGCAAGTCACCTAAAGATATTTGGTTGTCCTTATTACATTCACATTCCCAAGGAGAAAAGGACAAAGTTAGATCCTTTAGGAAGGAAGGGATTGTTTGTAGGGTATAGTGAACAATCAAATGCTTATCAGATATATATCCCAGGATACCGTCAAATTGTGACTTGGCATATATTTCACATTTGACGAAGATACAGCCTTCAGGAAGTCAAAGAAAGATAAGGAATATGAAGAGGAGTATGAGTGACTCCCAAAGCTGTTGAAAGTCCTAAATCAGCCAGAAACAAAGAAGAAGTCCAGACACCAGAATAGCATGATATGACAGAACCTCAGTTACCTGAAGATTTACCAAATGAATTGATTTCCTGAAAGAGAAAACTTGTCTAGGCTCATGAAGTAATCAAAGAAGAAAAAATACATGGTGTTCCTGAAGGAACCATCCAATAAAGAAAGAAGCCAAAGTCATACCCTGGTTATATGGCTTTGATGTGTGATCTAGTTGATAAAGAACCAACATGTTTTGAAGAAGCAATAAAACAAAAGGTGTGGGTTGATGCAATGGTCTAGGAATACCAATATATTATAAAGAATGATGTGTGGGAAATAGTGCCAAGGCCGAAAGACAAGTCAATGGTATCCTCGAAGTGGATATTCAAAACTAAACACGCAGCAGATGGAAGTATAGAAAAGTACAAGGAAATATTTGTAGCATGAGGATTCTCTCAGAAAGAGGGAATCAATTATGAGGAGACCTTTGCACCGGTAGCTAGATACACCTCTATATGAACTATCTTTGCCTCAGCATCCAACATGAAGTGGAAGCTACATCAAATGGACGTGAAGACAACATTTCTAAATGGCTTGATTGAAAAAGAGGTATATATCGAACAACTGCAAGGGTTCGAGACTAATGATCAGAAAACTCATGTATGTAGATGAAAGAAGGCGGTGTATGGGATAAAGCAAGCACCCATATCATGGTATGGTAGGATCGGTGGATTCTGATGAGCTTAGGCTTTACTAAAAGTAAAGCAAACTCCAACCTCTACTATAAGGTTAAGGATGATGGGATTATGATTTTATTACTATATGTAGATGATCTATTCTTGACATGAGAAGACAAGCCTATTATTGAATGTAAGAAGAAGCTTGTTGCAGAGTTCGAAATGAAAGACCTTGGAATGATGAATTACTTTCTAGGTCTTGAAGTATGGAAATATCTAGATGAGATTTTCCTAAACCAAGTAAAATATACTATAGAAATATTAAAAATATTTGGAATGTTAGATTGTAAAGCTATGACTACTCCAATGACAACAAATTTGAAGCTATTGAATGACGATACTTCGGAAGCAGTTGATGCCACCTTATATAGACAAATGATTGGTTCATTGATGTACTTAACCAATACAAGACCAAATATATGTTTTGCAATAAGCACCTTAAGTCAGTATATGGTGAATCCTAAACACATTCACCTTATTGGGGCAAAAAATGTAATGAGGTATCTAAAGGGAACTTTAGATTATGGGCTCAGATATGCATCTAGTGGCGAGATCAAATTACATGGATGTGCAGATTCATATTGGGGAGGAAGTGCCAAAGATATTTTAAAAAAGCAAATAAAGACGTTGCTTTAGTCTGGAATCAGGCATGATCTCTTGGTTCAGTAGAAAGCAGACCAAAATTGCATTTAGTATGGCAGAGGCTGAATACATTGCAGCATGTTCAACATGTAGCGAAGTAGCATGGCTTTGAAATATGTTAGTGGGACTATTATTTGTAGAGATAGATGCTACTTATATCCTTTGTGATAATCAGAGTTGTATTAAGATGAGGTAAAATCATGTGTTTCATGATATTAAGACAAAGCACATTGAAATCAGATATCATTTCATTCGGGATATGGTTCAGAAGGGAGTTGTGAAGCTCAAGTATGTTCCTATAGAGGAACAAGTAGCAGATGTATTGACTAAGCTTCTGACTCGTGTAAAGTTTGAATACTTTCAAGACAATCTTGGTTTAGTACGAAAGGACCTCTTGAGAGAGAGGGAGTAACATTAGATGGATGATGGATGCCATGGTGATTAGCTCAGTCTAGAGGAGTGTAAGTTTGGATAGGCTTGTTTGGACCGAAAGGGTTAGTAAGTCAAATGAGGCATGTTGATCCTAGGGGGATTAGTATGTCTGGTTAGCCTTGTTTGGACTGAAAGGGTTAGTAAGCCAGACAAGTCTTGTTTGGTTTTCGAGGAGATCCATCTGTCTAACTATGCTTGTTTGGCTCAAAAGAGTTAGTAAGTTAGATAAAATGCCTGAATGGATCTACCATAGAACTCACCGTGATTCTATTTTGAGACGTTGAAGGGAAAGATGTATCCTCGGTATTGTTTTACTGTTGATTGTTGATAATTGTTGATGATGGTTGTTGAGATGTTTTGATGATTCTTGAGGCGATTGTTGCAATATTGTTGTACTGATGATTGCTGAGACTATTGTTGAGACAATTGTTGCAATATTGTTATACCAATGATTGTTGAGATGTTTGATGATATGTTTTGTTTTAGTATTGTTGTGATGTCTATTTGATTCAGTATTGATGATTGATAGGTTGATTGATTGAGTTAGTACTAGTGGAGCTACACTAATTATTGTTAATGAATGTTGCTTCAGTATTGCTAAACTGATGATGGTATCGTTGTTCTAGCATCTCTATGTTGGTAATGCAGATGATGATCTAGCTTTAGATATTGTTTGATTTTAGCACTAACATGATAATGAGATTGTTGTTGATGTTGGTATATACATATGTTGTAGATAATGAAGTTATAGATGATGTCTAAGTATCGTCATACTGATACTATAAGAAGATGATTCAATATCCATATACTAGACGAGATAGACGATGATCCAGGTGGAATATGATCTAGTATTCATACTCCGACGAGATAGACAATGATTTAGTATTCACATACTGATGCTTTAAGAAGAATACCCAGAAGATGATTCAGTATTCACATACTGATGCTTTAAGAAGAAGACTCAGAAGATGATTCAGTATTCACATAATGATGCTATAGAAGATAATTCAGAAGATGATAGAAGATGCCCGAGTACGTACGAAAGATAAAGATTACATAATATGATCCAGCTGAGATCAATGATGAAGATGAAAGATGATGTTCCAAAACTTCCTATGGCATATAGAGACTCACCAGTTAGTTGTATAGTTGTAGTAGAATTTCTTGTTTTGGTTGAATACCTTCCTAGTTAAGAGCGAGTGTTAAAGTATTATAACTTTGGAAGATATTCCAGATGTATTAATTGTATTCCTCCTTCGGGAGATGAGTTTGGTCTTGTTAGTGTCATTGAAAGAATCAATGTAAACCTCTAGGTGTAAGTCGGATCAATAGTACCCAAGTGTCAATATAATAAATGTTATTTGTGGTGTCCAGTTGGACAAGTGCTCCCAGTCAGTTAGATAAGTCGACCCCATTAGGTTAGAGGTCAAGTCTTCATTTGTACTCACTCACTTAAGACGTTTTGCAAGAGAGATAATTTTTGGGGGTTTTCTCCCTTGTGGTTTCCTTAAGGAAAATCTTTGTGTGCTTGTGTTTCTGTGCTTGTTGTTCTTTCAGTGATATACTAGTGACTATTTATTTTAAGATAACATCTAAGCAAATTAAGAAAAATCAACAATTCCAAGGTTGGAATTTCCTTTAAGTTAAAGATGGAAATTGTATCCTCTTTGCAGTGAAATTTTTATCATCAACTAGGTATGGAGAAAAAGTAATAAAAAACAATGGTAAAAGTAAATGATAAAGCGTGCATGTGTCTAAGTTGGTAAAAACACTTTTACATAAATGTTGTGTTGGGTGCCCTCATTGAAATGATATATTAGCTTTATATTTGCAATAGTTGGAGTAGCAATCTTGGCCAACTGCATAAAGTGTCCAAGGGAATTAGCTGGAAAAGAACAAAAATGAAGCAAAAAAAATGCCTTCTAGTATTTTTCACTAATTAAACTCAAGCACATCCAAAGCATGGAAGCTATTGTGATGAATATAAATGCAACTTTAATATATATTTATATACAAAAAATTAGTATTATACTAAAATATCCAAAACAAGTGCACAGATTCCCTCAATTAGCATTGCAAGCATACAGTAAACATCTTAGAAGGGAAAAAAATTACCTTCAAAGTAAAAACATTACTCGTGTACTAAAATATGCAAAACCATTGCAAATATTCCCTCATGCATAGTTGTAACTAGACTTTGAACATTTAACCTCTAATGGAACTAACGATAGTTGAAACAAGTGTATCTTCCTAATTCTAGTAAAACTATTTTATCACAATGGACCTAAAATATGAGAATTTCAACATTATATGTAGAGTACTCATAGGAAGAGGCTTTCCAAGAACTTACCAATGATGAAGGGGGATTGCATATAATGTGAAACAAACATGCAAGAATTGATCGAGTTATCGAACTCAACCTGTAATAGTGTTGTTAATGAAGATTTCCAATGACTGGGGCTATGTCACCAACATGTTGGGTTGAACAAGACTAACATATAAATGTTTGTTTGCAAGCAAAATAGACTCCTAGCTTTCAATCAATATCAAACAAATATATACTTAAGGATAAAGGAAAATAACTTTGTGTACCTTATTTATGAAGGTTGATCCCAGGAACTCCCTTGCTTCCTTCAGATATGCTCCTTGCTCTCAATTCAGGAACCTGCAACACAAAAAAGATACCTTCCTCAAACAAATTTGGCAACAAAAACTCATATAATGATTAACACAAAATATAGGGAAGGGAAATATGTCCAATCTTTATTAAACAACAGAAAGAATACAAATCATACCTTCTTATGTCTAGAAAATTGTCGAAACTAGAGCTACGGGTCACTCTTGCTCACATTCTCCACAAATCCCTCTCTAAATATCTGAATGCATAGGGATAGAAACCACTTGACAGTAGTAGTTTTAGCATACATGGATATAAGAACAATTACAGGAAGGGGGATGAGAATAAAGGGTAAGCAATTTCTCTAGCATAGCATTAGTATGAAAGGGTCTCCTTCATTTAAGCAATTTGTTCGATGGAGATGGTTAGAAACAGTTACTAAATGATTGGGGAAGTTGTAAACAAGCACGTTGTTCCTAAAAATTCCATAACTCCCTCTTTTCTGATTTTTTATACATTTTCATATTTTTTAGGGCATTCGTGCCTAATCAAAAGGAAAGGAGAAAATGGATCCGTTCCAAATAGCGTGCAAGTTGCAAGTATAACTTTTCCTTGATTCTGCACTTTGTCAAAGGGGAAGGTGTGAATGATTCACAGTTTGCATGAAGATTGGGTGTGAATCTGCTCATTTTCAAGGATTACAACTTTCATGGTATTTGGGAATGGTTGAGGTTTCACTTGAATTTTCAAGGCCATAACAATAGAGTTAAGATAAAGGCCCTTCAATCCATAAGTTTCTTTTTTTTGTGAATGAACAAGGACACTTAAGGTGTCGTCTTTTTAACTGTCTTCACAGATGGAGACATGTCGATTTTAGCTATAACAAATACTAAGAACCATTTTTTCTTTGGAAAGAGGAGAGATCATAATTGAGTTTTTTACTTGGCACAAGAAGTTAGCATAATGGAGACAACATGTCCTGCCACCTATAACCTACACTTGAAGAAAAAAATGATAAAGTTCCAATAACGTTTTAATATGATCATGCCTCTTTAATAGGAATAAAGTTCATGATTACAAAATCAATGTAAATGTTTGTTATTATTTTAAATATAACTTTTAATTTGTTAAAACATAAAGGAGATTGTGTGTCTCTTTTGTTACCCTTCTTTCCATTTAGGCTCTAAAATGTTGGAACAGAAGGCGAAGAAGGCCTTTATCGACCAATTGCATCATATGTTGCATGGGCTCTTTAAGTAAAGAGAGAGAACATAGGAACAATTATTTCAGGCTTGTGTTTCAAGCCAAATTTTGGAGCATGCTAAAGAGATTGTGTATGGAAGGTATCAATGACATTAAGAAGCATCAATGAATATGAATGTTCGGACCTTCCTAGCCTTCAACTAAACTCTCAAGTTAGATTTTGCTTCCATTGCTTTTGTCAATTCTCTCCATGTATATTATATATGGTGTACTAACAGTTTGCTAGTATATGTGTGAATGTATCAGTTGCATAAGTTGTAGGCCTTGTTAATAGATTTTTTTATTAATTTGTAGTATATTTTTGGAAGAAATGACAGAATGTATATTTATATTTTGAAAACATTGTTAACTCACAAGTGGTTCAAAGACCCTAATTATATGAATAATGATAATATTTGTGTATTGCTCCTCCAAAGAGAAAAATATCAATAAAAATTATGTTTTATAAGAAGAAAAAAAATATAATAAGAAATTATCTTAAGTAAATATGTATTTATTCATGAACAACATTTTTCATGTGGTTTCACAATACTTATCCATCATGTAAAAATAAACATGGAACTTCAATTCCAAAATTCGATAGGATAATTGCTTAACTTCGTCCTTTTGACCCCAAAAGGATTATGTAGCTTATCAAGCAAAAATAAATAATAATTTTTCGAGTATAATAAATAATCTATGCATTTATGCAAAATTTCCATTACAAAAAAAGCAATAAGAGAATTGTTACACCTTTCAATCTCTAACATATAGTATCTTCAATTGAGTGAACCCTCTCAATATTTCAACATAAACTTGGCTTATGTTAATACTAAATCCCATTGCTTTGGTTTTGGAGTAAGCATCTTAGCGGATTGTTTAAACTTTGATTCATCAACTTGGTTTGGCCATCTATCCAAGGATGGTAGTGTGAGACAAATTGTAGTTTCAAATTGATTTTTTAACACGGTTATGAAAAAAAGGGTAAGGAAAGTTACTTGAAAAATGGAAAAATTATGTAAAAGAAAATGAACAAATCACGAGTCAAGTAAAGAATATAAAGGGATTTGATTTCATATATTTTAAAATTATTTTTAATTAGGAAGTTGAAGTCCACAAAATGACATAGATTTGTATAGTTGTTTTAATTATAATTTTTTTAATATTAATGATAGTGAGTTGGAATTTGAAGGGTTTTTCATTTCAAACAATTAAATTTTTAGTCGGGACCTTTATCTGGGTAAATTTATGTAGTTGATGTTATACCTCAAAATGGCACTTCTCCGTCTGAGTAATGACACTAAATGTGCCGTCACACAAAAAGACAACATGGATAGAAGTATCCCTAACATTATAAGAAGATTGGACCCTTGATACATATCATCAACTCCAATATCATCTTTCTTTGCATATAAACTCACCTTGAATACGCGAATTTTCATATAACAACTTGAGTACCATACGTGAGTTGTCCATTAGCAACCTGCATATTGACCCTAAATGTTGATAAAGTGAGTTTCCTTAAGGAAACTTGTGTAGCATTCACAAGTTTCTTTACTACAACCTGCGTATCATTTGCAATTTGCCTTACTACAACCTGTGCATTTCATTAAGATTTGTTAAAAATAAAAAGATAATTAATCAAGGGGCAGTTTAGGTCGGTTTGGAAACCTCTCTAACTTCCCTTACTATCCTAACCTTGAAATCCTTCCAGCTCCCAA
Organism: Pseudotsuga menziesii; assembly: GCA_001517045.1. NCBI lineage: Eukaryota > Viridiplantae > Streptophyta > Pinopsida > Pinales > Pinaceae > Pseudotsuga > Pseudotsuga menziesii. The sequence continues at coordinate 107,592 of LPNX010374200.1, forward strand.
ACAACTATAAAAAGAGGAGAATGGATATAGGAGTGGGGGACCAACTTTAGAGGCAAAGTCGTGATTGAGAATTTCCATTGAGGAGAGGATCAAGAGGACTTAGATCTAGGTTTTCAGAGAAGCTTGATCGGGTAGAGGATATGTAATGTTTCCATAAACTCTATCAATAAAGAATGTATTTTCCTTCCATCAATGTGTAATGCATGCTTCAATTGTTTTTTACTATTGATCTAGATTGCTCTTTAATTTAAGTTGCAATCATTATATATGTTCATGTCTCATATGTTATAACAATTTAAGGTACTTTGAGGAAGGTGATCTTCTTTGTTGCAAGTGTTGAATATTGGGAGCTAATTAAGAGCATTTGGGAAAAGAGACCAAGTTAGGATCGACCTTCAGAATAAGGTACACATCTGTCGTCGCTTCTTCTACAATATATGCTTGTGAAATCTTGTTTGTCTGTCGGTAAACCCTTAGTATGTTGGTGGCCTCAAACCCCATCCATAGGATAGATTCCATAACAACAGAACTGGAGACTCCACTGGGGATTCTTTTTGTTTTGGGGTCTCTTTGATTGAAGTTTCTTTCCAGTTTTGTCAATTCTTGGTCCTATTTGTGCCTTGCATTCGTGAATTTTCAGATAGTCCAAGTTGATTGATCAATGTTTTAAGTCCTTTTTTTCTTCTTTTTGAATTTTTTTTTACGAATCCGCGGGTAGGTTATACTTACAGTCGTGTATTCTTAGAACATACACAGGTTTTCCATAACATAGTCACGTATGGTACGCGGATTGTTTGATGAACAGTCGTGTATTTCATATAGATGGTTGTTTAAAAGCTAGGGTTTTTCCTAAAACAACTGCTTTTAGATAGTAGGATTATTCTGGGACTTTTTACTAAATTTGCTTAGGCATGTCACTTGTTTAAGTCTATGTTTATTTGTGTTGTAATCCCTCTTTAGTGAGTTGGGTTGGATTCTTGTTTAAGACCCTTTAGGTATCTCCTCTTGGCATATACTTGGTAGGAGTGTAGGTATATTTTGAGTCTTCAATCCCTGTTGAGGTTGGTTTGCACTTACAGTCTGGTTTCTTAAGTAGTCAACCTGAGTTTTCTTCTTCCAAGATATGGAACAACTTGGTTTTTAAAACTAGTGTATTTCGGTCCAAGTCAGGTTTTTTTCGAGCTTTGCATGGTCTTCAAAGTTTGTGTTTATGAGGTATGAAGGCTGAGTCTCGCTTATACATTTGTTCATATTGCTAAATTTTATTTGTGTATATTTCACATCTTTCATTTTTCATTTTTAAAACAAAAACAAAAACGGATCAATTGGGTGCATACTAGTTTTAAGTAGACACATTTTGCATTGTTTTTCAAATTTTCAAAAAAGAAAAGAAAAAAGAATTTGATTTCCAAAGTTTAGTAAGAAAATTCATTACTTTTGAAAAATAAAAGAGGACTTATATGGCAATGTCAAATTGAAACATTTTGCATCATACATTTTTCTTTACAGTCAAGTCAAAAACACCATAAGTTTTAGAATCATTATCATGAGTAAAGAACAATCCTTAAAAAGAATGCTCATAATTTAAAATTGATTAGTAACATTTTCTTTTTAGGGACGACATCAACTAGCTTAGGCTAGGGATTTGGATTAGGGCTATCTATAACTATCCAAAACCATTTGAAACTCAGACATAGTGGCCTGTCACCTAGGAAATCCACTTTTATAGGAAGGTAAATAAAAAAGCTCCTCTAACACAAGAGTCAAGCACGAGGTCGTGCAAAGATTGGGTTGTGGAGATACCCCTCCAACACTCAGTTGAGAATACACAGAGATTGTTGTACATTTTGGGGTTCATTCAGTACCACCCTTGGCTCCTTCTAGTGCCAGTTTTTTTTGGATTTTGGGCTTTGTTACCCTTCCCATGCACATCATTCAGACCGACGACTGTTCCACCAAAAATTGCTTGTAGATTCGGTAGCCTTAGTATCTTGACCTAGGTTCTCACACAAGTGACGGTGCAAGGATATTTCCATTGTACCTAGGACATATGTGGGAGGATACCCCATGCAATAATTTTTTAGGGGGGTTGGTGATTCAACCGCTTGCACCTAGAAAACTCGTATTGGTACCTCAGATAAATGTTTATCGACTCTTCACCAGTCTGTTATGGGCACTCATCATCTCAAATGTTCCTGTGGAAGATATATATACACCTTCCAAGTTGCGATACTTAGGAAAAATTTTAATGGTGTGCTTTTTGGTTTGCTTATGATATAGTGTGGCCTTTAGGTGTGTGTAAATAAAATTATTTAGCTATGGAGGATCAACATCTTCGTATATCAAGAAGGTTGCAAATACTTCCTCCACTTACAACTATGGAGCCTCCACCGCCACCTCGAAGGTGGAGAACTAACACAAGCGGTTCATTTAAATCAACTGGTATTAGTGAAGTTCCAGGAGAACATAAACTAAGGTATAGTAAACCTAATATTCCCTCAGTAGAGATCGAAGACTTGTAGGATGAAGAGTTTGTGAGGAATTATAACTCACCTCTCACTGATTTAGGAGATATGGTACTTGTACAAATTAGACTGTTCAGTCAACCTAGGTTTGGTGTCCCATCAAGTTTTGTCATGTCGAATACAAGAGAAGGTTCGAGGTATATATATACCCCTACCTTAGCCATGTCATTCAATGGATTATCTCCTTTGCATGTGAGTGTATCATTTTTGAACATACCCAGTGCACCAGTAGTATCACTAAAATTCAATTCACCAATCTCAGTGTCTCCAAGTATTAGAGTGGTTAGTCCTTTAGTACCCCTGAACACTGCTACTGGTCTGCCTAGTATGATGGTCATTGGGATACCGAGTGTACCTTTCACGTCCTCTCCTTTATTCCAAAACTTTCTAGATTACCCTAATGGTTCTACTTCTTTCTTTCAATGGTATTGTTTGTATGGAGGACATATTCCTCCATCCTCGCCATATGTAGGTCCTACACCTACTTATTCAGGTGTGTCTTCTAGAATTCAAAATCCTTTCTCGGGAGATATATTTCAAACTACAAGTTAGGTCTCGATTGTACCAGTCAGAAGCTCTTCATTTTCACTATTCGGTGGAATATCAACAACTATGATGTCTATGACAGCCATCTCGGTCGAAACTAGTCAAATCCATCATAACACACCTCAAGTTAGTAATCCCTTGGCTTTTGGGTGGAATAATTTTCAAAAAATTGTAACTACTTCACATCCGGTGGCTGGGGGAAATCCCATCCAACCTTATGGGAACATCGATGCTGGAACTTCCTCACACCAAGTTCCTCAATACCAAACTCTAGCTAGGCCTTGAATCCCTTTTTTGGCAACATTAAACTTGCCAAATATTTCAAAACTAATGAATGACCCTGTGTACCATGATCCAACTTGGCCACGATTCCCTATCAAACTACCTTTAGATATTCCAAAATTTGAAGGAAAAACTAGAGAGGACCATGGTGACCATGTCACTACTTTTCATCTATGGATAATTATCTTAATAAGAAAATACAACTAGTTGCAAGACTCGAACACTCCTCCCAAACGTAGGCTGCTGCATTTAGTCTTTATACAGTAGAGTCCATGCCCGAGCTGGGGATATCAATACACAAAGGTGATGTGCTCCTAATATTTTCCCCAAGACTTTCACATGACTTAGTCATTGATTGACTATCTCTCAGGCTTAACAGACAAGCTTAACGCACTCATTTAACTTACAAGATTAACTTACAACCCAACCACTCATGATATTTTTAAGTGGTCTTCTCTGCCCAGTCCCGCATGCAATCCATTGGTGTGGAAACCCCATCGACATTTATCCCAATCCTCATCATGCATTCCCCATCAACCTATACAACACAAGGAACAACACCCTTCTCTAATCTAATAGTCCCTCAGTTGATATTCAGTGCCCTTCCATTTCTCTAGCATAGGTCCGCCAAGAATTCTCTGTATTGTGACTCCAGAGAATGTAGCATGTAGGCCAAGCTTCTCTAATAAGGGATTATCAACCCATTACACCAATTCCATGGTGATTCAACATGTATCATGGACTCAAACAAAAATCCACAACAAAAGTGGGGATTTTCCTTCCCTTCAATACAATTGTATCATGAAGATACTCAACTTGCCTCTTCTACATAGAGTCCACCCAAATTAATGGTCACAACATTCAACTGAGCATCAAAATTTCCCCAACTTGAAACAAGGTCGCATTCACTTGCTAGTATGAATTGTAGATGCCAATGTCACTTAAGATTTTCGAAACATAATTCCTTTGATAGGGGAAATGATGGTATGACTTCTAGGATCACTCCATGACCCCAAACTAAGAACTTCCCTCAACTATTTTCCTCTCCAATGTACTGAACTCAAACCCCCTCAAATGAACTGAGTCCCCATCTTTTATTTGCATGATGGGATCTTGACACTTGGTACCCCAGGAGACCCCCTCTTGATCCCAATTTAGCATAATTAAGCAAGGAATCTAACACTGATATAGTTTAATCAATGGAACTTGTGTTATTATATTCCTAAGGTTAAGGCGAGGTCAAATACATTCTAACTAGGATTCTTTTTTCCCCCTCGTACCTCTCTCACCCTTGCCACTTGTGGACTCATAGCTCCTCATCTCTTTTTGTCTAATCCTCTCCTGCAACCACTTAGGATAACTTATAATAAACATAATAGAAATATACATAATAGTATACAGGTCCTTCCAAACATTGTCTTATATTCCAAATTATCAAAATAAATACATTATTTACACATTTAAATTCAAGGGAAAAACAAGGATGTTACATTCCCCTCCCCGTACATAAATGCATCATCCTCGATTCCTTACAACACTTTGTACCTAACCTATACTTCAAAATTATCTTTCAAGAAGTTGTGGGTATGCTTCCTGCATTGCATCCTCCATATCCCATGTTTATTCTTCATGGTTGTATTAGGTCCATTGGACCTTTACCTGTCGGATGGACCTATTCCTCAAGAACATCATTTTCTGATCTAGGATGCACACTGGTTGCACCGGATTATCACCTTCCGGTTCCACCTAGATTATAACCCAATCAATTATGTGGACATGATCATGCACACATTTCTTCAATAATGATACTTCAAATACATTATGCGCATGTATACATGAAGGCAACATTGATGGATAAGTTACGAGCCCTATCCTATCCAAAATTTCAAATGGCCTGTAGAATCGGGTTGCAAGTTTTGGACAAATTCCAAATATTTTGGCACTCTTATATGGATTGACTTTGAGGTAGACATGATCTCCCACTTGAAATTATCTAGCTGCTCTACCTCTATCTCCATAACTTTTATGTTTATCCTAAGTTGCATTTAGATTTTGGCTTAATCCTAACTATCTGATCTTCCATTTGTTTGAGTAAATCTAGCCTTATCATCACTTTGATTGCTAGAATATCACAATTGATTGGAGTATTGTATTTTCTACCATGCATTCCTTCAAATTTTATCATCTTTAAAGATGCATGATACCCATTATTGTAAGAAAACCCCACTAAATTCAAGAAATATTCCCGCTTGGATGGCTAAGCCATCACATACATCATGAGCATATCTTCAATAACCTCATTAAACATCTACTCTACCCATATGTTTGAGGATGATATGCTATACTAAGGTTAATATTTGTTCCAAAGCCCTTAAACATGCCCTTCCAAAAATTTGAGGTGAACTTTTAATCTCTATCTGAAACTATTTCCTCAGGAATCCAATGCAATTTAGCAACTTCCTTTAAGTAAATTTATGGTATGCCAAACAACTTTATGATTTGATTTGACCTCTATAAAGTGAGATGACTTTCAACTTAACCACTACTACCATGATGGAATTAACATGTTGTTTAATTGTTATGGGAAACTTAGTGATAAAATATTTAGTCACCACATCCCACTTCCATTCTAGGATGGGTAAAGGTTGAAGCAATCCTGTTGGATACCTTGCTCAACATTAACTCTCTGACATTCCAAGCACTTAGCTACATATTATTAAATAACCTTTTCCATACTTGGTCAAAAATACTGACTATTTATTGTTGTAAGAGTCTTCTGGTATCATAGGTGTCCTGCATAAGGAACCTTATGCATCTCATTAAAAATTATCTTTCTTAACTCACCCAAGTTTGGCACATAAATTATATTTTGATACTTTAGAACTCCATTATCTTCAATTTTCTACCCCTCATACTTTTGAGGCACATTTCCTTGTTGTAATCCTTACTTTATTTCCTAATAATATCTATATGAACTTACAACTTCAAGGATTTTGTTTCTTAGGTATGATTCACACATATTGATAGTTGAAACGTGCATTGTATGTATTCTCTGGTTGAGTGAATCAACCCCTTTATTCTCATTTCCTTTTATATGTTTGATCACAAAATCAAACTCACACATGAATTCCAGACATGTTGCTTGCCCTCCTTTTAGATAATGTTTCTCAAATAAATACTTTAATCCACTATGATATGTCCTTGGCTCAAATTTCTTACCCATGAGGTAATTCCGCCACATCTTCAATGCTTGAATAATGGTAGAAAGCTCCAGATCATGTGAAGCATATAATTCTTCTTATGCTACTTGAGCTTTCTGAAATCATAACAGATCATGTGCCCTCATTGCATCAAGACTCCATCGATTCCTTCTTTATAAGCATCTGTACACACCACATAGTATTCATTAGGGTATATGGTCCTAATAATTGGCGTGTTGGTCAGCAGTTTCTTTAGCCACTAAAAACTTTCCTCACGTTGTGGCATCCACTGGAATCTAATTCCCTTCTTTTGCATTTAGGTAATTAGATGTGACATCTTTTAAAAACCCTCAATGAATCTCATGTAATACCCAACCAATCCCAATAAGGATCTTAATTCTGATACTTTCTTGGGCATTTTCGAACTCATGATAGATTTAATATTTTCGTATCCAATGTTATCACTTCTTTATAAATAATATGACCCAAATAATGGATCTGCTTATGATAAAATGAACACTTACTCAACTTGCCATATAGTTGATGTTCCCCCAACACTTACAACACTAATTTCAACTGTTATGAATTCTCCTCTTCTGTGTTGGAATAAATAACAATGACATCAAGGAATATAATGAAAAACGTATCTAGATACTTCCTAAAAATCCCATTCATGGGTAAAATGAATGATGTTGGTGCATTGTTCAACCCAAATGGAACCACCTTGAAATCTAACCATATTGAGTCATGAACGTTCTTTTTTTATGTATTTTATTTGATTCTTACTTAATGATAACCAAATCTTAGGTCTATCTTTGAGAAAACCCTTACTCCTCTCAGCTGGTCAAACAAGTTGTCAATCCTAGGCAATGGATATTTATTCTTTACTGTGACTTTGTTTAAATGCATGAAATCAATACATAATCTCAGTGTTCCATCTTTATTCTTTACAAATAGTATTGGTGCTCCCCAAGGAGACACACTTAGTAGTATGTATCCTTTTTTCAACAAATCCTCTAGTTGCATATGTAATTCCTTCATCTCAGGTGTACTTATCCTATACAATGTTTTGGAAACTGTGGCAACTCTTAAGTACCATATAAATATAGAAATCAACACCTCTTTTAGGTGGAAAACCTGGTATTTCTTCAAACACATCGATAAATTCTTGTAGTAGTGGAAAATATTCCAAGATTGGGCCTTTCTTTTTTGGCTCTTCCACATGAGGTGCATACAACTGACATCCTTTACTTAAACACTTGTTTATTAGCAATGTTGATATTTTCCTCATGGAAACTGGTCTTCATATGCCCTTCATTATATGTTGCTTCCATTCTTCATCAAGACAAGTAAATTCTTGTTATGAAAATCTAATACCACATGATGTGCATCTATCCAATCTATCCCGATTAGTACATCATAATAACCAAGATAAATTATGTTCAAATCTACAAAAGTACTAATCCCATTCAAGTCAATGGACAATCCTTTACAAACTCATTGATTTTCCTCTTTATTTCAATATCCAACTGAACCATCCAATATTTACCATGCTTTCTTCTCTAAAATGAAATCTTTCAACCATATCAGGAGAAATATAACTATGAATTTCTCTAGAATTAATCGGAGTGGAAATACATTGATTAGCAATCTTACCTTCCACCTCAATCATGTTGGATTGTAAATATGCATGTTGATTGTCTAATGCTGCATAAATTATTTTGACATTTTTGGCTACATATTCCAATATATTGGATTTTTGAATGTTTTGCAATGTCCTCATTCTATCATTACTTTGAGAACACTCCTTGTGTAAGTTATTTTCATCACATCCCCGACATTTAACAAGACACCTTGATCCCAGTAACTCTATCTTTCAAAATCCATCCTAAGCAAAATCCCTCTCTTGATGTGGTTCTTGATTCTTGAAGAAAGGTGGCTTGAATACTTTCTTTATCGGTTCCTCTGTATTTCTCTTCTTATCTCTCCAACACCTCTAAATATTTGTCCCTCCCTTGCTTTGATCATGCATATGCTTGGATTTTATTATTGTCCCTTAAATATCCTTGGGTTCAACACATTGAATCTTGTCTTTATAAAATGAAGGCAATCCACTAAAAAACCTCTGTATTTTCACCTCCTCTTCCTTAATGAACCCACTATAGCTCAACAACTACAAAAACTCTATCTTATATTCATCCATGGTCATATCTCCCAACCTAATCTCAAAGAACTCTTCTATTGTTCTTTTTTAGTAATGCTCAGATAAGTACTTATGTTGGAAGTACTTTTGAACTACTTCCAAGAAACTATCCTTCCATTGATATGCTTCACTTCTACTAATTGATCCCACCATATAGAAGATTTCTCCCATAGGTTATAAATAGCAATTTTGGCCTCCATATTTGAAGAATATTTGTGCAATCGGAGATATTTCCCCATCCCCAATAACCAAGCTTCAACCTATTCTCCCTTCTTGCTCTCACCATCAAAAGCAGGAGGCTTGATCTTTTGTAGCTCCCCTTTCAACACTTCTTCGACATGCCTTCTTTTATGATTCCTTTATGGGATATTGTTAGAATTGACAATCACATATGACCTATTAACTACATGAGGTGATGAATAGTGATGTTCATGACCACTCAAAGCACTCTTAGAGTGTCTAAAACCTTCATGGGATCTCTTGTTGAACTTCCCCATACTTCTTTATGTTGAGATTACAACATCGGGATTCATTCTCCAGTCTTGTGAGTAATATAAAGAAAGTAGACTTGTGAGTAATATCAAGTCCTGCAAATAGCGTCATATGATTGAGGCGGTGATGTTGTAAAGCTTGTGAGTCATATCAAGCTGAGTCTTGTGAGTAATATCAAGACAGTAGACTTGAGTAATATCAAGTCCTGCAAATATCATCATATGATTGAGGTGGTGATTTTGTAAATCTTGTGAGTAATATCAAGCCGAGTCTTGTGAGTAATATCAAGGCATTAGACTTGTGAGTAATATCAAGTCGGTAAAACTTGTGTGTAATATCAAGTAAGTATTGTGAGTAATATCAAGGCAGTAGACTTGTGATTAATATCAAGTTCTAAAAATATCCTTATGTTGTGAGTTGGTGTACTTTACTGTGTAAAGTGGATATACTATGTAATGTATGGCTATTCATAGTCAACATGTGCTACAAGTCTCCTTTAGGGATTAGCTACCCCTAGAGTGATTTACTTTAGCATGTGACTATTTGACCCAGGGTAATACATATGATCATAGGTTCGGAAACAATATTATGAGTATGATATGATATAGAAATAATGAAAACACATATGGACCATGTAGAGAAAATTAATATGATCACATAGATGGAGAGAGAATTCGAATTACCCGTGTATGCCACCAAGTGAACTTGAATTGATAAGACATCAGTTGAGTCTAAGTTATGATGAAACAAGTTCAGTTAATTAAGGAATCAACTCCTTAATTTATGCAAGTGGTCGTTGAAGATGACACTAATGGAGAAGGACTAGTTACATTTAGTTATGTTCATTTACATTTAGTTCTAATCAGTTACATTCAATTTTGTTCAATTACATTCAGGTATGTTCTATTACATTCATTTTTGATCACTTACATTCAGTTCTGATCAGTTACATTAAGTTCTGATCAGTTACATTCAGTTATGTTCAGTTACATTTAGTTCTATTCAGTTACATTCAGTTATGTTCAGTTACATTCAGTTCAGCTCGGTTCCATTTAGTTCAGTTCAGTGCAATAAGTTAGAGACAGTTAAACTCATTGAATTAATGGACGGCACATATCTTTAGTGTGGGAGTTAATTATGAATTGCAAATAGTGTTCTCAGTGTTAGAAGCATGCAATTATTCGCTACCTTCCTTGTATTAACTAATTTGACTTGTTATTAAAGTTCTATGCACTTGGAAAGATCATCACATTGTTGCATTTAATCTTTCCTCTCTTGTGCTCTCAGAAAAATCAATTTATTATTGTGTTGTAATCATTCTCTGTCGATTATCAATCATACTCTAAGATTGTTTACTGGGTTTTTTTATCCTCCGAATTAGTGGATGTTTTTCCCAGGGTATATCCTGTGTATTATGGTTTGATTTATTTATGTCTTTGGATTATTGATGAGATCTATCTACACTGCAATTATGAATTAAGTTTTTAAATTTCAAGTTTCTTCATATTTTCTCAAACATTAACACTTTATCATGACATGCAACTACTCCAACCTGCATTTGTCTCTACAACATGCCTAAATTTTGCATGAGTTGAGTATTCAACTAATTTGTTGATATTGAACCTTCAACATTCTCTCATTATCATCCTTTCAACTCTACAACTCCCTTATCAATATTCTCGTCATTTCCATAAGTCCCATAGGTTCAACATCGCCTCTATGACCACTAGATTTTGTCTCTTCATCCCCTTCATTGGCACTATGTCATCTAGCATCTTCATGACTGTAAGGGATCTCTTCCTCTTCAATCCTCCTCCTCGTGGATGATCTAAATTTATTTTGACCTGGATTGTATATGTTGCAATTATTGTATGTGCAATGTGTTTATATCATGAGAACTATTATATGCATTTAGATTCCAAAATTTCCAAAATTGTTCATATTTTTAAAATTATGGAAAAATTCATTTATTTGGCAATTTGTCAAATAAGATCCATAGGCCCCTTTCGGATCGAATTCTAGAAAAATATATAACCCTTATTTCTAATCTTCTCATTCCATTATATGCTCCCAATCATTAGATTTCCAATGACTATCTCGGGGTCTCAATCAACCTCTTCAGCTAAAATTTATGATTTCCATTCTCACACAAATTTCTTGTTCCTATTGATGATATTTATTCACAAACAACTTGCCCCGTCAAGTCTATTACATGATGCACTTTGTTTATTCACCAATTGTTAGTTTTTCTTTAGATATGATTAGTTTATCTAGGATCTTTATATGAAATAATAACAAGTAAAACAAGATGCATAAGATATAAAAGATACACGAGGCACAAATATTTTCATCGAGGAAACCATAAATGAGAAAACCCTGCAAACTTATTCAGAATAGTAAGATGATCAAAAGAATTAATAAGAAGTATTCAACAACTATCTGTCTCTCCTCCCTTTTGTCTCACTCTCTCTCACATGCAAAATTGAGAGTGTGAGGTGAGTATAAATGAGGGAGAGCACCTCCCTATTTATACCCTTTCAAGTCACTGACCAAACATAAGACTAGGGCCCACGTGTCTTCCCTAACAGGGCTGAATTCTACTAGAGAGGCTCCAAATACATATTACATTATGTTACATTGGGGACTATTGCCCCGACTTACAACGGAGGTTGTACCTCAACGTCTAGACATAATTAAGACATCCCGCAAGTAGGTAAACACATCCCCAATGGGGGTACAACAACATACAATGATAGTACCCATCATAATATCTTCTGAAGTTACAAATACATCAACACCAATGACCTGCCTCCAATGGGAAATGTTTGATCATATCATATCTATCTAATCGGACCCATCACATTGGGAAGTCCCTATCAAGATAATTCCTAATTCATATCCCTTACTTTTCCCGATCGAATACTTTCTATGGCCTATTGGACTAATAGTGTTAGGGTTCTCTCATCATCCCTTCCTCTTGCATGGTATCCTTTCAACATCGATGTCGATATTTGATAACATGTATCAAAATTTCCTCCTCCAACAAACTTCATCCAATAACAGTAATGTTTGATAGTTGATATTGGAACTTCCTTATCAGACTCCTTCAATGATACTTTATCTGACATACCTAATGTATTATGGTTGATATCGGTCTTTCCCTATCTTCCTCCTCCGATGAACCTTTTTCTAATAATGCTGATGTTCGATGGTAGATATTGGACCATCCCCATCGATCTTGTCCAACGAACCTTTTATGATACCTCTATTGTCCAATTGTTGATATCTGATATCTGATATTGTTGATGTTCGATGAATGATATCGGACTTTATCCATCAGCCTCATACCAGTGGACTGATCCTAATTTTTCCAACCAAACGTCTCTAAAGGGTTGCATTTGATCTCATTGGATCAAAAATTCCTTATCAAACCTATCCTTTGAAATTGTTCTTTGCATCCTCGATATGCTCAGTCCGATGGACTCTCTCTAATTAGATCAGAAACTTTTGATCAAGCATAAATTTAACTTTCATTTTCTCGATTCTTGAGCAACCTTTCCTGATATCTAATGTCATATATCAGATCCTTTTCCATCGCCATAATGGATCAATATGTTCCAACATACTCTTCCATGGGTCGATACTGATATAAATATTGAACTAATCATATCGACCAACTTGCATAAGACTAATGATTAACTATGTAATATGTCATGTTTGAGGAGCTGACATCAATATAACCATTAGGAAATCTATGTTGAACAATCCGTTAGACAATTTTATCCCCTTGACACAAAAAATTCAATAACATTCCTTTGATAAGATATCCACGCCCATCCTTCCAACATGACCACATCATTCCAATATGCCCATGTGGCATTTGTGGCCCCACATCGAATTTCATATGTTTTCACAAAGTTTATAAGTCATCCAAATTTCTAAAATATTCAAAGAGGTGGCTATCATGAAAAAAAAGTATTCTCATCGTGTCCTTTTGATGGAGAATTTCTTGTCCATTGATAGACCCATCACTTTTCCACTGAACCAATTGCAAATCCATGGAACTCTTTTAGTTTTCTTTGGCCCAAGTAGGCCCAGTGTTGTAAACCTTCACTATAATACCAATCTGTAACATCCCCGTCTAGCTGGATAATACTTTTGGAATAACAAGGAAATCCCTTAATTGAAATCTGTCAAATTTTTATGCTCTGATACCACTAAGCAACACCCTCGGTGACCACATCATGCCTTTAGGCCATGGGGCACTTGAAAAACCCTATTCTGACATAACTAAAATACAACCCCCCTCCTAAAACTGGATATGTAACAACCTCCCACTAAAAACAAAAGTTTGAACTCTGAACTACGATGTCATTCTTTCGTTTGATTTAAAACTCAAACTTTGATAAATTAAAATTAAATTTATACATATACATAGATTTGAATTCCCAAACACATCTATCCACGTTGGGACAAATAATAAATCTAAATAGTAATTAAATTGATAACAACATAATTACAATACTGACAACAATTTATGTAGTGGAATACATATGGGCATGGTCGCCCTTATCCATATCAAATCGCCATACCATATGATTATACAAATGAATTATTCGTACTATTCTACATGAGTGTAGTACACCAACACCAATCAACCATGGAATCAAACATAATCATAATCCAGAAACATACATATTTTGGAATGGAAAATAGCCATGGCATCATATTCATAAACAAAACATAAACAACACTATGAATACTTATATTAATAAGAAATCCCAAACTGGTTGCAGGACTCAAACGTTCCTCCTAGTCATAGGATTTATGTTATACAACAAAGGCCACCCCAAATATGAGACTTGTTCGTTGTCGAGCCTGGTCTTCCATATTCAGGGATGTTATTGTTCAGTTGTGTTGTACCCCAAGTTTACTGTACACTCATCCTTGATGGGGGGTACAATGGGGACATCGTCCCCCTGCAGGGGTCTAGGGGCGGCACCCCTGAAAGAAATTTTTTGGGATGTTTTTTTGACAACAGTTTGCAGACCCATGGTATTGGGTGACCCGTGGTATTTTCCCATGGTAATTCCCGTATAAAAGGAAAGCATTGTAATATGGTTGTGTGTTTTATTGTAGCAATGTAAAAAAATCTATGTGATTGTGTGAGAGAGACTGTGAGGGAGTGAAGAGGAAGTGCAGCAAGGTTGTTGCATGTCGTATCCCTTCATTTTGTTGGATGGTATAATAATAAAGGACTGGCAATTTATGTGTGTATGTAGCCTATCTTGGGTGAACCACATTATATTTGTGACTGTCTTGTAATGTGTTTAATATATGCATCTTATTTAATTGTTTAATTGTTATTGCTCTATTATCGTGTTTTTCTAACATGGGTTATCAATCCACAAGGGAAGTGTTCTCCTCATATTTTTTTGCAAGCCTTTCAATCAACCCAGTCACTCACAGACTATCTATCAGGGTTAACTCGCAGGATTAATGCACTGGTTTGACTTACAACCCATTCTCTCATGGAATTTTCAAGTGGTATTTTCTGCCCAAACCCACATGCAACCCCACTGTTGCGGAAACCCCATACATATATGTCCCAATCCTCAACACACATTCCCCATCAACATGTACAACATAAGGAGAAACACCCTTCTTTGAGCTAACAGTACCTCATGTGCTCTTCAATTCCCTTCCAGTACTCCAGCATAGGTCAACCATGAGGTCTCCATACTATAACTCCATAGAACATGGTATGTAGGCTAGGATTCCCCAATAAGGGCTCACTTTAACCCATTACACGAATTTTGGGGTGATTCGGCATGTTTGAGAAACTCTAGGATAGTTCCACACAAAAAAAGGATTTTTCTTCCCAAATTAATACAATTGTATCATAAATATACTTGCTCTATCTCTTTTTCATAGAGTCCACACAACCAAATTGTCACGACATCCAACTAAGCATAAAACTTTCCCCAAACCGAAGCAGGTTCACATTCACTTGTTAGTGCAATTTGAAAATGGCAATGCCACTTTTTATTCTCCAAATATAACTCCTTAGATAGGGGTAATGATGTTCTAACTTCAAGGATGACTCCATGATCCCAAAATTTAAAACTTCCATAAACTCTTTACCTCCCCAATTAAACTTGAACCCCACAACTAAATTAAATACCCATATTTTTATTTGCATGATGGGAACTTGACACTTGGCACCCAAGGAAACCCCCTCTTAATCTCCATTTAGCATAATTAAGTAGGGAAACTAATATTTGACATAATATAATCAATATACCTTAGGTTATTTGGATTCCTAATGTTAACGTGAGGTCAAACACTTTCTGACCAGGGTCTTTTTTTTCCCTTGGCCTTCTCTAACCCTCACCACTTGTGGACTGATAGCACCTCATATATTTTCATCTAATCCTCTCTAGAATCCATTCAAGCATTTTATTAATAAACATGACAAAAATATTCATAACAGTATTCAAGTCATTCTGACCATTGTCTAAGGCTTCCAGCATGTTAAAATAAATCCATGTTTACATTGGGGGAAAAAATAGGGGTGTTACATCTCCTATCATCATTTCTTCTATTAGCTATGGGAAAAACAATGAAAATTCCTATTTGGGCAATATCTATCAGATTTATGTGTCCTTAAGAGGCCTCCTTTTGGCCCTTACTAGGTCTTTCTGAGGTAACATCTTAGTAATTTCTGCATCAATATTTGAACCCACCATGTCCCCACCTTCTACATCAATCATAATCCTTTTGTTACCATTATTATCATTGTTATTATCATATTATCCCAAACTTGGATCCTCGGGCTTGTATTCTTCAACACGATTTTCCTCGTCCCGTTGCTATTTAATGGGTTTTTCAAGGATATCATGAGGGATAGAAGGGCCAACATGTTCAATAGTATTGGTAGTACTAATTTTTCCTTCTAGGTAGTCTTGTAATGGATTCTTGTTTGTGAAAAAAATAGTAGTCCATAGCTTCTACAATCGATCTTGTTGCATGTATTCGATGTGCTTAAGATGGGAATTTTTAAGAAAGAAGATGAGGCATTCAAGAGTGTAGAGACCACTCTATTTGGAACTACAGGTTTTGTTGATTTTGGAGGGATTTGTAGTCTTCTTCGAAGTGGGATTCCTCTCCCATGACCCTAATTCTCTCCAAGTCTGTTTTGATTGTGTAGTAATGTAGTATGGAGAGAGGACCCATATCTCTAGTTCAGTAATTCACAACTTGAATTCCATTCTTGTATATTTCAGAGTTATCATCTAATGATGCCATTTCTTAATTCCATGTGGGTGTTGAGAAATATATACTATACAAAGAAACCATAAAATTTGAAATGAAATTTGAACACAAATGCACTCTACACTACTTCCCTTTCCTAGATCCAATTTCTTGTCCCAAAGAGTGACAAAATTGAAACCCTACACAACAAACCTGACAACATTTTCACAACTGAAAGCTTACATTTTAAAAACCATCAAGTTGAGGGTTTGAAACTTAAACATGCATACTTGAATGCAATAATAGTTCTCAACCTCCTTCATGATGACATCAAGTGTAAAATCAATGACCTCAACCCCGTTTGTGTAATAGTACTTGGCCTAATTATCTCTAGTCCTAGACCAGAAAGAAAAAAATGAAGTTATTGGGCCTAAAGTCCTGGCCATAAGGCCTGGTCCTCACACTATCCATAGTACTAGGTTCCATATCCATGAGCACAACATGAGGAACAAATCTTTAATAACTCTCCTCGTAGCAAAAATTAACCCTTCCAAGTTATAAATCAGAGGTACCTTGGTAGCATAGTACCAAGTTCACCAAAACCCTGTGACCATGGCCCCGTAGACCTATGAAAAATTCTTCCCAAATGTGGCATTCTTTGGGCCTGTAACTTAAAACAACACAGGATATACAAAGTTTAATATGCAATAAACTATAATTACAAAGAAAGAAATAAATATTATACAATTGAAACATATAGGTGGTAGAATATGAGATTTATATTAAGAGAAAACTTATGGAAGCATTGTTCACGGGCATCTTAATGTATGGAGACTTTCACTTAAGCATAGATCCATTACAATAATTATCAACAAAACTCTTCATAGGCTTGTAGCTCTTTAAATAGGCTTCTCATATCCAAAAAGCTAACTACATGGCATTATCAAATAATTAACAAATACAAATTTCTAGTGGGTTAATCAATAAAGAGGCCCTCTTTACATTGATTCGTAAACACTAATTTACTTGGCCTTATTTAAAAGTTATGGGATTAAACAAATGTGTGACTAAATCCTAAATTAAGGCGGGTTAGGGTGGGACCCTATAATTCTCTCCCCCTTCAAAAGCAATGTTGTCCTCAACATTGAAGGTACGAAGATCATTGCAAAATGTCAATTGGTTCCCAAGTGGCATCTTCTGGAGGTATATCTTTCCACTTGATCAAAATTCATTTGATTATGCACCTTTGTAATTGTCTTTCCCTAGAATCCAAGACTGCAACCAACCGAAGCCAAATAGAGTCTTCCTCATCAAGTTCTAGTAAGTTGGTCTACACTTTACAATTAGATCCCACCACTTTTCTAAGGCAAGAGACTTTGAAGAATGGGTGAATCTTTGAGTGGTCTGGAAAAGAAAGATTGTAGACCACATTTTCAATGTGTTGGATGATGGTGCAGGATGCATATAAGTTTGGAGTGAGCCTATAATGGATATGGGCCTTGAGGGATGTATGTTTATAAGGTTGGAGTTGAAGAAACACCCAATCCCAAAATTCAGAGTGCTCAGAGTGACGTTGATCATCCTTTTATTTCATTATGTTTTGATCTAGAACCAGATTATCATTAAGAATTTGGATAATGTCTTCTCTAGTGTGGAGTGTGTTGTGCACTACTTGAACCTAGGAGGTACCTAACAGATAGGAAATCATTGATAACGATTTTTGGACATACGTTTCTTCATATGGTGTCATCTTTGTGGATCCATTATAGGTGGTATTATACCACCATTCAACCAAAGGGGGGCATTGGGCCCAATGATGTGGCTTGGCCAATGCAAAGCATCGCAAGCAGGTTTCCAAGCATTTATTGACTGCTTGTGTTTAACCACCCATTTAGGGATCATATATTGTGTTGAGATTCAACTAAGTTCTCTGAATTTTAAATAGTTTATGCCAAAACTTGTTGGTAAAAGTAGGGTTAGGATCATATACAATAGAAGTGGGCATACCATGGAACTTGAAAATTTGATCCATGAATATATGTGCAACTAGTGAGGATGTAAAGGTTGGTGGTAATGAGAATAAGTGGGTGTATTTGTTCAGGAAACCGAATAGCACCCAAATGATTGTCTTATTGCCTTCCTTAAGAAGACCCACAATGAAATACATAGAGATGTCCATCCATATATGGTTAGGAACGGGAATGGGTTGCAAAGCACCCCATGACTTCATTTTTTATCCTTGGAAAGTGTTGCATGCTACAATAAACTTGTGGATATCCTTTTTCATGCCTTCCCAAAATAAAGAGTGCATAGTTGTTTAATAAGTTTTATGAAATATTGAGTGGATTAACGTGGGGGATTAATGTAACTCCTCTAATATTTGTGGTTTCAAGGCCAAACCTTAGGTGATAAATATGTGCTCCTTATACCTCAAAATATTGTGGTTCCAAGTATACTAGGGTGTAAGGTTCAAGTCTTCTTGTAGTCTTTTAATGAGGTGTCTAAATATGTCTTGGACCAACCATTATTGTCACACTTTTTTAAGTCATCCTAGGACTGATAAGGATAAGGAAAAGAGTGATCCATACTACCTAGATAAAGGATCTTCCACCACATTGTCACAACCCTTCTTGTATATGATTTCACAATCATAACCCAACATCTTAGTGACCCATTTGTTTTGCTCAAGCAAGGACAACCATTGTTCTAGGATATACTTGAGACTATGATGTTCACTCTTTATCTGGAAATGTCACTCTATTAAATATGTTATACATGTTCCAACTACATGAAGTATAGCCATCATTTCTTTCTCATAGGCGGATATTCCCAATTTTTTTATCACAAAGCTACTTATTGGTGAAGGGAAATGGACATCCTTTTTGCAATAAGATGGATTCTAGGTTATGGCCCAAGGCATCACATTCTAATATGAATGTCTTATTGAAATATGGCATGGCTAACATGGGTGTAGTACACATATACTCCTTTAGTGCTAAGAAGGCTTACTCTACTACCTCATTCCAAGATAAAGCATTCGTTTTGAGCAATTTAGTAAGAGGAGCTACTATCTTCCGATAGTTTAGCACAAAATTACGGTAGTAGCTGCTAAGTCCAAGGAACTCTCTCAAGCTCTTGATATTTTTGGGGTGGGGCCAGTTCTTCATAGATTTCACTTTCTTTGGATCCACCCTTACTCCATCATGACTCACATTATGACCTAAATATTCAACCTTAGTCACCCCAAAAGCACTTTTTGAGTGTTTCATAAATAATTCTTGGTCATGTAATAATCACAAGATATGAGCAATGTGTTGGATTTGTATTTCCCATGTGGGGATATAGACCAACATACCATTAGAGAAAACCAAGAAAAAATGATAGAGGAAAGGTCTAAATTCTTATTCATGAGGCTCTAAAAGTGTAGGGGGTATTGCAGAGGCCGAAGGGCATGACCAAGAACTTATAATGACATTCATGAGTGTAGAAAGAGGTTTTGGGCATATCCACCTATTTCGTCCTAATTTGATGTTACCTCGAAGAAAGGTCCAGTTTGGGGAAGAATTTGACATCATGCAACTCATCTAAGATCTTAGGGATAGGAATGAGGAATTTATTTTTATGGATAAATTGTTAAGAGCCTGAAAATCAGGAACATGCACCAATGTCCTTCCAAGGTATTTTGTAGGATAATAATAGTATACTTAAGATAGTATTCTAAGCGATCATTTTGGATTGAAAAAAACACATTTATAGATTGGTAGGAGAATATTAAATATGAAACATATTTTTTCTACTGAAATTTGTAGATTTTGGTGAATATTATGATAAAAAGGCATATTTTATATTAATATAGGCAATATTAAAGACTAAAATGACCAAATAGTGAACATATTTTTTGAAAAAAAAACCCAAAAATAACCAATTGGCAAAATTTCACCCCTAAAAACTTCCATGTTCCCTTCCTTTTGAGGACCATAACCAATGGCAAAGAATAAGGGTTTGTGTGAGAATGAATAACTATGGCCGCTAATAATTCCTAAATGATTTTTTTCAATTTCATTCTTTTGTACAAAATATTGGTAGTAAGGACAAAGATTGGGGAATTAACTACCAAGAATTCAAGGAATGGCATGGTCATGTTTCCCACGAGATGGAGATAAACCCTTGTTTGCTTCGAAAACCTATTGATACTTGGAGAGAACTTATTTCTAGTCAAGGTGATTATCTGATGTCGGTGTTTCCATAACTTGGATGGTATGGAACTAAGAAATGACACCAAAATATCCTTTCTTCAATAAATTCCCCTAATGTGGGATGATATGATTTATGGAGAACCATGTGTAATTCCATGGAGGTGATGTGTGTGCCTGAACTGAATAAAGCTAAGAGAGATTTCCCTGAAATCCATTGTGATGGGACCTAAGGTCCCAAGCCATTTGACCCCCAAAAGTATATTACAACCAATCATGTCAACAACAAACATATGGGTTTTGAGATGATACGATAACCCATTAAAGTTCGACATTTTTACAATGACCACCACATTTCATTGTACCACCATAGGCTATCATAATTTAGAAATTGGAGATGGAGTGAATATAGCAATGGGTGTCTTCATCCAAACATTGATGGACGAAACTATGGGGTGCTAGATGTAGGCAATTAATTTCATTGTATGAGATGTATAAAATCCCAATAAATCATGGAGTGAAAGTTGGGGTTTCTCCTCAAGAACTAGGATATCAATAGCATCTTCGAGGGGCGACATCTAATCCTTTACTTATGGTTTAGGATGAGCTTCCAAGGTCTGGTCCTCTAGGGCCTCAATGGGATTTTACTCAATCAATAATAATTTATATTCTTTGCACTTATGTCATCTTAAATATTTTTCAACAAAGTTATAGAAAAGGTCGAGGCATTGACTCTCAACCATGGCATCTAGAGTCAACGTATGGATTTGGAGAAGTTGGGTAATGGAGGTGTTGAGAGGGGAAGTTATGGAAGACACATTGAAAGTGGGAAACAAAGAGTGATTGGGTTTGGAATTCACAACTACAAAATGATATATTTGTGACTATGCGACCAAAAAATTTGGTTACTACACTTTTTAAAAGCTAAATACTATCAATTCGATCAATTTTGGTTATGGCCCTAAAGTGGATACCTATTACCTCTGTCAACCTTGTAGTGTTTTCTAGAAAACCATGTAGCCATTTTTTTCACACACAAACACTTGATTTTAAGCCATGTATCTCTAAAAAAACCCAATTCTTCCAAAAAGTACCAAAGAACCCAATACTTTTCTTTGTTCCTTGCCTCTATTTTCATGGGGTGATGTCCTTAAGGGATGTTTTGTGTCCTTCACTAAGTGCTTAATTGTTCATGATCTAAATTATATATAAGAGATAATGAAGATAAAAATATAAATGGAAACGCGCGGAGATATTGGTGATAAACAAAGGTAGTGTTTTAGATCCTTGAATGTTTTTTGTTGTGACTTGGATCAAATAAACTTGGATTTGGTGCCACCATTGGTCACTTGGATAAGGGGATAAGTGATGTGAGAGAACACCAACATGAATTTACAATATAAATCGACAGGAACCAAGAAACTATAGATATCTATTATATTTGTTAGGGTTTCCAATCATGAATTACTTGGATATTTGTTAAAGGCACATCAGCATTGAATTATTGAATTATTCACCCATAATGTAATCCCTAGTATTGAATTATTTGTATCTAACATGAGCATTTATCTATATTGGCATATAACTCATGTTGTCATAGGGTTCTCATGATCTGCTAAATGTGTTCCAAAAGTTCTACCCAAGTTTTGTTGATGATGAGGATAGCATTCATATATACAACCACAAAAGAAATTGTGAATGGTTGCAAGATATTATCTATCATCCTGATCATGAATGTTTTCAGAGCAATATTCAATCCAAAAGGCACAAAACCCACTAGAAAAATCCTTCATTAGACTTAAAGGTGGTCTTACATACATCGATTTTCTCAACGATTGTTTGGTAATAGCCTAGCTTAAGCTTATTCTTACTAAAAAACTTGGTACCCTTAAAATGAACAAGAAGATTTCCAATCCAAAGGATTGCATATTAGTTCTTAACTGTGATTTTGTTCAAACCAATAGTTCTTAACTGTGATTTTGTTCAAACCAATATAATCAATACAAAGTCTCCATGTCCCTCCCTTGTTATACACCAACATAATGGGGCTCCCACAATGTGAGGAACTTAATCAAATACGACCCTTTTGGATTTCCTCCTAAGTATGATGTTTCATTTTTTCATTATATAGAATAGAGAATCTATATGTTGGGCCATTAAGCAAAGTAATAACAATTATCAAATCAATTGAATTCTTGACCTAGCAATGAAAAATCACCACTACATGTGAAGTGAAGATATCTTTGTATTCTTCCACTATTTTGTGCACCTGCTTATATTGTGTAGAGAGACACAATGTGTGGCAGTCGTAGTGATATTCCCTTCACCTTCCAATTGAATTACAAAGAATAAAATTTTATCAATCCAAGAGATATCCTTCTTACATTTCTTCATGAGATCAAGAAAAGTATGACCATTGGAACTACCTCTAGTACCTTATAGACATGATCTCACAAAGTAATAATGGAACTACAAGGCCTAGAGTAGTAAATAACTTGATGTTTCCACATATAGAGTTGTCCTAATATAATATCAAAAAATTCAATTGGATGCATGTTACACAGTACTTCGTCTTTGAAGGGATTAATGTTGAAGGGTAGGCAACATTGTTGACTGATGCAAATGTCTTATTTATCGCTCAGCCATCTAATGATGTATGGTTGAGGGTGTGGCATTACTGGTAACTTCAATATCTCGATGATCTCTTTTGAGACCATTTTATTTTGGTTACTACTATCAATAATGAAATGTAGCAAAGTTCCCTTGACCCACATCTATGAATGGAAGAGGCACTCGCTTTATCGAGATCCTCTAGCTCTTCTGATTGGATCTTTGTGATTATGATGGTAGCATTGGGTTCTATGTTAATGATCCACTTTACAATATCTATATTTGAATAAAACTCTAATATAGAGTTAAACTATAAGGCTTTTAGTTCGACCAACAATGACAACTTTGAATGATATTTATTAGTGTCGTGCCAAAGAATTTTTCGGAACTCACACAACCTTCTAGTGTCCTTTGACTTCCCAATACCCTTGTTTGCATGTGGCTTGGGCTAGTTGTCTTGAGGTTGGTTATTCTTGATATATCCTACATTTTATGATTTAGGACCACCTTTATCATACTCATGTTACAAAATATCTGCAAACCCAAATTCCTAGTTATTCTTCTTCTTAAATGTTTGCTTAATTTTGACAACATATTAACAAGTGACTCTCGGTGAGGTGTTTCTAGGAAATATATTTATCTTTGGATGTACCTATGTAGGTTACCATGGTAGTGTGTCTCAAATTATCTGATACCTAACCTTGAGCACAGCGTGTGGAATATTCTACTAAACATTAGCACCATTTGGTGTCTCTCCAAGTGCAAATTTCTCCATCTTGTGTACTATTTGTCATAGTTTCAAACTAGATAGAATTCCTCCTTTATGGAATCAACAAAATCTACCAAATTGATTTCTATCCTGAATGTTGTAGACTCATCTCAAGCATGCCTCTCCCAGTAACTAGCCCACCAATATTTGACTTGGGCAAGGGACTTAAGGAGTGTGAAGGTGATATTTTCCCTATCAATTTTCTTTTCGAACAAAGTAATAACCCTCTAACATAAGTTAACCATTTTATGAAATCATCTACATCTATATTTCCTTCAGATAAGGAATTCCAAAGTTAAATTATACCTTATGTTGATGTATTTGTAACTTCTGAATATATTCACTTGTATATTTTATATATCATACCCCGATGTTCCTATCGGGAGAATCATTTGTATAATAAAGTCATGTAAAGTCAATGAGGCTAACCCTCCATTGTAAGTCAGGGAAATAGTCCCCACAATTTACTTGAGGTTAATCCTCCTTGTTGATCAGGGGGGAAAGTCCCCACAGTTGAGGGGCACTAGGGTTATTAGACTCTCATAGAGAATTCGACCCTGGTAAGTTATTGTCAAGTAGGAAAATAGTATAAATAGAGAGTGAGCCGCTCTATTTATCACTCACACTCACTCAACTAGGGCGCATGAGTGAGAGAGGAAGTGTTGGCACAAGTGAGAGAGATCAGCTGTCGAAGATCATCTTTATGTTTTTGGGTTTTACTGCTGTCATTGGTGCTAATTATATCTCTGAGGAATTTGCAAGGGTTTTCCTTTATGGTTTCCCCAAGGATAAATATCTGTGTCTATTGTCTCTTGTGATTGATTGATGTGCATGTTATTCTCTAAGATAAGATCCTAAGATCATATTGATTAAATGATAAAAATCTAACATGGTATCAGAGCTAACCTGAGAAGAAGAAACTCTGCAGCTGCAGAAGCTAGGGATTGTTACTTTTTGGGTCTCTCTCCACAATCCATCAGCAAAAGGAGGCTAGGTTGACTCTCCATTGAAGGGTGCATCTTCCTGTCGAAGCAGAATTTGATTCCGGGCATTTTCAGTTTTTGGTGCGGGAAATTAGGGATTTTTACAGAAGAAGAATTTTTGAGTGAGCCCGGCATAGGATTTATCTTCTCATCAAAATCTAAGTTTAGAGACCAAGGTCAAATTTTTTGGTTGAGTGAAACACCGGGAAAGTCAAACCCTAGCTTGACCCTGGGCCTGAAAAACCCTAAAATACTAAAACTAGTAGTTTTGGTACATTCTCTATATCTCAGGATTGAAGAAGTCTCAGGGGACAAACTTTTCACATGCCGAAGATAAAATCCTATTGTACCATGTGTAAAAATTTCAGCCTCAGATTCACTATATTCTGGGATATATGATTCCTCCAAATCAGGGTTCCAGCCTCTTCCAGGATTCATCCCTAAATAGGACACCTTGGGAGAATTGCTATATCTAGGGCTACGAATGTCCAAATAAAATTTCACAAGATATTACAGATAGGACATGGACTCTAATTTCTATGGTAAAATTTTTAGACCCTAATGATGAAACAGGGACACGTGGCAATCCGTACAAGTTCGCTATTATGAACAGTACTGAAATACGTCACCTTGGGAAAAATCTCATAAGTCCCAATTGGTGAAACCAATGCTGCTCAAACCTATGCTGTTGGAAATAGGACAGACAAGGCTACCTCAGTATGACATTTTAGTCATATAGGAGTAGTACTTTCGGAGATACCATAGAAACAAAATCAGGAGTTTATGCAGAGGAAATTGGAAAACTAGGGCTTCCTGTTCCAGGAGCTTCCCTCCACTGTTTTTAGAAAAGGGGTACATTGGACAACTCTCCTTGAAGATGCCCATCTTTCTATCCAATCAGATCTAAAATATTCCAATTTTTGAAAATTAGGGTCTCTCTGACAAACCCTAGATCAACCAACTTCGGAACCAGGACGGACACCTCAAATCAATAAGATCTAATCTTTTGCTATTTACATTTGAGGTTCTCATTTCAAAATGACTAATCACACCAGCTTGATGAAAAACTTGGTGAAGCTGACAACTTCCAAGCATGGAAGTATAGGATCTCATTGGTTCTTGAAGGAAATGAATTGGACACCTACATAAGTGGAGAGGTTCCAATTCCAGAGAGAAATGAGGCTAAAGCCTTACACAAGGAGAACTTGGTCAAGGCCAAGAGGATCACCTTATACCACATGTGTCTTCCCTAAAGACACCTAAAGAGATGTTTGATTCCTTGACCAAGCTATTTGACGGGAAGAACATAAATCGAAAGATGACTTTGAGAAACCAGTTGAAGATTGTAAATATCCAGAATGAAGAGACCATACAGTCATACTTTACAAGGATCTCTCAAATCAAAGAACAACTTGAAGCAGTGGATGAAGAAGTAGAGAATACATAAATTATGATAACCACCTTGAATGGCCTCCCATGATCATGGGATTCATTCATTCGTGGAATGTGTTCCAGAAGAAAGTGATTACTTTCAGCAGACTCTGGGAAGAGTGCACACAAGAAGAAGCTCGGCTCATAATAAGAGAAAGAGAAGCTGGGAGCAACTGAAGATCAAGCTCTCACAATCCAAAGAAGATACCTCAAGCGATGAGCAATACGAAGGACTCAAATCTTGAAGAACCTCTTATCCATCTTAAGCATTCGGATAATAAATGATGTTGTTATGAATGAAGAAGATGATGAAGCTGAAGGCTCAAGAAGGAGTATACCCATGAAACAAATAAATATAAGTATTCAATTGTCATTTCATGATATTGTTATGCATTTGTTTATATTCAGTTGATGTGTTATGCATGATAGAATGTTTGCATTAATGACAGTATACTACTAATATGCATGTGATGGGTAAGTAGCTCATGGTGCTATACAACTCTCCATTGCTACTTATCTAGAATGAAACCTCTTTTCTAACATATCGGACTAGTGCACAATCTCAATGATGTCATGGTAGAGATGGAAGGCATCTAGAAAGTTTCCGTGAGATATGGATGAATGTTGTATTGGATAAAATAGTTGCATGATTATATCTTTATGCATAAGAATTTGTCATTATGAATATGCCTTATGAAATGTTTCTAACCATACAACTAATGCATTTGAATTGTAGGAAAGATCGCATACAATCGCCTACAAGAAAAGAAGGATGAGACTTGTTCCAAAGAACAAGTGACGACAGTTCGAGAAATAATACAAACTAAAGAATAATATGATGGTACTTTCAAAGAAAGAAAGAGGCCTTGGACACACTCTAGTTATGTGACACTGTTGAGTGACATCATTGATGCATATTCTTCCAGCTATGAAGAAGTAGCCAAGAAGAAAGGGAAGGAGAGTACCAGTTCAAGAAGAATGATGTCTAGGATGCAGTATCTGCAAGTTCCATCATGTTGTAGATGGAAACATTGTGGGATAAAAGGAAAGATTCATAGCATGAGGATTATCACAGAAAGAAGGCATAGACTACCAAGAGACATTTGCAGCCACTAGAAGTTAAGACACGTGACAGGAAGACTCATGTGCACAAATTAAAGAAGGCCTTGTACGAGCTCAGAATACACCCATGGTCTAACACATACCTAAGGAGCTTGAAGATCACCTAGAGTGATGAAGATCTTAACCTTTACTACAAGGTTGAATATGAAAGCCTATAAAGGATGACAAGATCACATATGGGTGCAAGAAGAAACTTTTGAAAAGGTTCAAGATAGAGGATCTTGGTATCTAGTGACCCTATATGGATACATAGAATATTAGTAGTAGAGGAAGCTACTTGTCCCTGTAGCACATAATGTTTCAATGCATAAAGTACGAAAGGAAGAGGGAGAATGATGCTCCGCTTCAGAGGGAGTGACTGCAAAAGATCCTGAGGTTCGACATGATGTGACAGGATGGACAACTTACTGATGACTCTAGGATTTACTGAGAGTAAAGAGGATTCCAATCTTTACTTCAAGGTTGAAGGAAAAAGACCAGTGATGCTCCAGTTATATGTCGATGACTTGTTCCTGATAGAAAAGAGGAACTCATTAAAGTTGCAAGAAAGAGACTTGATGTCAAGTTCGAGATGAAGGACTTGGATATTATGCACTACTTTCTAGGCATGGAGGTGTGGCAGAGTGCAGACGGAATCTCCTTGGGACAAGGGAAGTATACATTGGATACCTTGAAAAGGTTTGGGATGATGAACTGCAAGGATATGACCACACCTATGGCATCAAACTTGAAGCTATTGAGTGATGCTTCATCAAAGTCGGTTGATGCCACAATGTATCATCAGATGATTTGTTCTTTGATGTACCTGACGAATACGAGACCAAATATTTTCTTTGTTGTGAACACATTGAGACATGTTCACCTGATTACTGCAAATCATAATCTGAGGTACCTAAAGGGTATAGTTGATTATGGGCTCAAGTATGAGGCGAATCAGAAGATTAACCTAGAAGGTTATGTGGATTTGGATTGGATAGGAAGTTCCATTGATAGGAATATCACTTCAGGGCGCTACCTCAGTATGAGATCGGGTGTGATCTATTAGTTTAGCAGGAAGCAGTCCTGCATGGCACTAAGTATAGCCGATGCAAAATATGTTGCCACTTGCTCAGCTATTTGGGAGGTAGTATGTTTCTTTTGAAAACTACTATTTGATTTGATTGATCTGAATTGCATTCTTGTATGATGTAGAGAGGAGTATTGAAGCTCCAGTATGTGATCTAGGTCGAGATCTCTCGAAAGAGGGAGTTCTAGCATAGCTGGTAAGACGGGTTGTCTGAGCATAAAATCCTGGAAAAGCTTGTAGGTTGCTCAAACGTAAATAGTCCTGTAGGTTGTCCTCGGATGTAATTGGTCCTGGCGAAGCTCACAGGTTATCCTTGGACGTAATCATCCCTAATGTGATTCTATGATATAAATGACCATAGTGAACTTTGAGTACTTCAGGGAGAAGCTTGGTGTTCTCCATATTGAGGTTCCTTCCAAGAGGAAGTGATGAGTTTATGTGCCTTTCTGACATGGTGGTAGGATTGGTTCCTCCCATGGTCAGATGTAAGTGTTGTGCCTTTCTGACATGGTGGTAGGATTGGTTCTTCCCATGGTCAAATGTAAGTGTTGTGCCTTTATAACATGGTGGTAGGATTGGTTCCTCCCATGATTAGATGTAAGTGATGTGCCCTTTTGACATGGCGGTAGGATTGGTTCCTCCCATGATCAGATATAAGTGTTGATGATACATCCAGTATGAAAAAGGACTGGCTCTGTGATGATACATCCAGTATGAAAAATGACTGGCTCTGTGATGATACATCTAGTATAAAAAAGCATTGGCTCTGTGATGGTACATCCAGTATGAAAAAGGATTGGCTCTATGATGATACGTCCAGTATGAAAAAGGATTGACTCTATGATGATACATCCAGTATGAAAAAGGATTGGCTCTGTGATGATACATCCAATATGAAAAAGGACCGGCTCTGTAATGATACATCCATTATGAAAAAGGACTGGCTCTGTGAAGCTACACCCAGCATGAAAAAGGGTTGGCTCTATAGAGGACTACACCTAATATGAAAAAGGACTGGATCTGTAGAGTTACATCATGAAAAAGGGCTGGCTCTATCGATGAATACCTACATGGAGGCTAGGCCTACAACCAGGATGAAAAAGGGCTAGCTCTATAGACTCTTCCTGTGACGAGTAGAATTGAGAGATAGCACCATTTGTTCGAGATAGCGGAAGCAATGATGATGATGATGATCCAGTTTTGATGATGATCCAGCGATGATCCAACGATGATCTAGCTTTGATGATGATCCAGTGATGATCCAGCTTTGATGACGATCCAGAGAAAAATACTTGTGCTGATGAATTGCGTCAAGAGAATACCTTCCTAGTTAAGAGGGAGTGTTGATGTATTTGTAAATTCAGAATGTATTCACTTGTATATTTTATATATTGTACCCCGATGTTCCTATTGGGAGAATCATTTGTATAATAAAGTCATGTAAATTCAATGAGGTTAACCCTCCATTGTAAGTCGGGGAAATATTCCCCACAATTGAGTTGAGGTTAACCCTCCTTGTTGATCAGGGGGGGAATTCCCCACAGTTGAGGGGCACTAGGGTTATTAGACTCTCATAGAGAAGTTGGCCCTGGTAAGTTATTGTCAAGTCAAAAACTAGTATAAATAGAGAGTGAGCCTCTCTATTTATCACACACACACACACTCAACTCGGGCGCATGAGTGAGAGAGGAAGTGCTGGAACAAGTGAGAGAGATCAGCTGTCAGAGATCATCTTTATGTTTTCGGGTTTTACTGTTGGCATTGGTGCT
Organism: Pseudotsuga menziesii; assembly: GCA_001517045.1. Taxonomy (NCBI): domain Eukaryota; kingdom Viridiplantae; phylum Streptophyta; class Pinopsida; order Pinales; family Pinaceae; genus Pseudotsuga; species Pseudotsuga menziesii. The sequence continues at coordinate 138,037 of LPNX010374200.1, forward strand.
CATTCTATCTCTGAGGAATTTGCGGGGTTTTTCCTTTATGGTTTCCCTGAGGATAAATCTTTATGTCTATTGTCTCTTGTAATTGATTGATGTGCATGTTATTCTCTCGGATAAGATCCTACGATCATTGCGCCGAGAGGTGCTCTACAGCCCACTATGGGGAAGATCTGGTAACGTGATGTAACGTTACTAACATGTCGACAAAAAATAATAGTGATAGTGAATATTATGGGAGAGATCTTGTCACGTGATGTAACGTTTGTAACATGTCAACAAAAAATAATAGTGATAGTGAATATTATGGGAGAGATTTTGTAACACAAAATAAAAAATAATATCACTTTTGTAAAGTTATTTTTCTAATAGACCAAAATAAATGTCAACATAGATTCTTCTCAGTCAAAAAAAGTTATTTACAATTTTCAAGGTCTCTTGGACACAAAATACGACAGATATATTAGCATGATTTATAATGTACTTTACAGCATCTGAACCTGTAGAAGTTAGTTGCACGCATGATCAAGACTAATATCATTTAACTACAACAAAGCTGAACTTAAAGCATAAGATCAAACCAACACGTTGAAAACAGACTCTGAGAGTTACCGAGAGTGTCATATAGAGGAACCGAGATGCAAGAATATGAGGAGCATGCATGTTCAGTAACAATCCATTTGGGTCTGTTGATGAAGTACAGTCCAACGCAAGCCTCCTAAGCTCAGAAAAGTAACTCAGTGTTCATGAACAACCACAAATATCAAATATAAGCTTACAGTGGAGAAAACTGTATCTATGGTCCTGTTCTCATTAAATTTCAAAATGTCAAATAGATCACACTGAAACACATACACTCTGGAAAAATCAAATTTTAAAATCAAGCATATACTTGCACATCATTCCCATCACATTTTTAAAACCATACTACTACTCTATTAAACGAGTATAGCAGTAATTATTGCAGGATGGGAATGCTGTGCAAGTATATGCATATACTTGCACAGCATTCCCATCTTGCATTCCCATCACATTTTAGAAGAAAATCACATTTTTAAAACCAAACTTTAAATTTATTCTACTCTATTAAACGAGTATAGCAGTAATTATTGCATGTAGTGAAAGAGCGTGTCTTTACTTTTGGAATGCCATGATACATAAGCCCAGAACCTAATGCAGTTCGTGCAGTGCCTGCCTCTCCATACATCATCCACTTGTATCTGCAAGAAGGTGTACATGTAAACAATAAATAAATTCTTACTGCATTTAGAATTATGACTGATGATCATGTTCTTACTGCTACTGCAAATGAAAGTTTCAAATACCCAAAGAAAGCATACAACTTACTCGTCAATTGTTCCATCCACACAAACACGTGTACCAAGATACTTGCACTCATGATAAGAGTCCACAGCATGCCTGTACTAGAAAATAGATTTAAAAGAATGGGATCAATGCATTTGCATAAAGACCACCCCAATCATGCATCTCAGAAATTCTACCTAAGATGACGAAGACCATTCTTAGAAGTTTGGACCAACAGAAACAGGACTACTTTGGGGTATATGAATCAGTTAGGTTTTGGTATCGCATTTGGCCAGAGACAGTTAAATCTTGAAGTGCAATACACTACCATAAAAAATCTTACTACTATTTAACACACTGAAACCAAGCACCCACAGAAAATTTTCGTGCAGTGTTCCAATTTCAGGATGCTCTGGATATCCATCAACAAGCTTCAAAGGAGATTGTGCCCATTGATCATTAAAACAATCTAATATGGGGGATATGTTGTAATCTTCCTACCTAACAAAACAATAAAAAATTAAAAATTTAATTATCCGTAAAAAAAAATATGTGCGTCAAGAAAAAAACACAAAATTCAATTATCCACAAAAAAATGTTTGTGCAAGGCATCTAAACAACCCATGGTTTTATTGTACATAGTTTAGGAGGCTTTGCACATGGTTTTAAAACCATGTGCAAGGCCTCCTAAACAACCCATGGTTTTATTGTACATGGTTTAGAAGGGCCTTGCAAATGGTTTTAAGACCATGTACAAGGCCTCCTAAACAACCCATGATTGTAGGAGTGGGGAAACCATGCAATGTTAGTTCCTAACAAAATAAAAAAATATTATATGTCGGCCATAAATAATATTAAATATTAATAATAATAAAATTATAGGTGGACCTTAAATAAAAAGATGTGTCTTTTGGTTTGAATCAAATCAATTTATACCTAAGAAGAGGTTTGTACCTCGAGAGATTTGATCCATCTCGACGCTTGATAGAGCCTAGGATTTGGATCTACGCTGGTATTGATTAAATGATAAAAATCTAACACCAAAGGGCATTGGACCTCATAAATTATTGTTCATTGAAGGTGTCTCCACCATCGTTGCTAGTCATTGAAGAATCTGGGAAAATTATCCATGATCTTTATCGTCTATCACACGAGGGATTCCTTGAGCAACAACTTGATAGGAGCTCATTTAATTCAAGACCCAACTCTTGATACTCAAACCTTGTCGAGGACATGAACAAAGAAACAAAAAAGAGTAGATTCTTTTGATACCATTGATTTGGATTATATAGAGGATGAAATGAAGGTAGGGATATAAATGGAAACACACATAAAGATATTGTAGAGATAAAAGAAGTACAATAAACCCAAATTCTATAGATGAAATGAAAAGGAAAAAATATTGTAAAATGCAAAGCAATATAAAGTAGGTAGAATTGTGGTAGCTTATATATGAAGAGGGATATGTTGGCTATGTTCATTCACATGGAGACATTACAGAAGGCCAAAAGTGTCTTTTAACATAAATTATGATTCCCTTGTATGAAAAACACTAAAGATCCAAAATCCTAACCATTGGAAATGATGTGGCAAAATGAATGCATGCCACAAGGAGGCTAGTTGATAGATCAAATTCTTGTGTTGGGGGGGGGGGGGGGGGGGGGGGGTGTTGCATACAAAATATATTTAGGGAATTTATTATACTATTATAGAGCTCATTTCATGCTCTCTGAGTTTTGAAATCTGTGACACAACAGAATTTGAGGCCAAAATCCGACAGCTACCATGTCTGAAATTCGACACTAACCTGTCGGGTATTCGACACCCTCAATTTTTTTTTGTCGTCGGTGGCGTAACGTCGGATAGTCAACATCCAAGCCAAGGCTGTCGGATTTCCTACAGCACGACCGTCGGATTTCCTACAGCACGACCGTCGGATTTCCTACGGACAGGCCGTCGGATTTTCGACGGCAAGGCCATCGGATTTCCTACGACAATCTACTGTCGGAGCCACAGCAATTTCGTCGGATTGGATGAAATTGAACCTTGGCTAACCAATGTGATATTGTATATTAATAATAATAATAATTGTATTCAATGGTAAGTTTACTTTGATATATGCTATAGATATCATTGTCTTTTGATATATTTTGGTGGGTGTGTTTAAGTTTTAATACATCATTAGGACCAAAGATATGTAGGTCTCTTCATTTGAAAGAGGATTCAACATAGATGGAATCTAGGTAGCTATATGTAAATAATTTGATCCTTATAGGTAGCTATGATAAGACATTGCATGATGTAAGAAGAAGTTGGCAAGTGGATATGACATGAAAGGCATTGGCCTTTTGCAGTAGATTTCTGGGTCTATAGGTTTTTCATCTATAGATTTGGCACAAAGAGGAGATTCTAAAGAGAATTCACATGCTAGACCACAATCCTTGGCCACTCCTATGGTTCCAAATCTAATGTTGCTAATTTAGATTTCAATTTGGTAAACACACATTTGAATAGGAATTGGAGTGGTTCACTTGTGTGCCTTGTGAATGTTAGGCATCATATTTCTTTTGCAATGAATACTTTTGGTGAATTCATGGTTGAACCTAGTCAAATTCATTAAAATGTTGTCAAACATGTGCACAAAAATTTAGATGGCAAAGTTCATTATGGCATGAGGTATGAAGGAGGTAGATTCACTATTGCATGGAATTGTAAATTCAAATGCACAAGGGATGCAAGCAGAAGCAAGAGTACTCCTAGTCATTGCCTCGAGCTGGGATCAAGGATGATATCTTGGTTCAATAACAGGGACAGCGCAATTGCTCTCAGTTCAGCTGAAACTAGAAATATGCCAATTGCATTGACATGTTATAAGGTTGTTTAGATTTGAAATCTCATTGGAAAGTTCACCAATCATAGGTTCATAATCAAGGAATATATGTAAGAGTAACGAATTAACGGCTTGTAGTTATTCGCACAATTTCAATTTGTAAGGGTTGCACTCACAAAAAAATTACACATTCCAAATCTGTGACCAAAAAAATATGTACCAAGAAAAAGTCACGCTTGAAGTAGTTAAGAGACATGTGGCATTGTCAAGCTCAAGATCCAAAAAACATTAAAGACTCAAAATTGAACTCGCATGCATACAAGCTTACTTTGATCTATTTAAGCACACGTGTTAATCACCTACAACTTTGTTGATTTTCTTTGGCAATAAAAAACACAATCCTTCATGTTTTCTCATCTAAAATGGGATAGTAGAAAAGGAACACACACGGCCATCATGAGAATGAGTTGCACATGCTACATTGACTCCAACAAATCTTACAAACTCTTCTACAAAGACTTGCACTATCTTCCAAAAACAGCCTCGTAGAAAGGAGGAACACACACAATAGATCATGAAAATGAGTTGCAAAGGCCACAATGTCTCCAACAAATCCTACAAAGGCTAACACTATATTTCAAAGTTGGATTCTTCTACATAGCTCCTAAATCAACTCATGCTTCATGCACATATTCCACGAAGGTCACAGTGCAAAAACACTTGTTCTAATACCATGTTAGAGTTAGGGCATTAAAATCATTAATATGATTAAACTCAATACATAATTAACATAAAGCAATAAACCCAAACACAAATACACAAGATATGTGCATTTACCAGACACCCAAAACTCCATAAATGCAATGTATATTATGTACTTGCTTGATACAACTTGTTGACATAATGAGGTTGATTGAAATACCCCTTAAATTGGTATTAAGGTAACTTAGATGCAGCCTCTAACACTAGGTGGGGAACTACTACAGCCTCCCACTAACAACCCATGTGACCATAGGCAGACCACTATGGCTTTACTAGCACAAACCAACGGTACCAAAAGGTGCCCCTTAATGGGTCATGTCAGCAAGACCATATTAAACACCATAACACTAACATATCTACCCAAGTATTTAAACTTCTAAGTCAAAATAGTGTAATTTCATTAAACATTCTTACCAAACATTTCAATTTTTCCACTAAATTATACAAGTCCCATGATTTCAAATTGTTGTATGCCCATTCCATTCTGCTGCTGTGAAACTTGTTACTAACAAGAAATCTCTAATGGGCCGTGATTATCAATTTAGTGCTCTCCAAACTTAAATGAGTTTATGGGCCTTGATATATTGCTATCAGTTCAGCTTCATTATCAGCAACTTGCTCAATTCCAATCAAGTAATATATTTGCATTCTCATTTTCAATTAGCGCTCCTCTACCTGCTCTTCTGGGTTTCTTTTGCTACCCCAAATTCATACAGATCTGCTCTAGCAGGATATTGGACACAAGTTTAGGGCCTTCCTGAACTCATATCTCAAATACCTTTCTACAGAGCTTGCAAAACCATAGTTGATGACATTTATATCAGGAGTTTCGGGATTAACTGTATTATGTGATGTATTCTCGAATCTCAACATTTTGAACCTCTAGTTCCACAGTGGTTATAAAAACATAATTGATTACAATTTAACTCATCTATTAGTTTTCCTATATAGGGCTTAAACAATGCTTTTCTAAATTTTTGCTCCAATAAAAACACCAATCCTTGTAATTCAAACAAGTGTTGGGTATAACTGTCTACAAGAAATAAAGCACTCTTTAATTCACAAAATTGATTAGGAGGATCTTTAAGACTTGAAAACATTTTGTATTCGATGTGTCCATACATTTTTCTCATCCAAGCTTGTATGTAAGACAAGCACGATTTAGGTATTACAATTGTAAATTGCGTGAGTAATACATTTGGTAAGGATTAATGTAAGAAATGGAGTCTAGCCATAGGACGATACTTCGAATATATTAGTTCAAGGCTTAATGATCATGATGAAGAATTTCAAAGAACCCTTCTAAAAATACCCAAGAAGATAGAAGCATGACTTATCTGGACAGCTTATCAAATGTCAAACATCTTTTGAAGGCACACAAAACAAACAAATAACAGGATTTGAAGACTTGAAAGGGATATATGAACAAAGTTACAAGTTCAGATGAATCGCAAGAAATAGATATTTATTGGTGATCAATGATAAAGATAGGAATCTCTGCATACAAATCCAGCAAGTAGTGCCAAGAGAAATGTCTTTTACTGTCAATTTTTTACTTCAGAGATTCATAATAACTCGAGCATCATTGATTCATTGTTGATTGTGCATTTAATGTTATCATAGTACTCTATTAAGAAGAATCTAATAGTGTTTTTTTCCCTTGCATAATTATACAAGCCAAGAAAGAATAAAAATAGGACAACCAAATACAATCAGATTCCATAGCTACAAATCTGCTTCAGAATTTTGGAAACATAGTGTAAGGTTTTAATTTCTCAACGTTTCAGGCTCAATAGCTCAGCCCATCATTAGGTTCCAGATTTGGTTCCATGACTACAAATATGGCTAACAAAAGTTTTCATTAAAATTATGAGATAGGCATCAAGACTTAAAATCCAAGACAAAGACAAAGGGACAAGATGTAATACCTAAATCATCGATTTAGGCAACAGACTCGAGTGCACCAAAAACAATAGTTGCAATAAGGGCAATGTGGAAAACCTAGGGCAGATTTCATGACAGATGAATGTTAATTTGCAATGTGAAAACCTCTGTCAATTTATCCTCCACAGGCTGGCTGACAAGTGATGCAAATACAGCAGGGAGACCCACCATACTTAAGAAGGAAAAAGTCACTCATTTTACATTATTTTATATGGCTTAGTACTTCACCATATTCAAGTCTTAATAGATTAGCTCTGTTTTTCCTCTTCAATAGTAAGGAACAACAAGGAAGCTTATCCCCGCCTTGGAATCAATCCCAACAATAGTATTTTTATATTTATTTTCCGTGCACAAAGACGCCAAAAACAAGGAAGCTTATCTCCACCTCGGAATCAATCCCATCAATGGTTTTTAATATTTCTCTACCCTACACAAAGAAGCCTCTATTACCAGGGGTCAAGAATGCATGATATATTCCCCATACTTGGAGCATGGGAGAATCCTTTTCTATGGCTTAGCAGATTCACCATATTCAAGAGTCTCAATGGATTAGCTGTGTGTTCTCTGTAGAGAAAGGGAAAAAAGGAAGCTTACCTCTGCCTTGGAATCAATCTTCCCTCAATGTTTTCCATATTTCTGACCTACACAGAGATGCCTCTATTATTGGGGTTCAATAGTGTATGATGTATCCCCAATTCTTAGAGCATGGATGGAGAAGAAATACCATGCAAAATCTTACCAGTATATGGTATATACTCATGTCTATGTACCCGTATATACCTCTATACTTATGATGTATCCCCTGTATACCAGTATATAGGCTGGTAACTCCCTGAATTACTTTTCATTACTAACTTTATTAAAATTCCATTGCCTCACTGTCAATTTGAGTTCTATAACCATTAATTTTGCAGTTACTTCTGTCTTTACTACTTACATTATTGTTTGTACAGTCACCCAGTAAATTGGGAAAAACAAGGATATAGCATAGGTGAAGGTTGCAAAAGGCAAGCTTATAAACAAAAGGAGTGGTAACTCAAAAGGAAATATGGAATAGTTATAATTGAATTGAATTTAGATATAGAGAATGGCGAAGTGAAAAAAATATTTCAAGCTAAGAGTCATATTTATATTCGGACCAGTTTGGGTGTTTTCTAGTCATAGCTGGTTGTTTTAAATGTTTTAAAACTCCGACTCCGACTCCAACTCAGCTCTAACTCAGCTCTAATTCAAATAGGGCCCATAATGAAGCTCTAGGCTTAGAGGCTTCTTTAACTACCGAAACAAGCCACCAAGCTATGAGAGCAAGTCACCAAATAGCAGCAGGTAGTTCTCAAGCAATTTACTGGATATGGAATTAGGAATGATGCAGTCATTACAGACAAGGCAAAACCTTAGTGTCACCAACAACTTGAAAGGCTTTTTATCTAGCTAGAAACCACTATTGTGATTCTACTCATGATGTCTTCACAAGCGCATGTGATACATGTTAAACTTATTATCTAATAATATAAAGGGGCAAAGAAAATAACCATAAAGGTTCAAACACAATTCTAAAGAGATTCAAAGTGTATTTTATTTCCCATTATTGAGAAATATTACATTTTTGAAAGAAGTTGTAATCACACAAAATATCTAGTGGGGATTTCAAAATTGTACTCATTTAAAGGAAGAACCTTGTTCCTGCTTGAAGGAAAATCGATTTTAATCTTTGGGGTGGAAGCTCAGTGGTACCCAATGCCCCCATCATTGTTGTGGAAGATGGGTGCATGATCGGTTGTACCCGACACCCTTTTGTTGTGTTTATTATTGACAAGCAAGCATGATTCAATCGGCACTTATAAATGGGTAAAGGAGGCAAACGACTACAAAATGCTTACCGTGAAATTGAACTTCTTCAGCAAGATCTTGAAGATGCTTTTCATGAAATTGACAAGCTACATAAACTAGACAATTCAATAGGGGGCATTTTTTTTAAAGAAATTGTTGATTTCACTAGAAAATGCATTAGTGAACTAACAGAAAAGTTGGAATAAGTGGATGAATGGGTAAATAATATCCTAAATCTTCATGATAAGAAAGATCAAATGATAGAATCATTGTACCAAGAGTTACTGGCAAAGGAAAATGCATTGTTGGCAGTGAAATGTGAAGTAAAACATTTTAACCAGGAAAAAGTAATGTGTGATGCACATGATTATGGAATTTGTGATACAAGTAATGCCTATGACAAATTTAAGCAATTTCTTTCAAACTTCTTGTATTCCAGTGTAGTAGGAAAAAATAATTTCATCCAATAAAATCAAGCACCTATTACACCTATAAACAGTTGGGAGACATGGTGATTATAGACATTAGAATTTGGGTAACACCATGTGCCAAAGGGATCATTAGATCCATTTAAGAGAATGAGATATCTTGGTTAGAATCGATATCTTAGAAGGAGATCCACATGGCTATCCAATATGGAAGAGACTAAGGCTTCTTGGGCTTTGAGTTTTGACAACTTAAGCACTAATAAAAGATAAAGGTTCATTTGTTCTACCATATGAAGGCATATGAAGGCATGGAAAAGATGCAAAATGCACCTGAGATGGACTAAGAATGATTTCAAAACTAACTTTTCATTTCTTGTGAGACCAGTTCTTGTGGAGTTGTTTCCCGACTCCTAGATGCAGTCTCTGACTACTTTCGTGCTAAGATTCCAAAAGGAATGTCATCGTGTATAAAATCTACGTTTGACAAGATCTACTTGAATCATTGAAGTGTCTGTTCAAATTGATAGGAACTTGATATAGCGAATAAAATCTAGGTCTGACAAGATCTGCTTGAATTGTTAGTTCAAATTGATAGGAACTTGATCTAGTGTTTGTGCTACTAAAATCCCATCAAAATATCTATACAGATGGATAATCATTTACAGATATGCCTCCACTAAGTGTATCATAAAAGATAAATGAATAAATAGTTGAATATGTTCTGCCAAAATACTTAACAAAATCCTGATATTTATATTTTCAAAGAATATTAAATCTCTTCAAAGTCTGACAGATTACCTTGAGAACTCCATTCTGTACAGTGAGTTTTCTAGTTGCAGATGTAGCCCCTCCAGCTAAGAATCTAGAATGTTGGAATGTACCCCTCAATTTCTGTATGCACAACAACAAACTGACCATGTTAAAAAACATCCTACAGGAAAACCTGGATCCTTCTAGGTCCGCTTCAAAAGCATAGACTACATTTGTAACTGCCATTAAAAAATCTAAAGAGGACCCTATGCTGGAAATTAAAATGCCATTAAAGAATTGTTGATTAATCCAGTTGATGATGAAATTCCTTTCCTTTATTAATCATGTTTGTTCAAATTAAAAAAAAAATGACACCTCATCCTCCACAAGGAAAAAAAAAATTTCCAAACAAAATATTATGGGGAAACACAAGGGATGCTTCCTCACAATTGTGGATGGCATCCCTAGTAAGCCTATCTTGGTAGAGAAATTCAAGTAACCTAACTAAATTCAAACCAAGCACCCACTAGCATGGAAATAGTTAAAATCTTAGCTACATTGGCCACAACCATTTGAGCTAACCCCTTGGGCTATCCATAAAGAAGACTCAGTAAAAAACATTCACTTGATTGGATGGCTTCTTCATTTTCAAAATATTTCATCAAAATAATACATGAAGCATGTTTCGCCCAGAGGTTGTTACATTGTAATCAATATCATTAATCGCAAATAATGCAAGTGCCATCAAGATAAAATAAACTGGTCACAACTACATCCATAACATCAACATCTACAAAATATTGTCAATAGAAGAATAGGAGCCTCAAAACACAGCTGGCATTACATCAAATAATGACCTTCTATCATTGTCCATAATGTTACCTATTCTAAATTTCTAATCCATATCCAAACACAAGTTTAAAATTGATATTAAATATTTCATTCATTGGTTAGCTGATGGGGTCTCTTCAATAATCCAATCCAATTAGTTTAAGAAATCAATTTGGAGAGCAAAGGTGATATTTCTTCACTCCACCACCATGACTCCTCTTTTTGTCTTTTCTGGCCATTCTTCCTTGACCGTGAACCATTTTTGCATCAACTTCAGAATTTCAACTAGGATCTAAAGTGTTTCCTCCTCAGTATCCTCACATTAATTGGTGGCCCATCACCAGCCCATCAATTACTCTCAAAGATCATGCATGCGGCAATTTTACATCAGCCATAAATAGATCAAATTACGAATTAGAGCAAATAATCAACAAAAGCCTTAACAATATTCTATAATATCAGTCAACTTCTGCTCATAGATGCTCAATCAAATGTGCTCTATAGACTTACTCAAACCAACTCAATCTCAGCTCATAAACTTAATTAAGATATGTTCAAAACTCAATCTAAGACACACAATCAATCTGCTTTCAAACTTTGACAAATATGCACTTTGGGGTCAGTCCAATTCAGTCAACACACTGTTGAACAATAAACCCTTATGCACAGTCAAATTCTACTAAAGGATCAGTCAAATACATCCATAAACACTCCTCAAACCCAGTCATAAATCAGCCTCAGTTAGCTCTGAATTTGTCTCAGACTGTCTCTTTACAAGCCAATGATGCCAACACAAATAGAGATAAGGTTGACTTCATAAATTCAGTTGAGATAGCAGGAGATTTAGAGCATCCTAATTGACCACAATTCACTGCTGCAAATTGGAGCATATATATTTTACCTAGAGTTAAGTGTGCATTTCTGGGCTTTAGAAAGAGCATGTCAAAAGTAGACATCATTTTCTATTTCTTACGCTGTACTAATATTAGTTTAGTTGAACTCTCTATTCCTTGCTCTTTTCTTTTATTATTTTATAAATATATGCAGCTCAACTATATTTCTCTTGACTGAAACAGTGATAACTCCCTAATTGGTTGTACCTTACATGTTCATTTGTATTTTAGTCCCATCAACTTCTTTTGGTCACTTGAAGATACTAATAAAGTACAGATTTAATTTCAATTCAATCATGAAATTAATTACAAATTTAATGTAAGACCATTTGTTATAGAAATTGACATCTTGTACTCTGTAGTTGACAGTATGGTCACTTATTGGTCTTCATCTACTTGCTATATGCATGCTCTCTCCACTATGATAGAACAAAGTAGACAACTTTTGTACTATTGACAACAACTTGCTAGTTCATATCTTGAACTTGATTCTTAGATGAAATATAAGGCGAAAGAGATTGTGTCTATCATGAACATGCCAGATCCGTTTGACTATGTCAAGATCAAGGGATTCTTAAATAATGTGTCTTGTGACTCGTCTCATCTCTTACAAGGTTGAACTGTGAAATGACCAAAATTATTAGAGTCATCAATGAAAGAAATATACCAAAAAGGTTACAAAGGAGCACTTAACTAGATTGAAGGCAAATAATCACTGAATAATTTTCAACAGAATTTGCTTTCAGAGTGTTTGTGCACATATCTTCAAATACATTTCATAAAATCAGGTACCACAACCTCTCAAGAAGACATCCCCGGTTTATTTCAAGCCACCACAACCGTTGAGAAAAGCCAACATGAGAGCCATCAATAAGATCAGAGTTCAAGGTTTTTTTTCATTTTTGACATGGGTTATAGTGTCTCATGGCTATTGTGTCTCAATGATTATAACAAATCTTGAAATTTTGAGTGTAGAACTACTGTTGTTTTCCTTGATTAAGCATTGGCTTGGTACTGGCGAGTAGCCATTGCCATGAATTGTTATCAAGGAAAATCCTTATTTCCACTACAAGTTCCTTAGGCATATTATAAATCTCCCTCGCCAACAAAGGATAAATCCCTATTTGCTTCATCTTTTAAGCATGTTGTATGAATACATATGTGTCCTCTACAAACATGCCAACAAAGCCATTGGCATGATATATCAACTCTGAATCCACCATGTCTGGCATACCACTGTCATGGTTGTGACTCTCAAACAATGTAGTGGAAGGGTACATGTGTCTAGGGCACATTCCTATCTCCTTGGCAATGGTAAGTTCATCTTCTCTAACCATCCTTACAACTATTTCTACTTAAAATTCTAATGCACGATGGATAGTTTCAGCTATGTCATTAGGAGGAGAGTACAAAAGTGGAAAGAGGCCTAATATATCCCAACCCCCCCCAAGGCCTTCTTGATCACTCTCTGAAACTGCTTACCATGAAACTACAAGAGACCACGAGCCTCTCTCCATGAATATGTTTACAAGTTCATGCACTCTAAACACTAGAATTTGTTTTGTTGATCCTTTAATATCATGGTGCATTTTTCCATTTGTGGTTAATTCACAACAATGCAATTTTGGGGGGAAGGGGAATTTCTCTTATAAATTACATGCAAGAGAAAGTAAAATATAGAAAACAGAAATACCCGTTTTCTTATTTTTTCCAAGGATTTGTATGATGTCCACGCTATTTTATCTAGCTCTGGATGCTCCTTATGGAAACCTGCATACAATAAGACAAAAAAGAACTTTTTTCAAAATTATTTGAGCTAGAGGAGAAGGATGAGGAGGAGTATGATATTCCATTATACTTGCACACAACACTACCGAAGAAATTTTTTTCCTTTCGACAACTGTAAAACTTGCTCAAAGAGAAACCAACATAAACCCTCTTACAGTTTGGGTGAATAAAATGTTTTCAAATGAGAAATAAAATAACATACCTCTGTATGGTGTACCCACTACAGGCGTTGTCTCTAGGGAGCGCTGAGACAGGTAAAATTCCAATGCTGATCCAGTGTGTAAATTCCCTAATCTTGAACCTCGAGTCTCAGCCTTTAAGTATCTGCGAACATCAAAATCGTCGGTGCTTGTGTTGAAATAATAAGCCGCTCGTGGCAGATGCCACAGTGCATAAATATTGTTGAAATCGGGGACACATGACAGTTTATGCATCAATCTCATGGAAATTGAGGGCGAATGCCATAGCATACATAAATCTCATGGAAATTGGGGGCGAATGCCACATTTTCCCCAAATTTCATGGAAATCGAGGGGCGAATTAGAGATTCCTGAGCAAAAATCGGGGACGAATGCCATTTCTATGTAGAACTACTAAAGGGCGAAACAAATGAGAAACATGATTTTGTCAATAAATATGGGGCTATCCCTGCTCCTTTGCATAAACTCACTTTACCTCCGGCAGCACCTCCAGCGACCTCCTCTACGTGACCTCCGACAAGCCTTCTCTGCGTGACCTCCGGAAAACCTCCTCTACGTGACCTCCGGATGTGGAGGTATATTGTGTCGACTCCGCCGTGAAATTATTGATTGGGTTCTTTGTTTCACAAAGAAATATTGTGTCCGGACGGTTGTGGTTTTATTATTATATTTTTTTTTTTGCCCGAGTGTTGGAAATCCGACAACATAGCCCTAGTGTCGGAATAGCCATAGTGTCGGAAATCCTATGCCCTAGTGTTGAAAATCTTACGCCCAAGTGTAGGATATCCTACGCCCAAGTGTCGGAAATCCTACGCCCTAGTGTCGGAATAACCCTAGTGTAGGAATAGCCCTAGTGTCGAAAATCCTACGCCCTAGTGTTGAAAATTCGACGGCGCTAAAATAATTTAAAAGGCTTAGTACTTTTCATCATTACTATCCGACACATCCGTACGATACGTCGAATGTCGTCGGATTTTGGGTTCAAATCCTATTTTGTAATCAATGATTTTGTGGCCTATGTCAACTACCCAAAACACAAGGGAAATGCCCAAAAAATGCATAGGAATTTTGGAACTTGAAACTATAGTAAATCTACCAAGATGTGGAAGAATTTTAAACTAGTGGAATAGTTGGGTGGCCAATATTATCCACTCGTAATGATTCTTTTAGTTTTGTTTCTTACTCGGTTCCAACATTCCCATAAGTTTTTTTGGTTTGTGTCCCTTTAATCTTTTGTGTTTTGCTTATTCTGGTGTTGCTTTGTTTTGTGGTGAGTTATCACTACATTGTCTCAAACAATGTATTCTTTGTGTTTAATTAATTTCCAACTTATTCAATTTCCCAATATTTTTCTTATTTGGTTAATCTCCAAATTCTACCCCTTGTGCTTCCTTTTGTCTTTATTTTCTCACCTTATGTCCTATAATGATGTCAACTTCATCATGGTCAACTTTCCCCTGAAATATGTTTTTGAGAATATTACTTCCTTCCTTTTTGTTCTTGACACTGATGTTTCAAAAAAACTCATGTCACTCTTCTAAGAAAATGACTCCTAAGTCTTATTCATGGAAGATTTATACTTACCAAATTCTTTGTTTTCTTATTGTTGTTCCTAGGGCATATCATTATTCTAAGGCTTATGCAAGATGTTGTTGATGAAATTGTCATTGATGCCAACATGGACTTGAAGTGGCCCCATAGGTTGTCATTGATGCTACCAAGTGCCACTTACAGTGCCTTGGACCCATTACAAAGTGGGTTTGAGTTTTGGATCCCTTACAGAGTGGCTTTGTGCCTTAAAGCACCTTATACCCAGTTGACAAGCTCCATGTACCCACAAGGATGGTTCTTGAAGCCACCACCTTGTTGAAGATGTTGAATACCCTAGATATGGTGTTGAAACCCTTGTGGATGATGGAAAATCCATAAATGGGTTGGAGAATAATTAATTACCCATTATGTGGTCATTCATGCTCTGATGGTGTCATGGTACCTCAAGAGAAGGCCTAGAAATTCCACAAATGATGTCATGATGGATCTTAACCCTTGGAAGTATCCCGGTATGGTTGAGGTGGTTGAAGAAGCCCATGATTCCCCTTGGCATGTCAAATAAGCATATTTATTCATGAAGAATACTTGAAGTAGTCCTTGGACCTACACTTGATGGCATAATGATCTTGCAACCATTGTTGGGTCATGGATCTCTTGTATGATGATGATGACCTTGTATGGTCCTTGACAGGATATGAAACCCATGAACATGTCCTTGGTATAATGAAGAATCCCATGAATACTTGGATCCCATAATGAAGACCCGGATTCCCTTGCAAAGGTCATGGGGCCCACTACTTGCACTTTACATGGTTAGATGCCATGATGATGTGGTATTTGGTGACTTAATGAATTCATGGAACCCTGTGAAGACCTTGATGCTCATTGCTTGTACTTGGTGTGGTTAAGGCACCCAAACACATATTGGATTGATGATGGTCCATTTAGTGACAAGCTTGAATCCCATGATGGCACCTTGCACATGGCATTCCATTAAAATCCCATGATGACACCTTGCACATGGCATGCCATTAAAAGCCCTAGTGGCTTAATGCAACCCTATGAAGATGTGGAGGACACACTCCCATTAATTTTAAATGATGTGGTTGACTTTGAAGGATGTTTTAAAAGAAAATTAATAAAAATACATAAGGTTGAGCATTGAAGTGGTAAGAAGTTTTAAATCCTTGGTCATACATATGGCTTATGTGGTGGACACCCTATTATATGACAAATAAAATACATGCAATTCTTTTGTAAAGTTTGACCATTGAAGTGGTAAGAAGTTTGAAGTCCTTGGTCATACATATGGATTATGTGGTGCACACCCTATTATATGGCAAAGAAAATACATGCAATTCTTTGGTAAGGTTTGACCATTGAAGTGGTAAGAAGTTTGTGTGACAATTAAAAGTCAAATTAAAATTCTTACCTTCGAAGACAAGTTGGCCAGCATGAAACATGTCCACTTTAATGTGTATATAAACACATCCAAAAACAGTCAATGATGGATGGAGAGAAGTGAATTCATGGAGATTGGTCTGAGTTTTTTTCACAGCAGCAGAGGAGCAGTTCGTTTTTACAGAGAAATATTTGGGCATCTTCACTAATATTGACATAACTTTCTTATACATAATCGGAATTACAAAATTATTGGCTCGTTGGAAAGCTTGTTAGAAGGGCTACGTGATGACATGCTATAGATTTTATTTTGGTTTGTCTATTGTTTATTCATATTGTGATCTTCAGAAATGTATGGTTCATTCTTATGGGTTTATCTTGTGATGGCACATGTCTCTCATGAATAGAGTTCATATTTGATCTTAGTATGCGAGCCTCTATATTGGTATATATATTTGAATTCAGTATGGAGGATATGATGATGATGTTGTGTACCTTTATGCTATGATATGATACACTTTATGATGATAATGCATGTGATAATGTTGATGCACTCCTATACAATATCATGTACATGCATACTATAGTGTGATGATGCTCTCCTATGCACTATGATGTATACTTGATGTTGATGATGCATAAACGATGCACACTGAGATGATGATGATGTATATTTGATGATGAGGATTCATAGCCTATGACAATCATGCATACCTTATGACAATGATACATACCTATGACGATGATGCATGACGATGCATGCCTTATGTTCAATGAAAGCATAGCAGAATTACTTGTTTAGTAATTGTGTACGATGAGGTGTACAATGATGTGTACATGAGCAGATTGACCAGCTTGAACAGCAGTATTAATGAGCAGAAAATAATGACCAGCAGTGATGAGCGAAGTTGATGTTCAGAGATACTTTAGCAGCAGTGATGAGCGAAGTTGATGTTCAAAGATACTTTAGTAGCAGTGATGAGCGAATTTGATGTTCAGAGATACTTTAGCAGTAGTGATGAGCAGTAATGATGAGCAACAATGATGAGCATATTAACCAGAGATTAATGAGCAGCAGTGATGAGCAGTTGTGATGAGGAGTTGTGATGAGCAGCAGTGATGAGCAATTGTGATGAGCAGCAATGTTGAGTAGCAGTGATGAGAAGATTGACCAGAGATTGATGAGCAGTGTTGACCAGCAAAGTGATGAGCAGAGATTCATGTGTAGAGCATAGGTTGGTTGTGCAGCAGAGTCGTATGATTTCTTACAAGAAGAATATTTCACTTGAGGATTGGACTCCTCAAACCCTTCTTAGTTGGAGCTAAGAAAACCAGGCTGGGTCATGTTATGAGAGTTGGTGCTCTTTTCATCAGTTGTTGTTGATTCTAATCGAGAAGATTGTTGTCTTCCATGTAAAATAAATAAAGATCAAAATTCCATATAGTCTTGTGTCCCTTTTGATGTGATGTTTTGCTTATGACTCATGATGAATTTAATTGATGACATAGTGATTGATATACTCTGATTAATTTAAAGAAGGTAAAAAGGTTTAAATTTCCCACACATTGATTCACCCCCCTCTTAGTGTGGCCATTGTGTCCAACAATTGGTATCCGAGTCGACCTTCATCACAAGCCCTGCAAGCTTGAAGGAGATCCGTGGAGACACAATGGAAGCAAAAGAAGAGTCATCAAGCAATGGCATGCTTATACTTGATATGAAAGATTATTTCAATTGGAGGAGAAAAATTAAGGCTTATCTGAAGAAATTTGGTGTTTGGGAGATTGTGATCAATCCACCCGCTCCATTAAATAAGAAGGGAAAATTAGCTGCACAAAAGGAAGCAAATAAGGACAATACTACAGACTTGAAGTTCCTCATGGATGGAATTCCCATCTCGGTGAAGGAAAGTGCATGGGATTACACTTCAACCAAAGATCTATTGTTCAAGTTGGAAAGCAAGTATCAGAAGGAAAGACCAAAACCCGAAAAGATAGATCAGGAATCAGAAGACAATCCCATGGAAGAGATCAATCAAGAAGAAGAAAAGCAAGAAGAGGACTCCAACAAAGGTATGGACTCTTGTGATTGTAATGATAGCTCGTGTGATGAAATTGAGAAGGTTCTTACATATGATAATGAAGGGCTATCAAAGGATGCACATGAGATACATCTCACGTTGTTGAATATTGATCTTAGAGCCAATTGGTTTCTGAACACAATAAATTTAAACCATAGTGACTTCACAAAGTTCGAAAAGAAAATATTAGACTCCTTGAATGAATATCAACAAAAGACTATGATAACGTAAGTGTTGCTTGTGAAGCTCAAAAACAAGGACAAATAGTTGTGGGATCAGATGAAAGACAAGGATGTTGAAATTGAACAACTAAATACTGAATTGATCAGACAAAAGGAAGAACCAGAAGATCATGCTGAAGAGTTTGAAGAAACTAGAGAGGTCAATCATGATCTGAAGACTCAGCTGGAGGAAGCGAAGAGGATAGAACAAATCCAGAAGATTCAGCCAGAAGAAAAGGAGGAGACATTCCAAAAGCTGTAAATGGAGGTAGATGGTCTCAAGAAGAAAGGTGAGAAGAATGAATCTTTTGTCAAGTTCAAGGAATGTTCAATTGTCCTATATAAGATCTTGTATTTCCAGATATCTCCACTCGACAAAACTTGTCTTGGTTACAAGAAGGACAGAGAAAAATCTGAAGATGACACTTGGTCTTTGAAAACTCCAGAAGCAGGTACATCAACATCCAAAGCTACTCCCTATGATCCTGCATATGACAACAAGGAGTTTGGAAGCTCATAATTGCAACAAGGATTTAGTCCTATTCCTCAAAGAAAGATCAGAAAAGAAACAACTTAGAGTCCCAGGTATGAAAGTGGATTCAATGGTTATTGTTATTTTTGTTCTAACTTTGGTCATAAGGCTATGGATTGCAGTTCCCATGGAAGAAGAAGGGTTGGAATCCCCAATGACTCAGTTAGATGTTGGAAATGTAACCAAGTTGGACATATTGTTGCCACATGTCACACATGGTGTGGGTTTGGTCACAAAGCCCAAGAATGCGCAAGTCAAAGAAGTCAACCAAGGAGGAGTCCTTCATACACAACAACAAGAAGATTTGAAGATCAGAAGACAAATTCCTATAGTCAGGGACACTCTTAGTAATGGAGAAATGAAGTTGATCAAAGAAGTGTTGGAAGTTCCAACAGCTTGATCAGGTGTTGGACATGTAACCATGTTGGTCACATTACTACACAGTGTCGTATGGTGAGGTTTTATAGTTGCAGTGGCATTGGGCACAAAGCTCAAGAATGCTGGAGTACACATAAGCAACCCATGAGAAGGTTCTCATACAGAACATCAAGGAAAGCCAATACAGGGGAAGGAACAAATGTTGAAAGGATAGATGCCAAGAAGCAAGTATGGATGAAGAAGACTGAGCAGTTACAGATAGGAGAAGTTGATCAGAGCAGGGAGGATGGCTTCCATATCGAAAGAAATGCTTAAGGTCTCTCAAATACCTTAGAACACCTTGGGTTCATAAGTCTGGAGCATGAACTCGAAGGAGAAAGGATGGTTTCTCCAAGCATACAAATAGTTCCTAGGTTAATGCATATTTACAAGGGGAGCAATGACCAGTGATCAATGATTTCAGATACATGTATGTGGACACCCTTTGCAATTGATGCCAAAGGGGGAGAGATGAAGACAAAAGGGGAGCATAATTATAAGGGGGTCATGAGTTGTTGTCATCAATGACAGAGGGGGATATTATTGATAAAATTGTCATTGATGCCAACATAGACTTGCAGTGGCCCGACAAGTTGTCATTGATGCCACCAAGTCCCACTTGCAGTGCCTTGGAGCCCTTACAAAGTGGGTTTGATCCTTGGATCCCTTACAGAGTGGGTTTGTGTCTTGAAGTACCTTGTACCCAACTGACAAGGTCCATGTAGCCACAAGGATGGATCTTGAATCCACCACCTTGTTGAAGATGTTGAAGACCCTAGAGATGGTGTTGAAGTCCCTGTGGATGATGGAGAATCCCTATATGTGTTGGAGAAGCATTAATGACCCATTCTATGGTCATTCATGCTCTGATAGTGTCATGGTACCTCAAGAGAAGGCCTAGAAACCCCACAGATGATGTCATGATGGATATTGACCCTTGGAATTGTCCTGGTATGGTTGAGGTGCTTGAAGAATCCCATGAATCCCCTTGACTTGTCAAATCACTAAAATTGGCATAAATTTCTTATACATAATCAAAATTACAAAATTATTGGCTTGTTGGAAAGATTGTTACGAGGGCTATGTGATGACATGATATAGAGTTTCTTTTGGTTTTAATATTTTTTATTCATCTTGTGATCTTCGAAAATTCATGGTTATTCTTCTGGGTTTCTCTTGTGATGGCACATGTCTCTCATGAATATAGTTCATATTTGATCTTAGTATCTAAGCATCTGTATTGGTATATATATTTGAATTCATTATAGAGGATATGATGATGATATTGCGTACCTTTATGCTATGATATGATACACTTTATGATGATGATGCATCTGATAATTTTGATGCACTCCTATACAATATCATGTACATGCATACCATAGTGTGATGATGCTTTCCTATGCACTATGATGTATACTTGATGTTGATGATGCATAAACGATGCACACTGAGATGATGATGATGTATATTTGATAAAAACTTATAAGAACATGACTCCTAAGTCTTATTCAAGGAATATTTATACTTACCAAATTATTTGTTTTCTTATTGTTTTTCTTAGGGCATATCATTATTCTGAGGCTTGTCCATGATGCTTGTCTAAGGTTTGTCTAGTTTCGTTTCTTTAGGGGCATACTCACATACTCCAAAACATAGCCAATTATTTATGTTCTCTTCTACTCATCTCCCCTTTCTTAGAATCACCCTTCTTAGATGATTTCATCTAATTCCTTGACATATTATCCATGAATTGCACTTCTATGCAACTTGGTTTTTAAGCACTAATTATTAAAATGTTGTTTTTTCTTATGATATCATGCATTTTGGCTTTACTTGGTCATGTGCATATATACTAATTATAAGCTCTCAATGTGTTAAGTGAAGTGCCATACTTGGTCTACTCTGCAACCTAAACTTGGGGCCATTTCTCCCATGCCTTAGTGACTTTTCCTCTCACATAGTCCATTTGACCACTCAACTTGTGCTTCTTCACCTTTTTTATAAACCTAGTGTTTTCAATATGTGTATAATCCATATCATTTACATATAGTGGGTCTTGTTTCTTGTTGTAGATGAGGCAACCCAACACCATTCAAACCTCTCTTTTTCTACATACAAATGAGATAACCCACCACCATATGACCCTCTTTTTCTTCTACATACAGATGAGACAACCCACCATGAACTAACCCTCATTTGGTTTTATATCTCTCATTTTTCCTTGTTCATATATGACCCTTAGATAAA
Source organism: Pseudotsuga menziesii (assembly GCA_001517045.1). Classification (NCBI taxonomy): domain Eukaryota; kingdom Viridiplantae; phylum Streptophyta; class Pinopsida; order Pinales; family Pinaceae; genus Pseudotsuga; species Pseudotsuga menziesii. The sequence continues at coordinate 160,045 of LPNX010374200.1, forward strand.
ACTGACACTATTACTTTCATACACTTTTGGTTGGGGATTATCCTCAACTATCATCTTTTCTAATATAGAAGACTCTTAGCTAAGACACAATAACCTAGATGAGTTAGAGTGTAATTCCATGGTGTAACGTCCCCGACCCTCTGACCGACGAAGAGGACGCTACCATGCCATTAACCATTCAAGCAAAATAGCTGCCATGAACATGAACATAAATAAAATGGAAATGCTTGAACATAAAACATGCTAAGATACATAATCATTCACATACACAGCGGAAGCAAACATACATTCATTCATTCAACATGTTCATTATAATTCATTAACAATAAATATGGTTGCAGAAACGAAATGGTCAAGAATACTTATCTTATAAAGAACTCGTCCCACAACCAGCTACGTCACTGCAACGTTCCACCCAACCATAGACTAGCGTGCTCCTTAATCTCTCAGCAACGCTGCCACCCCCGAGCTGGGCATGATTCCCCAAGGAATAAGGAACAAGCAAGCTTACACATAGACAAGGATAAACAAAACAGCCAAGCCAACACAGTTAGGTTTATCAGGCCAACAGCAGATCAGCCAAGCCAACACAGTTGGGTTTATCAGGCCAACAGCAGATCATCCAAGCCAACACAGTTGGGTTTATCATGCTAACAGCAGATCATCCAAGCCAACATAGTTGGGTTTATCAAGCCAACAAGGAGATGGGAAAAGCTTAATGCTAAGCTGGTGAGCTCATTGAAGAGCTAAGGACACCTACACCAGAACTATCCTGACTTCTAGGACACCCACACGCACCCAACACAAGGAAATCAGTCCCTTCTCTGCTACACAGTCCCTTAGGCCCTAACCTCCCTTCCAGTTCTATTCAGGGGTTGTGGAGAAGAAATCCATCCCTCTAGCTCTGTCTGTGTGGCTTCCAAAAACACCTGTTTTATCAAGCATTCTCCAACCTTCATTCCCACTCCAACACAATCTGAAGACCAACCACTGCATACATGCAGCAAAACCAAGCAATTCACAGCTCTATGAGAAAACAAAAGAAAATAGGGTGACAACCCAAAAAAATGGTGAACGCAGCTCAGGCTAAGCAAGGTGACTCAGATTTGTTCTTGGCCCTAGCGTGGCCAAAACAACTCAGCAGCAACCAAAACGTAATTGCCCCCACAACAAACCAAAACCATGGATTAAACCAACAATAGCCAAATTTGTGGATGAACCAACAGTAACCACAACGTGAATGAACCTAGAGCAAGACCACAATTCATGGGGAGAACAACAGCAAACCCAAAATCGTGAATGGCTCCTTCACAGGAAAAATCATGGGTGACAGTTAACTGTTTCTCCCACTCTCTGCGTGAGGAAAAGGATGAAGAAAATCCTGTGCGTGAGGATGAGCAGAACCACTGTCCCTGCGTGAGGATGGAAAACAATGGAAGAATGGATTCATTTCCTTCATGCCCACATGAAGTGAAAGGGTCTGCTGGTGGAGTGTGCGTGTGGGCAAGGACTAACAGTCCTGCCACACACCACTGCCCAGCAATAGCTGCCCCAACTAACAACAGCAGTTTAATGTGGTAGTTGACTGATGAGACAAGGATAGGTGAGCAAGTCAAAAGGGTTTAATAGCTGACACATGGCTTTTCCCCATAGGCTCAAATTTTAATAATTCCCCCTCCTTATCCTTAGGAAAATCATGCCCTTTTCATCATGGTTGCATTGACATAGCTGGTTGGGGTTCATTTTAATTAAAGTGCATATTTACATGATGCTGAAACTAATATGTGCTGAATATCATGATATACCATCGGCAACGATTTCAATCGTCGAAAGATAAAACAACCAAATCAATAGTGGGGCTTTTGCCTTTAGCTCTGTACCACGATTAATTACAATACATACATCATATACATTTAATGCAAACGGGGCCAAAACTGGGGTGTTACACATGGTTTCCAATTTAGCGAATCATACCTCATAAAGCTTAATTATCTTGTTTGGGCCAAGCCATCCACTAAATTCTCTATTTTTTACTTCCTCCTATTTCCATATAGTCATACATATTGTCCCTCCTTCAACTCATTGGTTTTAATCATGTTTTCATTCCATCTCCTACATTTATCCCATTTCTCCAATTATTCCAATCTATTTTTGAGTGACTTGGACTCTTACCACCTTTAGTTAATAGCAATTTGATGAATCACACCTACAAATCCAAGGGCATTAATATGGCTTATTTCCCCAAGGCCAACTTGAATGGTGCAAGGCTTGCTGATCTATTCCATACAATTAAATAGGCCCATGAGACAACATTCAAAGTATTTGATAAATATGTTCTCTTCAAATTACACATACATGTGTATAAAATCTTTAAAATTGTGTATGATTATTTTAAATAAGCGTGCTAGTGGGTTGTAATATCCCAGATGCAGATAGTCAACTGTTTTCTACACTAGGGCTTGCTTAAGCCTCCCGATGTACAATAATATTGAAAATAAATTTGCATGCAAAGAGTCGGACAGTTGGACCTATTTTATAGCTAACTAGGGTAGATAATTTTACGATGATAGATCAACACTTACCACTGATAATATGGCTGATGATGCTCCAGAGAAAATATGCATGCAATAAGAACTGATCTGGTGAAAAACTAATGCTCCTTGCCTCCATTGATACCCCAGCAGCATGAACCCTCAATCAGCTAAAGGTGACATTTTCAGTGAAGGAAGTGTCTGATGCAGGTGAGAATTTGCAAGAGTGGTAGTCTTCCCTGCCGAAGAGGATGCCTGAAACATGCAGAAGTTCTGAGATCAACAATCTGGATAGCGAATTGAACTAGAGGTTTAGCTACTCACACCCCTGATTCACAAACTATTGAGAACTGCTCCGAATGAGCAAATTGGAAGCTGATAATCACCTGGTACTGGCCGATGATATCGATGATGAGAATGATGCTAGTATTTTGAAGAAAAATGGAGATTTGAGGACCAAATGAATGATGTGGGGTTTTCCATCTAAAACCCCCCCACGATTGCACACGTGTCCCTGCAAAAAATCTTTGATGGATACTAGATAACTGCAACTAGATGAATAAGTTGAAGAGCAGATGGTGAACTTGGATGGTCTACCCTGAATAAGACTAGGGCAGATATTTCACTGTCGAAACCTCGTTAGTTGAAGACGTCGTCTTCAACCCCAACTATCGTGGCCACACGCTATGCTGCTACTCAAGAAGCTCCAAATCAATAATAATCATGAGTGTCTTCTCCATTCACTTTATATTTTTTTATAACTTTCAACTATGAAAACCCTAACTTTTGACCTAATTAGGTCCCTTTAACTTCTAATTTGCAGTTGAGTTGCATGCATGCGCATAGAGACTTAATCGAGTGCATGCATCATTAAATAATGCTTAGATGTCATGCATGCAGGTGACGTTTAGCTCTAGTGGCCCTCTTCGACCCAATGGTGATATAATATTGATGCCCTAGATCTTCTGTATATGGCATCAGTCTTCGGATGATTCCTTGACTGTCAGTACCTGCTCAAACCTACAAGAATCACATAGGTTAGCAAGTGGGTCCTCAATTCCTAAGGAGAAGAGGACATTATAGTCCTCCCTGCTCGAATTTGCTTGTCCTCAAGCAACTATAAATTTGGGTGCTGTAATACTTGTTCTGTCTCCCAAGTGGCCTCCTCTATAGGCAGATCTTTCCACTGAACCAAGTAGTCTCTGATGATTGTGTTCCTCAGTTTACGCTCTCGCACCTCTAGGATGCGCTTCGGTATCAGAATCAATTGCCCCTCATCATCAACGGGAGGCAGCTCAAAAGATGTAACAATCTACTGACCGACTGCCTTCTTGAGGTTGGAGACATGAAATACCTTGTGAATCTTGCTCTCTGGGGGTAGTTCTAGCTCATATGGTACCTCTCCAACCTTCTGAATTATCTTGTATGGACCATAGAAGCAAGGTTGGAGTTTTTATGCTCCTTTCTTTTTAAGAGATGATTGTCGGTAAGTCTACAGTCGTAAATAAACGAAGTCTCCCACCTCAAAACTGCGCTCAACCCTGTTCCTGTCCGCATATATCTCAACCCTGTGCCTGTCCGCATATATCTTCTACTGATTCTGAGCAGCTTGTATGTTTTACCTAAGTATATTGAGGATATCTTGACCCTCCTAAATCCACTCTTTGGCCTTGGGGGCCCTGATATCGCCAAATATCCGGTCTGAGAAAGTGGAAGCATCATACCCATATAGGGCTCGAAAAGGGGTCATCAGAATGGTCATATGGTAGGTGGTGTTGTAACAATGTTCACCCAAGAGTAACCATTTGATCCACTTGTTGACAATCTCTGTCTGCCCGTCACTCCGCAGATGATAAATTATGCTCATGTCTAACTCGGTCCTCACTAACCGAAAAATCTCTTGCCAAAAGGCTCCTATGAATTAGTTGTCCCTGTCACTCACAATGGTCTTGGATAACCCGTGGAGTCTAAATACCTCTCTGAAAAATAGTTCTGCTACTTGTGTTGCTGAATAGTCTGAGGATATGGCAAAGAAGTGAGCAAACTTTCTCAATCTGTCCACTACTACGTACAAGCAATCTCTGCCTTGAACCTTGGGCAGCCCAGTAATGAAGTCCATAGAGATGCTCTCCCATTTCTGCTCGGGAATAGGTAAGGGATGTAGTAAGCCAGCCGGGTGGGTGTGCTCTATTTTGTTTTGTTGGCACAAGATGCACTCCCTCACATGTTGTATCACATCTTTATTGAGGCCCTTCCATGAGAACCTTTCTCTAATCTATCTATAGGTCTTGAGAAACCCCTGATGCCCTGCTAATGGTGAATCATACGATGCCTATAAAATTTTCTTCTTGAGGGGACACTCTGGAACCAAGAAGATTCTATTTTTGTAGTATATGATGTCATCAATGACCCTGTACCTATCATCCTGAATCTGTCCATCCAATAGCTCGCAAGCAAATTTATATTTGGAGTACTCAACCAAAATATGAGACCTCCAATCTGATGAGATGCTCATAAGGGATAAAGTAGTTGGTTGTTTGGAAAGTGCATCGGCCACTACATTATTCTTCCCCTTTACGTACTCAATATCGAAGTCATAGGCCTGAATTTTGCTTACCCATTTATGTTGTCTCTTATTTAGATCTTTCTGCTCTAGGAAGTATTTCAAGTTGTTGTGATCTGTCTTAACCTTGAACCTGGCACCCAGTAAGTACTACCTGAACTTGGTTAGCGCATGGAGGATGGCTAACATATCTTTGTCATATATCGAATAGTGGAGCTCATAGTATTTGAGCTTCCTGCTCTCAAATGTAATGGGGTGGTTGTTTTGCATCAAAACTGCCCCAATTCCCTCTCTTGAAGCATCACATTCTAACACAAAGGATTGAGAAAATTCTAATAAAGATAATACTGGGAATGAACTCGTTACCTTCTTCATTTTCTTTGATGTCTGTTGTGCTTCCTCTGACCAACTGAATGACCCCTTCTTGGTAAGATCTGTGAGGGGTGCAGTCATCTATGAGAATCCACTGACATACCTCCTGTAGTAGGTGAAAAGGCCCAAAAATCCCTTCAATTATGTCACATTTTTAGGTGCAGTCCAATCCAAAATTGCTCGAATCTTCTCTAAGTGCACCTGGACCCGTTGGCCCCTATCACATGTCCTAAGTACAACATTTCTTGCATGTCGAACTCACACTTGGAAATTTTTTCATATAGTGACTACTCCTGTAGAATACCAAGTACTTCATCAAGATGTGTCAAATGTTCGTCCCAAGTTCGATTGTATATCAATATGTCATCGAAGAATACCATAATATATTTACGTAACCACATCCTGAATATATGGTTCATGTATGACTGGAAAGTAGATGGTGCATTAGTGAGCCCAAATGGCATCACTAGAAACTCATAATGTCCATAGTGGAAACGGAAAGCAGTCTTTGGAACATCTTGTTCCCTGACCCCAATCTGATGGTACCCTGAGAGGAGATCAATTTTGGAAAAGTATTGTGCCCCCTATAGTTCATCCATTAACTCATCAATACTAGGGATGGCATACCTATTCTTTATGGTATTCTTATTGAGTTCCCTGTAATCAATGCACATGTGTAAGGTTCCATCTTTTTTCTTCACTAGCACTACTGACTCATGCAAAGGGACTAGAGCTAGGTTTGATGTACCCCAGCTTGAGTAGTTCCTTGATTGTACTCTCTATATCATCTTTATGCCTCTTGGGATGTCTATAAGGAGTGGTGATAACTGCTTGGGTCCCATCCTCTAACTCAATAATGTGCTCAAATCCCCTATCTGGAGGTCGACCTGCTGGAAGGTCTCTGAATACTGCCTTGTGCTTCTCCAGTAGGGCCTCTATATCTGTTGGATGTTGTGTGGCCTCATCTAGTGGTTTCTTGAAGGTAACCATATACTCTGCAACCCACTCAATATCTCCCTGCCGGAGTACTACCTCCATCCTATGTGATGTCACTGCTGTGGGAGGATAGGTATTCATCCCTCTCAATACTACCTTCTGTCCTTCTGCTCCTCTAAACTCCATCTCCATGGTCTGGTAGTTTGTGGAATGCTTCCTTATCGAATATAGCCAATGAACTCCTAGTACCACATTCATGTCAGGTACATCTACCACGTAGAATGTCTCTATCACTGTATAACTCCCAAGCGTTACTTTTAATTTAGGAATCCTTTGACTACACTCCATGGTGTGACCTGCTGCTGCTACCGAAAACCCATCAAAGCTCTCAGTCTGAATGTCTCTCTTTTTAACCCATGCAGGATTAATAAATTTGTGGGATGCCCCACCATCTATCAGTACTCCCACTCTATGGACCTGTACGGTACCTCTGATCCAAAGAGTGTGGAATCTAGGAACCCCTGTCATGGTAGTAATGGTACCTCCTGAGGCTTGTCCCTCAGCAATTGTCTCTGTTGTCTCTCCATGCTCATGATCCTGGTAATCCTCATCCTCCTCACTGTCGAAATAAGCCTCTATGTAGTAGGCCTTTCCTTTTCCTGAACATCTATGACCTGGTATCCATGGTTCCTAGCAAGTGAACCATAACTTTTTTCTTCTAACGTCCTATCGGGTATCATTGTCCATCCATTCTTTCTAGAAGGGTTTCCTTTCTTTATCTTTAATAGGAAAATTGGTCCTGGGAGGAAACCTATTTTTGGGAGCTGCATCCTACACGTCTCTAGTCCGGTTGATGGCATCTGCTAAGGTGGCGGGCCTATAAGACTTGACCCATCGCCCTAAGGGTTCAATGAGAGCCTCAATGAACAACATAATCAACCTACTCTCTGACATATTTGTGACCATGACTGCTATCCTCTGAAACTAAAAAATAAATGCATTTGTACTACCTGTCTACTTGAGTTGTGCCAGCTCCCTAAAGTGTACCTTTGGATCCTTCTGATCAAAACACTCAATGACCCTCTATGTAAAATCTGGGTATGAGGTGATGGTGTTGTGACCTAGTGTCACTAACCCCTGGTACCACCACTCATGTGCTTCTCCATCCAAATGAAAAGTATCAAATTTAATGTAATATGTCTCAATCATGGGGTTGAGCTGGAAGTATGTGCCCAACTTCTGCACCCAATTCCTGGTTGGGCCACCCTAGGTGCCCTCAAAGGTAGGGATAGTCAGTTTCCCTACGGTGCATTGTAACTAATAGTTCTGGTTGAATGGCCTATTGTGAGCTTTGGGTTTGTTATTACTTTTAAAGTGGTAGAAGTCAATGAAGGTCATGGCTGAATGGAATTCCTCTCCTAAAGCTCTATATTATCTCAGATAGGCACCATGGATACTTCTAGTTCTACTTATGCTAGAGGCACTGCAGCTGGACTATCTAAGAATTGAGGCATGGTAGGTCAGAAAGGCTTGTATATATGGGGATGGCTCTTCATGTTGGTATGTAAGTGCTCCCTACTACTATTGTTGGATACCCTATCACTGTTGGGAAATAAGGGACTGTGTGGGGTGGGCCCATTCTTCTCAATCATTTGCCTGAACATGCTCATCATTTCTTTTTTCCCAGTAGTGAGTTCTTTTATGGATAATATAACACTATTGAAAGTTGTTTTATCATCATCGGCCATTGTTTCTTTTCCCTTTCCAAACTGATACTCTCTATTCCCCAAATCTATGTCCTCTAACTCCTCTTCTATGTCTTTATACCTTTGTCTTTTGTGAGTAATGTTGTATGGGCCTTCTAAATTCATTTATATTTTTGCATGCACGCAACTGGAAAGAAAAATAGCTCGGATACCACTATAATATCCCAGATACGGATATTCAACTATTTTCTACACTAGGGCTTGCTTAAGCCTCCCGATGTACAATAATATTGAAAATAAATTTGCATGCAAAGAGCCATACAAATGGCCCTATTTTATAGCTAACTAGGGCAGAGAATTTTGTGATGATATATCAACACTTATCACTAATAATCTAGTTGATGATGCTCCAGAGAAAATATGCATGCAATAAGAAACGATCTGGTGAAGAACTGATGCTCCTTGCCTCCGGTGATACCCCAGCAGCATGAACCCTCAATCAGCTAAAGGTGACGTTTTCAGTGAAGGAAGTGTCTGATGCTGGTGAGAATTTGTAGGAGTGGTAGTATTCCCATGCCAAAGAGGATGCCTAACACATGCAGAAGTTCTGAGATCAACAAGCAGGCTAGCGAATTGAACTGGAGGTTTAGTTGCTCATGCCCCTTGATTCCCAAATTGTTCAGAACTGCTCTGGATGAGCAAAATGGAAGCTGATAATCACCGGGTACTGGTAGATGATACCGATGATGAGAATGGTGTCATTATTCTAAAGAAAAATGGAGATATGAGGACCCAGCAAATGATGTGGGGTTTTCCACCTAAAAACCCCCCTACAGCTGCACATGTGTCCCTGCAAACAATCTCTGATGGATACTAGATCACTGCAACTGGATGAATAAGTTGAAGAGCGGATGGTGAACCTGGATGGTTTACACTAAATGAGACTAGGGCAGATATTTCATTACCAAAACCTCGTTAGCTGAAGACGTCATCTTCAATCCCAACTACCGTTTCCACACGTTGTGCTGCTACTCAAGAAGCTCCAAATCAATAATAATCATAAGTGTCTTCTCCATTCACTTTATCTTTCGTTTATAGCTTTCAACCGTGAAAACCCTAACATTTGACCTAATTAGGTCACTTTAACTTCTAATTTGCATTTGAGTTGCATGCATGCGCATGGAGACTTAACCGGGTGCATGCAACATTAAATAATGCTCAGATGCCATGCATGCAGGTGGCCTTTGGCTATGGTGGCCCTCTTCGACCCAATGGTCATATAATATTGATGCCCTAGATCTTATATATATGGCATCAGTCTTTGGTCGATTCCTTGACTGTCAATACCCGCTCAAACCTACAAGAATCACATAGGTTAGCAGGTCGGTCCTCAATGCCTAAGCAGAAGAGGACATTACATGGGTTCATTATTAGAAATGGCATTAATTTATAAGCAAATACTCCCCATTTTGGGTCAAATGTAGTTAGACATTGACATTTTTCTCTTATTGATATTTTGTTGTAACCCAAACAACCATCTAGTAAAGAGTAAATTTCCCTTTCTACTACTCCTTCTTACTTATTTGATGGACGAGGTTGGAAATGGATATGTTATTCCTTCCAAATTATTTAAGTATCCCTATTTATCCTTTGCAAGTCAAATAAAATAGATTTTTCCAAATTTTTTTATCACAATAAGAGAACACCAATCACTTTCATTTGTTGGGTGGGTAACACCAACATGTACTAGCATTTTGAGCCCATCTTTGACTTTAGCTTTATATTCTTGGATTTCTTTTTTATTTCCCATGTCTTATGACTTTGCATTTGCTTAAAGTTCAATTCCCAGTTACCCGTATTCTTGAAGGATTCCCTTGAACCCATGCTATCTAAGTGAAAATACACCATCAAATTCTATGAATACAATAGTTGCTTCTACAATTGTGTTTTCACCCCAATAGTAGTTAATCTCTACATAATTGGGATATTATACTTACTTTGATATGTTTAATTTTATATTTATTTATTCTCCTTCAAAGAGTATTCAAATAAGTAAGAGAGAAACATAAAGAAACTACATAAATCTCAACAAATGCATGCATAATTGATTTCCCTAGAAACCCTTTACTAGGAAAACCGGCCTTCAAATATATCTTTTAGTTTCCTAGGGCAATCCATCCAAGTAAGCCACTTGAATAATTTTACAATGGAGCATGTGAAGCCTTTAAACAAGCTTCATTTCACCAATACCATGGGTTCATATACTACATATAGTAAACCCATCATTGACCTACCCTTTACCAAGTCAAGGTTAACTTAGCATCCCCCCATTTTAAACTTCTATTAGGGTAAACACCTACTGCCATCAAAGGTCATAACTATATATCCCCCTTAACTATGTCACCTAGGTCTACCTCTATACCTTACATCAATCAACCAACAAACTAGGAGTATGCATGCCAAAACAAGGTTTTATAGTTATATGCCCAATGTCCATTTACATATCATGGAACATCAGTGTAGCTTCGATATAGAGAATATTTAAGTATAACACAATTGTTATGAATTCTTTACAACATTGTTTGGAATTGAGCTACCATTAGCCTTAATAACCCACACATCAAAGACAAAGAACATGGCTAAACATCATAGCAACATTAGCCCATTAACCCTTGGACAACAAGGAGTATGCACACATAGCCATATTATCTCCATTATTATATTTTATATGGTATTACCTAGATTTTTCATTGCATTTTGTAGCCACTACATTAATTGCTTCCAAGATATAGCTTCTTAATCATCGAGTGAGAAAAACACAAGAAACCACTAAAGGCATGGGAAAATACCACATGTCGCAAACCAATGAGCTCACCTAAGCATTTATCAATAGTGCACTCTACAAGAAATCCAACAAATATAGCAAGATCGATCATGAGTAGATAGCCTCGTAGTTGGAATGTTAGATTTATCGTTGTTATATACAACATACAAATTCTTTATGTCATAAACAAACAATAAAACATTACAATTAGATGATATTATACATACCACAATGGGAATCACAACTAATACCCTCATATCACTAAATATCTCACTATGCAACAACTTATTTACATGGCTTGATGCCTGGATTTTCCTACCAACTGGCACATTATTGTTTTGCATTGAAAAATAAATCCACTAACAATTGCTTCTTATCAAATGTGTTTCCTCCTTGTGTCTCCACATTTTCATTCATGGTAAGTATTCATTGCTTCACTATCCTCTATTAAACAACCACCAATGTATTATTGCAAACAAAATCGAGAATTTGATTTCTCTCATGCACTTGCATTTCCAGTTCTTGGGAGAAAGCCCTATGTCATGATCGCTAAATGTTTAATACACTTTTTTCCATTCATGTGCTTTTCAATCTCCCATATTCAATGTCATTCTTGATATCATCCCATAAAAATTCTCCAGCAATGATGGTCTCATTAACCATGAGAGTCCATCCTCTTGTTGCATCCAAGAACTCCACCTTTTCCCACTTTGACATCAATGCAAAATACCTAGGACACTTAGTGAGAGAGTCCAAGCCAACATGGATATGAAACCCTATTAATAATGAATATAGTGAGAGATAAGTAAAAACAAACATAAAACAACTATAGAAATCTTAACAATCACATGCACAAGAGATTAACCTTAGAAACCTTTTTTTGGGAAAACTAACCTTCAAATGTATATTTTATTCTCCTTAGCCAATCTAGCCAAGCCAAGAACTTAAACCATTTTACAATGGAATATGCCAAGACTTTAAATAGGCTTCATCACACTAATTCTATGGGTGAATACCATGGTCCACCCAATACCATGGGCCCCTATATTACTTACAAAAAACCCATCACCAACCTACCATTGATCAAGCCAAGGATAAGTTGACAAGTTTAAGGTCTACAAGTTCTTCATTTATCTATCTTTGTTTGATTTTTTTCTTTTGTGAATCTTTATAGCATTATTTGTTCACCTTTCTCATCCCCTAAAATTTTTAATACCATGATGTTATTATTTTTTAATGCATGTTTATTAGTACAATCCTTAGTTATTGTGAGTACTTCTTGCAATGTATGATTATTCTCTTTTGTCCATGATAGAACTGCTAGGTAAATTCTTCTCAATGTTTGCTCTAATAATTAACCTCACGTTTGTTTTCCTTATCACATTACCATATGTAAGAAAAATTACCAATAGAACTAGGTAGAATGTGAATTGTTATGTTTTATCCTAGTGGATAATTCTTAACAATGTGGTGTTTCAAGTACAATAATCTTTATAGGTGGGACAAATTTACAACTCCCCGCTACCTAAAACATTTCCCTCCTTTCATTTTGTTAACCTACATGAAAATAAGGGTATCAGGTTTGAGGGGGATTACTCTCGATCTCAAAGGAAAATGAGAAATAATTTTTTCCTAGGGATTAGGTGAGGCCACCAACAATCAAGCAGATGCATAGTCATTATTAAGGGCTAACAATTCTTGAGCAAAGAGGGATTCATATGCTCACCATAGCCATAGATATATATTGATAATACATCATATGCATTGTCAAATGACTCCACAAGATATCCAATGGAGCATTCTAGTTGATAGATCTCAATGACTAGATAAAATATTTGAATCCATATATTACTATCAAGTCTCGAGACATTTTAATTCCCCTATGTATATACAAGCACACAAAATGGTCAATGACAAAATGGGGATGGGAAGGATCTATTCTAATCCTACCTCCAATAAAATACTTGTTAACCTCATGCTAAGGTTGATGAATATTCATTCAATGGACAACCAATGCTTATTGAAGGAAATAATGATTAAAGCCCCTCCAATTCCATAAATTTCCACACACTTGTTTGCTAGAGATTTCATTTATCAACTCTACGAGGATGGGAGGCCAAATTCATGTGGTTGTATGGGTCGATTAATTTGGAAAATACTATTAGTATAGGTCTTTTGGTTTTATTTGCAATCCAAACTCTAATATTTGTATATTTATTGAGGTGTAGCCTATGTTCCCTAGCTCAATCTCTACAATGGAATTCATCTAGTGTACCATCTTTAAACACAGGTTGGAAGGACATGCCCAAGTTAGAAGTATTGGTCAACAATAATGGGCACTTTGAACAATGTGCAATTTCTGAGAACTAAAATATTCATAGAGCAATAAGAATATGTGAGAGGCATGTTGGTGAATCCCTAAATTGTTTATCACTCTATGTTAGGAAATGGGAGGGATGGAGGAAAGATTGGGAAATAAAAATCTCAATGGAGACTTAGGTAATTCACATGAAGGTAATAGCTTCAAATTTGTAGGTAGAATCTCTCAAAAATAAGGAAATGCAATTTTCATGGAAACAACAACTAGAGGTTTCAAGAATTATAAGAGAAAGTGGGTATGTTGCAAGAAAGGATTAAAGTTCCAAGGAGGGATCTATTGTTGGGGTTCTCTGGTATGTGGCTCCTCCTTAATTTTTGTTGGGTAATCTGGAATTGACCAAGTGATGGTAAAAGGAAGACATGTTGCAATAGGAACCAACCCCAAAAAATAAAAAGGTATAAGTTATCCAACCATCCAAGCTTGGCAACCAGAATGAATCCCTTAGTTGGAAAGATTTATTTTAAATGTTGGAAATTGTAATGTTTAGTAAAGTTGTGTTTCTAATAAATTAGTCCATTCAACAATATACTAGTCAATAGATAGTGGTAGTCCTAGAACTTTGAGGCTAGTACATCTAGTAGGAAATAGTTTTGAAATTTTGAAGCTAACATTGAGACTATTATAACCAATAGACAAAAGTTTTGAAATTTTGAGGCTAACTTTGAGGCTATTATATATTTTGTATTATCTTGCTGGATGGTTTGACCATGACCAATTTTTAATATAAAAATATTTGCTTATGTTCAAAAAGAATATCTACATGAAAACATAATTTTGATCTGTTGTCGAGTGAGCATACCTTCCTTTCCTAAGAAGTGTGTTATCCAACATGGCTAAGTTGTTTTTCCTAGTGTGTTGGAGAATGAATTCAAGTCACAATATTTTGTTATTACCTCAAAAATCTCTTACTGCTTTAGTGGGTTTGCAAATTCTATATATTGCCTTATCTTTCTCTTTAATCTAGGAATTTGTTGTTTGCTCCATTATCTCCATTTTGAATAATTTTTTTGATATAACTATGATATATATTGTGGTTCTCCTTCAACTATCCTTTAATAATGTTATCTTATTATTCCCTTGCATATACTTCAATAGACCTTGCTTGTATGGTTTGGATCCAAACTCTTTGCCCATCATATACATATTTTCAATATTCGAGTTTGGGCTTATAGACTCCTTGTTAGTGACATCAATTTCCTCCTCATAATAAGGTATGCTTTTATATTATGGTATGAACATTTTCCTTCGTTCATGTGTGAACATGATTTCTTCCTTGTCAACACATATTGTTCCACTCAAATGATATCCAAGACTTGCCCAATAATATTTGTAGGCATCTCTTGTAATTTTATAACTTTTAAGCAATGTGTTTCTTAGCGTCATTACAATCTATGTGAATTGTTGTTATATTTCTAATTGCACTTGTATATGTGAACTTTTTCCCCACAACAAATAATCTCTATAGAAACACATGTGTGTTTCTATAGCGATGAACATGAACCCAAACTTTCATGGACAAATTATCATCGTTGTATCCATGTTATGATCATTTGTGTCGCTATAGAGACAGAAAAGAGATGACAAGTGGCATGAGTGAACAATGCTTTAAAAACATTTATGTGTCACTATAGCGACGTTTCAGTGTCACAATAACAATGTTAATGTGTCGTTATAGCAATGTTAATGTGTCGCTATAACAACATTAGTTTTTCGAACAGCGTGACAAATTTGTTATACAAGCAATGAATCATCGTCACTATATCCATGAAATATTGCTACCCATGAAAGAAACGACCAAGTCTTACCCGTCGTTATAGCAACGATTTCGGTAAAATTTATCGTCGCTATAGCGACAATGTCTTTGTATTAAAAAAATGCAAAGAGAATGGTATTGAAAATCATCTTCCAAGAATGTGAAAGGGAGTTAGTTGCTTGAAATATCCACTTATTTATTGTTCCTTTGTGTATTATGAAGAAGATGTTGTGAATCAAGATGATGTTGCACTAAAGAGGATGTGCTTTGAGACGCACTTTACATCATGTCAACCAGCCATGCCACCATGCCCCAAACATGATGTTTTCTTAACAATTTTGAAGGGAAATATATACATCAACCAACCATGCCACCATGCCCCAAACATGGTGGTTTATTAACAATTTTGAAGGGAAATCTCTATGTCAACGATCCATTCCAAGAGTCCACCAAACTAAAGAAAGGTTACATTAAGTTATAATCCATAATGAGCAACATGCACAACCAACTCACACAACATGGGCCCGCCATTAGAATGTCCAAATGACCCAACACAATATAACATTAAATTTCATATCCACAAAAAGAAAAACTTGGTGCATTTCCCACTTTCTTAGTATAGACATGTATAGACATGAGGGTCACAATGACATAATGTCAAGAAGAAAGATATCATGACACTATGTAAAAAGACTTAGTATTCGTAAAGATATGTATGTAAATATGTGACTACTAATAATATTGCAACTGTAACTCTAACAACAAACGCTAGCTATTGTAGTCATGAACTTTTACAAGGGTTAAGAGTTAATGTAGTCCACCACTTTTATTTGTTTGTTTCTGATAGAAAAATAAAAAACAAAAAACAAAAACAAAAACAAAACAAAAAAAAAACAACATGATGAAAATTAGCTATATCACCTTCTTTTCATATGCTGTCTTAAATCAACATAATATTATCTTAGAATTTTCTAGGAAAATATTCTTCCACAAAATAGTATGGGACTTTGAGGATAATGTTATTTTGAATTGAGCTACTACTATGGTCAATTATTGGACAATAGTAAAAATCAAAACCAAATTAATTACAGACTAAAAATGATTAAAAACACTTTCCACCACAAAGAAGGATAGAAAAAATATAACCTTGTGATTCAACCTCCAATATTCATGATGCCTCCAACATAATGTTTTCCCTGGTGTAGCCCTCAAAGATTCATCACTTCAGGCCATGGACTGTATGCCTTATGTACAGCTACTGGGCATCTCACACTGTGCCACAAGATAGATTTTGAATAGCAACCTTTGTCTTTGTACATATGAATATTTTGAATACCAACTTCATCAAATCAGTCTACAAGATAGAGGACTTGTAAAGAAAAATAGTATGGCACAGTTGTCATGTTGCATGTATTACTACAGTAGAATAAAATAAAGTCATTTAAAAAAAAAAGAAAAACCATACCTCAATATCCTTCATGTCCAGCATGTCCCAGAAACAATGAGCTACAATATCCATCAAAGTACTAAAAACAATCATAGTAATAACAATAACAATCTATATCAGATCCAAGTTGTTAATGAAAGACAACAATATATAACAACAGCAATATATATAATATTTGAACCAATTATAAACTCAACATAAGATGTTAGGGAAAACCTCCCTTATCCTCAGAAAAAAATGCTTCTAAGCAGACTTCAACCTCTTTCCGTTAGGTTACTTGCATGAGACCCAACTAGACCAGCATACCTGTGAAAGGAGAGGACCCGAAACTGGAAAATACCCTAAAATAGATCATCCAACCCTCACAAATAAAAAACAATAGCATCGCAGCAGTACGTCCAACTCACAATAAAAAAATGACAACAAAGTACTCAAAAAAAGTCATATAAGGTAGCGCTATGGTGGATGTCACCTAAGGAGGGCTCTTAAGGTAAACGCAAGGGTAAACAACCCTCCTAATGGTTCATGCTAGTCATCAACAAGTTGGACGTCAACATTTAAGGGTTGTATAGCTCAATGTTACCATGCAAGGGTCAATCACGAGTCACCATAAGGCCAAACATCACATACAAGTAAACTTTGCAAGTCAACGTAACGTAACAAGGCAACATGACATCATACTAGGCTCATGCACGTCAAGTCAACTTGAGGATAGGTTACCCAACCTTCTCAACTGTATGTGGTCATATGTCTCATGTGTCTCATGCAAAGAGTGGAAGCTCATAATCATCATCATTGGATAAGGAAGCTCATGTGGCCATCTCATCTTTCTTAGGTTAACTCAATAATGGGTGGCCATCCCCTTGAGGATAACCATAGTCCTTGGAACATGTCACACATATTCAAAAATAAGCTATGCAACAAAGTGAATAAATAGTTTGCATATAAATTGTAAAAAGCACAAATATAGGTATATTAATTATTTTATTCAGCACGGTACTATCAAAAGGAGAGCTGCAATAATCATTAAAGTACTAAGAACAAAAACAATAATAACAGTAGCAATATACATCAGATCTAAGTTGTAAATGAAAGACAACAATGTTGAAGTAACAATAACATGAATATATTAGATCTAAACCGATTATAAACGATATGGGCATGGCATCTTCCTTAGTTTAACTCAGGAAGGGGTGGTCAACCCCTTGAGGATAACCATAGTCCTCGGAAGATGTTACACATATTCATAAATATAAACTAAGCAATAACATTCACAATATAAACCTCAATTCTAAAAAATGACCATGCACCGACTAAATCGAGAAACTTGTAACAAAATTGTAAATATTTCATTTATTTACTCAGTCAAATACAAATCTTAAATGTTTACAACTACATTTTTTTGTTTTTTTTCATAAATTCCAAGATGGGGACATCTAATTCGTTGTCATTTCCCATTGTATTTTTTATGCTCACTCTTTCTATTGATTGTGTGGGCATTCTCTCTCATACCATGCTTTTAGTACGTCAAATAGTAGGGCATGGAGGTCGCTAGAGAGGGGCATCATCTGCAAAAACCAAGATAGTTATATATAAATGCATAGTTATTATTGAGATATGTATTTATTTATTTCCAATATCATTACAATTATCTTTACCTATTAGCTGACTAGCTAAGAGAACTGGAATGTTCATTGGTTATGTCATTTGTTCCTCTTCCAGTTGAGCATGGGAAGGTACATGCTCTGTAATTCACATAAGAAAATTTATCAGTACACGTCATCAATTATATATTTAAAATCATATTTAATACTTCTATTTTATAGCATACATACCTGAATGGATAGGTTGCTCGCCACCACCATGAGGCAACTCCCCACCATCATGTAGTGCCTGTTTGGTACCGCTACCCTCGCTACTTTTATTTCTCTCACTCTGAAAACAAAAAAAGACATGTATTTTTAGATGTAATCATTCATGGATAGATTACACAAGTACATTACAATGATGGCCTTATTGGTTTTATTTACCTCTGTGTACGTCAATGGGGAAATTGAGGTTTGCCCCAATATTTTTCGACGTTCCAACACATGCTGAAAACCATACTTGAAGTCAAGACTCAAGTCTTCTTTAGTGGATGCCTCTTGAAAAGCATTTCCCTACAATGCATAACACCATGAATTTTTTTTATGATAAATCAATTATTTGTTTTCTATAGTTATAAAAGTTTTGGCTACAAATAACATTCATTTCATTCTTACAATTCGTTCTCTCAGTTTCTGATGTCCAACTTGGCCCAGTTTGTGTTACCCATGTTTTTCTACTTTTGTCTTTGTCGCTTTAGAGGTGTTCAGGAGCCTATGAAAGGTTTCAAATATGTTATATATCACAACTTAAATATATTTAAAAGTGTAAAAAAAATTGAACATTTTTCATTGAAAATATGATATGTGTCATACTTTCTTGAACCGAGTGGTTGAGTCTTTCCTTGTTTTCTCAATGCCTTATCCTTTGCATAATCCATGAGTTCCTTCCACTTCTTCTCTTGAACCATTGGAGGACGCTCATACTTAGAGTTAATTTGCAAATTGTCCCTATAATTTGCCTTGACATATTTCAAATTTTAGCCAACCGCTACGGTTACACATTTTATGTTGAAGGTATCACCAAACAAGATGACCATGTGGTTCATCAGATCATCTTTCAATTTTTTATTTTGGGCATTCCATCATGTACTAATGGTGGGCCAAAAAATATCCAATGCCTTCTCATGCAGGTTCTTATAAAAAACATTATTTCCTGCAAAAACAATATGATCATTAATTAAAACTAATTTGAGGTATGTGGCTTTGAATTATATGAACAAAAAACAATGAATTAATTAAATAATATCTACAAACTTTGGTATCTTGTTTGGAACACGGTCATGGTCCACCAAGAAGCTAACGGGAAATGATCCCCTACTAACCACACAAACTGCTCCAAGATAGAACTTTCACATTTAATGTTACTATCCTGATCTCTAACATCGTGTGAAATAGTAGTGGGTGAAGGGCCCTGCTAAATTCCAACATCTGGTGAGGTCATAGCATCTAAAGGGGATTGTTGGTTAAGAGATTCAAATAGCTTCGTTGGTACGGTAGATTGACGATGTGTTGAACCATCGCTATTACCAATACCGACCTCTATAGCTTGTACTCGATGCACATGTGTTATCTCCAAAAAGTCATACAAAAATAAAACTTTAATTGATTAGATCATATCAAAAATAGAGAACTAAAATAACATAAATGAATATATGTCATAGTTCATAAAATGTTTCAAATATTCCACTTACCCCGTAATGATCTATTTTTTGCCTCAAGTCATCAATTCTTGCTTTGATTTCTCTAGTCTTGGGTATGATTACAATCAGTCTAAGAAGTTATTGATTGGAATTTTTCAAAGCATTCTCCACTGTTTCCATTGGGTCAGTCGAATAAAAGATATATTCCTTAGCGACCACCTCCTCATCCTGATGTGGTGTTCTCTACACACATCAATCAATAAAAGTAGTTAATTTATTTTTATCATTACAAAAATTCACGTCAAAAAAATAACATACATATAATAAATAAATAAAAATACTTTAATCATGTTTAGGTACTATTACGCTATCATTTACATGATGTGATACCATTGGTGACTTCCTATGGTCAACCTTCCACAATATAAGAAGCAAGACATATTCATATTGAAAAGTGAAAATTGAACCATGTCTAATAAATGTGATTAGTGAAGAAAAACTTTAGTGTTAATATGACAGTCATGTTTACCTAACCAAAGACTTCAGGTGTGTTCTAACTACCCCCCTTCCACAATGCAATAAGCATGATATCACCTTGAAATATTGAGCTCATAAGCATAAAAAAGGTCAAATGTTAACAACTGTAATATAATCATGAACTGTGGTTACTATTACATTGATGTTATTAGGTACTATTACGATAACATTTACCTAATGCGATGTCATTGGTGACTTCCCACGGTTAGCCTGCCACAATTCAAGATGCAAGACATATTCATATTGGAAAGTAAAAATTGAACCATGCCTACTAAATTTGAATAATAAAGAAAAACTATAGCGTTAATATGACAGTCAAGCTCTGCCACTCCTTCAAGGGGTACGACAACTCAGGAGAAAAGGAATATCACAGGATAGGGTAATCAGGGATTCACAAAATCTCATTGGTTTTATGATAAGGAGTTCCAACCCAACAGATATCCACCTAAAAAAAGCGTTCTGACAATCTAGAACATGGCTATAAAATTCCATAAGCTCGGTTAATTTCATGTACTGCGCAAAAACAATACGGATAAATGAAGACAGTTAAAGGCTATAAGAAATTTGGATAAAACAACATGTTGGTACACAAATATTCGGGTGTATCAGCCTGCCAATATACAAGGATTTAGGTATCTCAAATTTTCAATACACATGGGAAAGGAAATCTATGGGCACGTAGTTCCACTTCTTTTGGGCACTAGCTCGGGGTCGTTGCAAGATAGGTCAACCTATTCATCTACGCAGATCATTGATATTTATAAGGCATTGGATTAGTTCGATCTGTTACTTAGATGCATGATTTTATTGAATGAAAAGATTGTTTCAGAGTGTTTTAATTGCAGAAAAATATTTCCTTACAACAATAGATTAGATTTAACTTCTTGCAAAAGTAAAACTAGATAAGTATTCTCCTAACACTCTCCTAATTGTTGTGATTTGAAGGCTTGTTGAAACTTTTGTAAGGAAAACTAATTAACCTATACGGAAGCAGACCAAGTTGCTAACACTAGATTGGTAGCCTTGGAACCTAGCACTCTACTTCTCAATGACCACGAATACGAGCGAGACCCACACTCCTTGGGCTTGTCTGGCACGTGGTGTTCCTGATGTAAGAGGTGGTAACACGGGAAGGCTTAAGGAAGGAGCGAGATAGGGAGAATAAGCCTGCATGCGAAGATGATGTCTGGTGATTTGAAATGACAATGGAGAAGGAACTCATGTACAGAAGTGATGTCCTAGTCCAGATATCTGCTATGAAAACAACGTCCATCCATAAGGCACAAGCTAGTTCAGGCACGATGATGTCAATTGTGTCCTGGGTGAGTGTAGAAGAGGAGTCTAGAGATTTAATCCATGCCCTAGAGATTACCCTCATTATGGAAGCATGTGACTAGACTAAGGATATAGGTTACCATTGTAGTTCATTCATCCATCTGTTATTTGGGAAGGAAATCAAGCATTGGCTCATTGTTATCTGCTGACATCATGATCTCGTTGATCTGCATTGTGCACAATCTCAAGAGACTCGACTCCTTGTCAAGCGGACTAAGGACATGGATACCATTGAGGAAAGTGAAAATAATTGTTTGCGGCATGGCCTAGCTTCCATAGGAAATTGACTATGAATGGCCAAAGAAGAAATGGAAATATAGAAATGCCACCTAAGTCGGTTCAAAGGAGAGATGAGGGAGCGTTTGGAGCTAGTAGTGGAAGACCTTCACGAAGTTGAAGTGGTTCAAAGGGACCAAGCAATAACTGAGAAAACCCACCACCAGGAGCAAGCTTAAGCCATATAGGCACTCTTGGATAGGCTGACTCATGTCAATATTCGGGTCAAAAGAATGGACTTTGAAGTCGTTGTTCATAAACAAGTTGAAGCCAAACAAAACTTTGCCAATGAAATTGGCTCTAGGACCTCCCAAGACAAATAATCATGTTTTAGATGTTTTTATGTTTACCGTTGAAACAGTTTGTTTGCACAAATTGAAATATATTTAGTAGGAACATAGACTTTCTTCTTGTTTATCAGTATTACAGACAATATGTAGCAGACAAGCCTAGTAGTGTTGGATTATGTAATCCTTTTTCAGACTTGAAAGACTTGATGTAATCTCTCGGTGCTTCATCATTTGGGCATTTGTTAATATAAAATATTATAAGTCTCTGTTATATATATATATATATATATGGAAGTCATGTTTACCTAACCAGAAGCTATAAGTATGTTCTGAGTACCCCCCTGCCACAATATCATAAGCATGGTATCATCTTGAAATATTGAGCTCATAAGCATAAAAAAAAGTCAAATGTTAAGCTCATAAGTTTAAAAAAAAGTCAAATGTTAACAACTGTAATATAATCATGAATTATGGATACTATTACATTGAGGTTTACCTCGTCATATCTACTTGTTTGTGGCATCTGGCCATGATCACCCTGCCACGAAACACTTTATAACACGATATGAACCAGAGTGAACAAAACTCTTCATAATTTCCTGAGATCATATTAAAATCAAACAAAACAAAGCATTTTGAGCAACTAACAACAAATCTAGGAATCCTTCATCTTTCTAGAAGCAGTAAATGGAGCTTTGCAACCTTGAAAAAAAATTATGGGCGGTCCTAGAGGGATTCTTAGGGTGGTTCTAGGGGGGATATTAGGGTAGCCAACAGCAAGTATTCTCTTAATGTTATATGACTAGTACTCCTACCGTTCTACTACTGTAATAGATGTTGTAATAGATTTGTTGAAACAAATGTTGTAACAAAGGTGTTGTAACAGAGCTGTTGAAACAGATGTTGTAACAGAGCTGTTGAAATAGAGGCATTGTAACAGAGGTGATGTAATAGAGGTGTTGTAACAGAAGTTTTGAAACAAAGGCGTCGAAACAGACGTAATAAGTATGCTACAGTAAGAGGTTGTGACAGACAATTTGGGGGTCATTATCAGGATATTACTATAAGTATGATATCAGTTGTTAATCAATTTTGTAAGTGTTGAAATAGAGGTATTATTTCAGCACCCTGAGTTCAAGGTTGTTAGTTAAGAAGTCTTGTCCCGGTATTGTACTTTGTTGAAAATTATCAAGAGAAGTTTTGGTTGGGTTTTCTACCACAAGAGGGTTTCCTAGGGTAATTTGGTTTTATATATGTGATTGTCTTACCTTTAATGATCCTTATTTAGGTAGAGATGTATGCTTATGACTGATATCACGGGGACTTCACTTAGTGAACCTCTCACATAGCACGTGCGATCGTGGGATATTAAAGAATACCCTTAATTTCCATAGATATTGCCCCAAAGTCTTTTTGTTGAAACCCCCTTCCAATACTTAAAACCTCCTCCCCACCCCTTTTTATACCTCAATCCTTATAAACCACCCTACCCACCCCCACCTTAAACCCCTCATCCCCCCCAATACCTGCGATATATTGGTTCAATTTTTTATAATTTTAAAACCCACAATATGAACTAACGTGATAGGATATTGGCCAATAAGTGAAGCCCCTATGATTGATATATGCTGCAAAATATTTTAAAAAATCCTACATACATCCAGTTTTTTAACACTATGGTATTTTTCAGTTATGGAAATCCTAGTGTTCACTAAGCTATTCCAAAACAGGGAGAGAATTTGTTGATTTGTTGCTACGTGTCCCAAAATTAGGACACTGTGTCCCTAAAACGTGACACTTCTAACCTAAAAATAAATTGTTAAAAAACAATTTTATTGTCATTCATTCACTTTTTTCAGTGAGGATTAAGCTCTAAGAGGGGTTAATTTTGCAAGTGAAGAGAATTAGAAGGTTTTCCATCTTGATCTACCCCATTTTTTATTTGATAGTGGCGTTCTGACATCTATGTAATATATTTTGATATTGATGACTTAATGAGAAATATGATTCTGAAATCTATGTAATAGAACATTTTGATTTTGATGACTTAATGAGAAATTTTATGAGTCTTTGAGAACCCATAGCACGGATGGAATTATAGCCCCCCCTGTTTGTCATCCTTCTCTTTCTCTGTCTACAATTTCTTATGTATTTTAGTCTTCCATATACATGTATATATTACATTGTTTGGCTCTTAGACTCTCAAATCAAGTTAGACAACATCACAAGGGGATTCATTTCACATAGGTGAGGTTACCCTTTATTTCTATTCCTAAGTGGAATCATAATTCAAAGTGTCATAATATAAAATATAAAGGGTGTTTAGTAATGGGAACATATAATAATAGGTTGTGGCCCTCGTCCATGTAATCTAATCAAATAGAAATAGTCCTATTGTTGTTGTCTTTCTTATGCCTCTCACGAGGATCCAATAGTGGGGGTGAAGGAATCCAATCACCAGCCTTGTTCCCTTGTAATTTCAATAGTGCATTGAGACCTATCCCTTTCCACTAATGGGGGTTTCAGTTAGGTCTACCATTGACATATGCATTGTGATTTGTGAATGTGTAATGTGTATTAATTGTAATTTCTATTGAATATTTGTAAATGTTATAGTTTATACAAAATTTTGGATCTAAATATATATATATAACGTGTCATCGATGTCCTAATTTTGGGGGGTTTCGTGTCCATGTCAAACACTCATATTCTCGTGTCCTCATGTCAGGGGACTTAGGTCCTGACACAGTGTCGGACACATGTTTTGGATGTGTCCTAAACCAGGGCACGTCCAAAACAAGTGTCTGACACCGTGTCAGGATGTGTTCATGTTTGACACGATGACAGGGGACATCATCGATGTCCTAATTTTGGGGGGTTTCGTGTCCATGTCAAACACTCATATTCTCGTGTCCATGTCAAACACTCATATTCTCGTGTCCTCATGTCAAGGGACTTAGGTCCTGACACAGTGTCGGACACATGTTTTGGATGTGTCCTAAACCAGGGCACATCCAAAACAAGTGTCTGACACCGTGTCAGGATGTGTTCATGTTTGACACGATGACGGGGGACACTTTGGCCTACTTGGACACATTTGGTGACTTAGTTGCTAATAAATATGAGGCTATTTCAGGGGTTTAATAACATCCTTAGATCAAGTCTTGGGTTAGAACAAAAGGAAAGCATCGCAGAAAGACACCTAATGATTAAGGTTAATTGGGGATGAATTGAGATCTACATAGAAAGCCGGAATTTTATGAAGTCAACCTATGCCAAAAGAAAACATACTAGAGCCAACCCATGCCTAGTAATTTTCTAGGGCTGCTTTATGTCAATTTTATGGTGAACATATCAAGTATTTATATAGTTGGGCTTGACGTATTCTTGGTATGATTTTTTTCTTTATTTCAAGTCACATAAAACCAAAAGTATTGTGTCAAAAATAACTCAGAACTCCTTCTAAAGGGGTAGATTTAAGTAATTTCCTATAGCAGCATTGGAGCAGATTTAATGGAATCCCAAAACAATGGAAATTCATGGAGTTACCTACCTTCAAATAGATGAATATTTAATGGAATCCCGAAACAATGGAAATTCATGAGTTCCCTACCTTCAAATAGAATTAATAAGACAGCCTTGAAGCATCACCTCTTGAATATTTGAAAAAAAACTTGTAGAAAATTTGTAATCAAAGAGTAGGCCAATCCACTTGCAATAATATCATTTAGTTGTTTGGATAGGTTTGCAATCTTGGCTCAAGAACACACGTCCACCTATGGAGGAAATCATTTACATGAAGAGCAGACTAAAGTATGCCATCGTTTTAGGGCATATTTTCTAATATCCACCAAATATCAGTAATGTAGGAGGATCTGCAACTCTGTGGGAAGGTTCTTCTGCTACCTTTGGATCATAATCAGTTTCATGCCTTAGCACATCTCACCTCATCCTTGTTTCAGTCTCCAGGGAAGAGTCGCTAACCTAAAAATGTCTCTCCTCTTCCTATTGCACCCTTTGACCAACACATTGTTTTAAGAGAAGACTAAAGTATGTCATTGTATTAGGGCATCTTACCCATAGAGAATGGGAAAACTATTGAGGAATTGGGGTTCAGTAACCTATAAACCAAACTCTACCCAATTCAATTGTTTGATAATTTTGATACCTTCAAGGTACATATTGCATCCTTGGTTTTTATGTTTTTAGAGAATCTTCCTTCAATTTGATGGAAACAAATAAATTCACATACTTTCATGCATTTTGTCGTTGATGAGGTTTATCTAGGTCCAAACCCCAAGAATATTTGAGGTTGGCTTCTAATTAACGGTTTTTAAATATGTATTCATTCGATTGAAAGTTGTTTGGGATTAGGAAATCGTTTCCCTATAGTCGTGGGTGTTGGTGTGGTTATGGCTACGGAACACCCAATTCAGGGCTTTTACCCGAATGAATAAATTGTCAATGTCAATGTAGATAACGAGTCTT
This sequence comes from Pseudotsuga menziesii, assembly GCA_001517045.1. Taxonomy (NCBI): domain Eukaryota; kingdom Viridiplantae; phylum Streptophyta; class Pinopsida; order Pinales; family Pinaceae; genus Pseudotsuga; species Pseudotsuga menziesii. The sequence continues at coordinate 186,769 of LPNX010374200.1, forward strand.
TGTAGGTTGCTTGTATTATCGTCATCAATTTTTGAGGTTTAGTAGGGAGGGCTCTTGTCTTCTTCAATGCAACAACTCATTGTTAGTGTAGTGTCATGGAAAAAGTTAAAACCCAAATCCCAAAACCCAATCATGGTTTATTAGTGGAAGGGGGAGGGAATATTATAAGGGAAACAACTCACTGTTAGTGTTAGTGTCAAGGAAAAAGTTAAAACCCAAATCCCAAAATCCAATCATGGTTGCTTAGTGGAAGAGGGAGGGAATATTATAAGTCCAAGAATAAAGATCGATGGTTGAGGAGGGTGGGTTGCATTCATTGGAAGAGCTACTAAGCCGTGCCAACCATGAAAATCAAAAACCCTGGAGTGACTTATGTAGAACAATCTATCCCTCACCACTTTCACCATAACCAAGGAAATTTACTTACTCACCATGTTCCTTCTAAAATGGCCATTCAACAAAATTCACTATCGAATAGAAATAATCAAGCATAAAATCTCAGGCATTAGATGTGTACCTGTTAAAGATTTAAAAATAGCAGAGGTCGATGGATCAAACATCATGCGGCATTGAAACCCCCACATTGAGAATCCAAGAGATCAATGTTGAATCCTTGCACTAGTGGTCGAGGTATCTCCTCGACTTCCGTCAATTTACCTAGGGATAATGCTTTAAATAGAGGATGCTTAAAGACTATATTTCACATTCATGGGTCAACTATTTCTCCTCCTCCTCACAATGATGGGCACTGTGCGGGCTCAGAGACTGGTCGGTTGAATGATCAGCTAAGAAATAGTTTCGTTTGGAGAATACTCTTGTGTGGGAAGGCTCATAGACTGATCGGTTGAGAAACAATTTCGTTGGGAGAATAGTGCCGCGTGTGCTCTAGTTTTGTAAAATCAAAATTGGAATTGAAATTATAAATATAATAATATGTGGATATATATATATATATATATATATATATATATGTGTGTGTGTGTGTGTGTGTGTGATGTACCAAGATTCCCTCATTCTATATATAATTTTTTTGTGGAGACCAATGTTATCCCACATCCATGGTTCAAAACTTAGGGAGAAGTAAAGACAATATCATATTTAAACTAGGTACATACTATAGAAAATATATTAGATGTGATTAATCAACCACCAAGAAATTAATCCATTAGTTTAATTAGGTAGTGGTGGGTTCATAAAGGGGATGGCATGTGTAGTGAAAATAGTGGACATAAATCCTATATATACTTTGATGCTTAGAGTATATATGAATATGTGTTAGATTTGGATCAAGGGATTAATTAAATGGACAATGTCTTTCAATAACATTCTTGTCTTATTTTCAATAACATGATGTTGATGACGATGATGCTGATGATGATGATGATGATGATGGCGACGATGATGGTGATGATGTTGATTCTAATGATGAGGAGGAGGATGAAGAAGATGATGATGATTATGATGATACCATTAATGATCATAAAGATGAATATGATGATGATTGTGATTATTCTAATGAGGATGAACATGAGGAGGAGGAGGAGGAGGAGGAGGAGGAGGAGGATGAATATGATGATGATTGCTATATTCTAGTGAGGATGAACATGAGGAGGAGGAGGAGGAGGAGGAGGAGGAGCATGAAGATGGTGTTGGTGATGATGATGATGATGGTAACAATGAAGATGATGATGACGATTATGATGATGATGATGATAACGATGATGCAAATGATGATGTTGATGTTGATACTGATGATAACAGTGAATATGATGATGATGATGATAACATTGATGGTGATGATTATTATATCATTAATGATGATGACTCATCAACAATATAATCATCATCATCTTCTTCTTCATATGACTCAACATTTGTATCATCATGATCTAGTTCAGAATCGTTATCGTTGAAAGGATCGCTCATATTAGCATCATCATCAACGTCAATTTTAGTTATATATTCATCATCAATATCATCATTGAGTACTACATTGTCTACTACTTGGGTGATTGACTTCTTGATATACTGCGGCGGCCAACTGCTCCTGATCTGCAACACCTTCTTCTTCAACATTGTCTTCTTCCTCTGCATTATACTTGATCAGTCTTCCTCTTTGATCATATCGAATAATGTATGACCAACCTTCTTTACCTGACACCTCTCAGTAAAAGACCTACTCACATTGAATTGGAAGAACATAAGGCTTTGTACCTGGTTGAATTGACCTTGTATTAACCATGGTAAATCCTTTCGCATGCTCAATAACAATTCTTTCAGGATCATGTTCATTCATTCACAATATGTACTATTTGACCTCAAATAGAACTATTTTAAAGGAATTAAAGTCACTCTCAATTATATCTTCCAAATAACCATAGTACCTATTTTCATATACTTATGGATGCTTGTCACTTCTAGAGGAAACATTAGTGACTTGAAAAACTACAGTTATCCCACAATCGAATGTTCTCTTCTTGTCATTGAACTTTTTGATGCGAAATTTACGACCATTGCACCACATAGCCTTGTGGTGTATCAACTGCATCATGCCCAACTCAGTAAATAAATATATAAGAAGAAATAAACAAAATAAATACATTGAATATATAATGGGAAACAAAGGAAAAAATGAGGAGGGTAAATATACTTGCCTTTTTATTTTTTAAACCACATGCTAAGTCAATTTCCCTTTGTGCAAGTTCATCGGGATATTCTTCTTGATGACGATGCATTGCTTTAATCAATTTACTCACCCCTTCCCATAATAAGGTGCCATAGAAATATGTACATCATTATATCCATTGCTCCATCCAATCAAGATTGTTTGCAACGTATAGTTGTAATGCATCCCACTCGCGACCAACTATATGAAAAAATAACAATTAAGGATTGTAAATTAGTTATCATTAAAGGCAAGTAATTTTACCTTAAAATACTGATGGAATAATAAAAATTACATGAGTAAGATATATATATAAGGAATTGAAAAATTAATTGTATAATAAATTAAATATACACCATCTTATTACCTTTCACTTTCCTCGTTCTACCTTTCCCCAACAGGACATCCCCTCCAAATTTGTTAATGGATTTGACATGCCAAATGTGACGTAGATTGATATTTTTCACTAAATTTGGAAGATACTGACTAATGTACACCATGGATTGATATACCATATAGCCCTGCACCATAGAACCCTCAGTTGTGCTCTTTGTCTAACAAAAGCCTTCAATGACTTCAAATGACTTTCCACCATCCACATTGACCTTGTGTGTATAGGTCTACACAATTCAATCTCCTCAACTTGGTGTATGAGATAGTGTTCTTATGCATTGAAAAATGTTGGAGGTAAATACTTCTACATTTCACACATTAGACGATGAATTTCTCTCTACCAATACCTAATATCTTCTTTATGGATTTCTTTAGATGAAATCCACCTACAAATTATGCAAGAAAACAACAGTGATCAACAAGAATGAGGCATATGTAATAAAGTTACAAGTTGTAAAACACAAAATGTCAATAAGCTATGCGACAAAGTGAACAATCATTTTCATGCATATAAAATGTTACTTACCTCATGTATTTACCAAGATCATATATATTTGTTTTATGTTGTCGTCAAAGATATCTGGGAGAGATAGAGGTAGAACGTATTGTAACAAAAAGAAAATCATTATTTATTTCCAAATAAGAGACAACAATTACTAAAAAGATGTACTAAATGGAAATTATATACGTAAATACTTACCTTAATAAATGTATGCTAGTCGTGAGTTTCAACACCACCAAAATCACTTTTTTTCATTAATATATTTTGTATGTTTGAAGAAAACTCCATCGGAAACTGTTTTTTCCAACTGGCCTCTTTTATAGAATTGCTTTGTTGCTTTGTAAATAACCATAGAAGAATAATATTTCGGTCCCCATCTTCGACATTGGAATTAATTACACTTTCGAATGCGTGATTGGCTTCTGCAATGTCACTACAAATTTTTTCAATGTTATCTTTGTTAGTCCTTCCATCTAAGATTTGCCATATCATTTTTGTTACATTCTTCCTGATATCCATTGTATTCTACAAATGAGTTATTTGTAGGTGCTTGTAGTAATGCAAACTACTGAATTGTATGGGATAACTCTTCATTCCTCATGGAATCCCATTCATTCCTTAATAACATTCATTAAACATAAATGAAAACACATCAAAAATAATTCATGACACCCATGGTAAAGAAAATTCAGTAAAAATATAAAATTCTTAATCTTTCATGTTTATATGATCCATATACAATTTGCATACCTCGACAATTTCTATTATATTTGAACTGTCATAGGTGAGGTGTCATTCTTCGTGGGTTTTTCCATTCTCTTATTTACCATTGAATTTTGTTTTCTCAATAGTTCGATACCTATGGTTCTTAGGGAGGAAGTGCATGTACTCATCAAACATGCCCTTTCGTAAACTTCTTGAAAAACAAGATTTTATCCTAGGACCATAGACTAGACATGCAAATTTTCCCTTTGTTTGAAGACCTAAACGATATATATATTAATGTTATAGCATCAAAAGATTATTCATTTAAATAAAAAAATGCACGATATTTACCTTAAAAACATATAATTTTAAAGTGCAACAAAAAGTTACATACCACAAAAATGTGTTAACTCAGGAGCGTCATGAATTGTCCATGCAAGTATTCCATGGAATTGAAATTGTTTCTGCCCTATTTGTCTAGAGATTTCACATATAGTGATGCCAAACCATAACTTCAATAGCTCATCGATAAGAGGATCAATATATGCATTCATATCTTTAACTTGGTACTTTCCTAATTGATTCAACGCACAATGCTATTTAGTTATGTGTCCCAATTTATAAAAGGTGTTCTCATGCAACAATGAAACAAAGAAATAAAATAATATAATTACTTTTAAAAAAATACCTGGAATAATCATTTCCAACATTGTGTGCTCTCTGTTTATCGACATCCAAGGAGGAAGGTTATTGTTTATGACGAAAACATGCCACATTGAGTAAGTAGAACGAAGCTCTCCAAATGGATTGAACCATCGGCTGCCAATGAAAGTATAATATTACGAGGTTCATCTTTAAAAATGGGCCATTTTTCTTTGATGTTCTTCAATGCAGAACCATCTGCAGGCATTCGAAGAACACCATCTTCACTTTTTTATTTGCATGGTAAAATCCATAAACTGTGCTATACTTTCGCACCTGAATAGTCGTTGGAAACATGGAATTATGGGAATATAACGAAGAAATTTTTGAGGCACCTTTTTTGTTAATTGATCAGTTTGATATCTACTAATTTCACATTGTGGGCATTCATTTTCTGGTGCATATTATCCATAATATATAATATGGTAATTAGAACATGCATCAATAGATTGATACTCCATTCCAATTTCTTTCATAATCAAGAATACCTCTCGACATGTGTGTGGTAAATTATTTGATGGTGGTAATAGAAATTGACCCAACAATCTGCAACATTGACAAATAAAAGAAATGTAAACAATATAAATCATAAATATTGCATATCCCTAATGTTGGGTGCTCAAAATGACCCTTTTTGCTTTCTTTTTTCTGTGGACATTTTTCCCTATTTTCCTTTATTATTACAACCAAAATGGTATTTTCTCTAAGGAAAAGCATGATTATGAGCATGTATGTATCATCTTTATTTTTTCAAATCAATGCTTAAATTTATCTTTTTTTATGGGTTTTGTTTCCTGAATAAGATAACCTATGATGGATCAATGAAAACCGATAAAGGATATAGGAAATTTGGATAAAACAACCTGTTGATAGATGAATATTAAGGTGTATCATCTTGCCGATACACAAGGATTTGGGTGTCTCATCTTGTCAATACACATGAGAAAGGAAAACTATGGGTGAGCAGTTCCACTTCTTTTGGGCAATAGATTAGGGTCTTTGTAGGGAAGGTTAACCTATTCATCTACGTGGCTCATTGATATTTACAAGGCATTGGATCAGTTCGATATGTTGTTGAGATGCATGATTTTATTGAATGAAAAGATTGTCTCAAAGTATTTTAGTAGGAGAAAAATTTTCCTTACAACTGTAGATTGGATTTAACTTCTTGCAAAAGTAAAACTAGCTAATTATTCTCCTAATTGTTGTGATTTGAAGACTTGTTGAGGATTCATTTCCTAATGAAAAAAATCCCCTTATGAGTTGGTATATGGAAAAAATCATTATTTATTGTTGATTTTGAAATTATGACCTTAAGAACTGCCAGGGAAACAAATATGGATTTCACAACAGCCCTGAAAGATCAGTTGAATCAGTTAAATGAATTGGATAAGAAACAAGAAGCAGTTGTGCATCAGATTTCAGTGATTTAGTAACAACGTTCTAAGTGGCATGATCGGTTTATTAAAAATAATGTGTTTCAAGAAGGAAATTAGGATTTATTGTATGACTCATGATTCAAGAAGGAATTTAAAGGAAAATTGCGCACGAGATGGTTGGGACCATATAAGGTGGACATAATGTTTGATAATGGAAATGTTCGATTGACCATAATAGATGAACAACAGACATCATTATTTTCTAATGTTCATCGGTTGCGACTCTATCATAAGCCACTTTCAAAGGATGCATTTACCTCCCTTTTTGCTTCTTATCCGAAGTCAATTGGTAAAAGAATAGGAGTTTTCTCTTATTCCCGCAACTCCTTAATCTCTTATGCATTTTCCATTAAAATTGTACATAAATAAATTTGTTTAATTTTAGTTGTCTATATGGGTTAATTTTTAGGTTTATTAGACTATCTGATGATATTTGTTAGTTCATTTGATGGTTTGTGTATAGGACTTGTATGCAGGGATTTAAATACAGGCGACCAACAAAACAATCAAATCGGGTCGCTCGATTACAGGCAATGAAGATAGTCCTCTCTAGTCACTAAACATTCCTCTACAAGGAGTAGTGAAGGAAATCTTAGATTTCTATCAAAGCCATTTGGTTTGGACGTTGTTGAAATTATACCTTTTGTTGAAACTTCGCCACATTATTTGTCGAAACTCCAGTAATTTCTTCGCTTTTTGCTAATACTCTGCCACATTCTTTGCCAAAACTCCGCCACATTCTTTACCAAAACTCTGGAAATTTATCCACTTTTTGCTGAAACTCTGCCACATTATTTACCAAAACTCTGGAAATTTATCCGCTTTTTGCTGAAACTCTGCCACATTCTTTGCCAAAACTCCACCAATTTATCTTCTTTCAGTTGAAACTCCCCCAATTTTACCACTTTCTTCTAAAACTCCACCACAATCTTTACTGAAACTCCGTCAAATTCTTTGTTGAAACTCTGCCAACTTCTTTGCTTCTGCCAGTTTCTAGTACCATTTATGTTATATTTCTAGAAAGGATGTTGAAAATATACCAATTTCTCCACTCGTTGATACAATTGGGTTTGATGTGGATGTGTTCATTCCTCTCATTATGCCAATGGCCTACATGATCCATTAAGCCACACAGCAAGGAACGCCTCCGTACTAAGATATCTGATAAGGAAAGCAGGCCACTTCAATTTGTTGATCCGTCATGGTAAGTGTAAAATTTACGGATCCTAACCACATATATGACTAAGCATGAATTGACAAATAATCATGATTATACCTTCCTTGATCGTCCCCATCAACAATTGTTTGAGCCAATCTTTTTAGTTGGGGACAGGGATTGTTATTACGCTCTCTCATCTTATTAACCATCGTCAGTTTATCCAATCCATGCAATAACTTCTACCACAGGCTTCTTTTTCGTTATACTACCTTTATGCCGCCTAATTTCTAAAAGCACCCAACGACTTTCCCACTATACATTATTGTTTTGCATGCTGCAACTCCAATATCTGAATTTGGAAAATTTTATGCTTTCATGTGTAACTGAGATTCATGAAGAAGGATATCATGGGAGCTTTTGCATCCCGCCATGAGCTAGAGACGATGGATGCATTGCACCGAAACGTGGAAATTTTCAAATTTTTTGAGGAAGTCGGTTAGACAACATATTTTGAGAGGTTGATTGGGTTCGATGAGGATACTGCATTACAGTTTGCACAGAATCTGATGGAAGATCATTCGAAAGTTGGGGGGTTAAGAATTGAAGTTTATGAGCAAGACATAACAAAAGTAACAGGTTTGCCTAAAATAGGAAGGAGTTGGTTTAGCTGGAAAATGCCTGTTTCAAATGCAAAAGAACATTTTTTAGCAGCAACATAGGATGTTCGATCAAGAGGATGGGGGACTACATTGGAGTCTTTGTCGTGCGCTTGGGACTAGGTTGCAGTATTCCTAAAAATATATATATCACCTGTGAAGGTAGGTACCAATTTGTTTACACATATGACTTTGTTTTATTGTCTCATCTGGGTCATGGTACTTTAGTGAATATGCCTTATTATCTTTTGAGGTGTCTGTAAAATATGGTGCATTATGTGATAACGTCTTAGTACCCTCAAGCTTCCATCACCAACCACGACCTCATTAAATTAGTACTATTAAGGGAACTGGAACAAAGGCATCAATCATGGGTATAATTCCTTATTCAGATAAACCCTCTGTCCATGGAACAAGGAGACAGTGAGACCGAAGGGGAGAATGAGTAGAGCTTGTCAGGTATAGAAATAGGTAGGGAATCTAGATAATTATAAATTGACCAAGGTTTGAGCGATGTGGAAGCTACGACTATAAATGGTTCCTACGGTGCAAACCCTCAAGAGCCAATTAGAAGCCCATTTCGAAAGACGAACAGTCCAAGTATAACTTACAGCCCCTCTCATGAAATTATTAAAGAATGTAATGGAAGAAAACCCTTCGAAGAAACCAAGTCTCATGACGATGGGGTTTTACCTCCCATGAATGAGGAATTAGGAATTTGAATTTCAGAGTATCAAATGATAATGTATCTTGGTTATAACATTGAGCAAATTTATGAGAAACTTCGGTATTATATCCATCAATCCTTTCAAAGAAATCCAACCATCCAGCATTCTCAAAGAGTTGAGCACAACCTGGAAAATTGTTTATCCAATTCAGTTCAGTGGGCTCAGCCCTTTTGGTCTTACCACTCCTCTTCATCTGCTTTCCCAAGGCTTGATGATGTTTCTAAGTGATTTTAAGACCCTGTTAATGACCTAACAGCCTTTTTTCCTCAAGCTTTCATAGTTTTGACAGTCAATTCTCCTTTGGATTCTCCCTGGCTGTTTTTCTTTGATGTTTTAATAGTCAGTTCTATTATTAATGCAGGGAATGTTTTGTACCAAGCTTGGGTAATTTAGGTCGAACAGAGCACTAATAATCTTCAACTGAATTGTTGTTGAGCATTAATTACATCCAAGATGTTCATTTAGACCTTTTAGACTGCTCCCTCACCATTGGGAGTTTGTTCAATACATGAGTTTATGTTTTCTTTAATCAATTTAACATTATAAGCCTTAATAGAAAAACCCCCAATTTAGCAGGCCATGACCAAGTTTACGCGGAATACCTCACTCCCGGCTTCCTGCAGGTGTTTAAAATTGATCCTTGGACTATCTGAATATCGAATTTAACCGTCTAGGTGTCTTCAAGTCTTCAGCTTGCTTCCAACTGTCGCGCTGAGAAAGCCCTAAATTCCTTCTTTAACTGCAAATTCCGGATTCTTAGCAATTTGTCTTCATTCCACTTCTCTACCAGCTTCGTAATGCCTATGTGGAGAACTTCTTTCCCGTCAATCTCGCCTCATTCCACTGTCTATCATAATTCTCCAAGCCCTAACTTCTGACTGCCACGATCTCCTTCACGTCGTAGCCAACACTTGTTTTCATGATTATCTTTGATGAAACACGTATCAAACCTGTCTACACATGCGATTAGTCATCCAGGAGTGAAATCATTGGAGAATTTGGCGTAAAAACTGACAAATTTTGCACCCACGATATTATTGTAGCGCGCCAGTGTAAAATTTTAACCATTGCGCTACAAGAATGTTAAAAAATCAAATTCGGTGTTTTTTTACCATTAATTCAACTTTAAATAAGGTTTATATGGTAAACCTTGATCTTAGTGTTTATTTGTGAAACCTTTAATCAACATATATCCTATAGAACCCTTTAGAACACAAGAAAAACAAAAAATGATGGAAACCTAATGGCATAAACCCAAAAAATGCACTCTAAACAAAATTTCCTAGAAGTAAGCAAATGAGCAAGCTTAAAACAAAAATCAAAAGCAAAATATAAGACTGAAGAAAACAAATTCATGACTTAACATCTGGCTCCAGCTACGGGATGAAGTCCTCCCTATGAGGCTTCAAGAACCTGTAGACCAGTGCCTTCTCTTCTGCTACCTACTAGTCTGCAAAATTTCCATTGGGTTATGGAGTCCTTATTATGCTTTACTCACACCGGTATATACAATGAAAAGTAAAAATCTCCTCAAAGACTGTAAAAATGCTTGAGGAATCATCCATTGACTGGACTTGACAATTCCTCACCTTCCAAAGATTGCAGGATAAAAGTGTTATTTTCCAAAATCTTAGACACTAGGAAAGGGCCAAACCAAAGGTTGTCAAATTTACCATGTTTCCCTTTTTGCTCTTTCCTGGCATCCCACCTCAAAACCATATCACCAACTAAGAAAGTGTTTTCTTTGATTTTCTTGTCAAATCTGCTTTTGATCTTCAATCTGTATAACTGTGCCCTATCTTCCACTTTTTCCCTATTCTGTTGTAACTCTATCATCTCATAAATCCTTCTTTGCATATCATTTGGCTCTTCCTGGTAATTCTGAAGAAACTTCATCACTGGGATTCCCAATTGAACAAGAAAAACTGCATCTGTGCCATACACTAATTGGAAAGGAGAAGTTCCAATTGCTTGTTTGACTGTTATCCTATCAGCCCATAATGCATATTTCAGCATAGAATCCCATGATCTCTTGTTATGCTTAAGCAACTTTTTGATGCTCTGAATAATGTTTTTATTTGAGGATTCAGCTAAACCATTACCCTGGGGATAGTAAGGAGTTGAATGCTTCAGCAAGATACCATTATTTTCACAAAATGCTTCCATTTCCTTAGACTTGAAAGCCTTTGCATTATCTATTACTATTTTCTAAGGACACCCAAACCTATTAAGGATATTTTCTTCAATAAATTCCATAATTACTTTGTCTGTGCCATTCCTAGTAGGGATGGCTTCCACCCATTTGGTAAAGAATTCTGTTGCAGTTAGAATCCATCTGTGTTGCCCTGAGGAAGACGGATTTATTTCCCCTATAAAATCCAAACCCCATTGCTTTAAATGAGCACTTACTGCAATAGGTTTTAGGGGCAATGACAGCAATTTTTGTTTGCCAGCAAACTTCTGACAAGGGATACAGGCTCTTACCTGCTGATATACATCTGCAAACAAAGAGGACCAATAGTACCCAGCTCTTAAAATCTTGTATGTTGTTGTCTTCCAGTACTTGTGACCTCCACAAGCACCTTCATGAGATTCAAAAATTACTCCTTCAATTTCAGATTTATCCAAGCATCTGAGTAGAATACCACCTAGGTCCTTCCAGAATAATTGCTCTTATACTAGACAATACTTAGTAGCTTTTAGCTTTAAAGATCTAGCAGCTTTTATATCTAAATGCTCATGACATTGTAAAAACAACAGAAAATACACAATGTCTGCATACCATGTGGATGCCGAATAATAGTACATAATCTTCTCTTTTTCCAAGATTGCTTGATCTTCTTCCTGAGCTAACTCTTCAGCCATCACATGCAATCCCAGAGCTTGACAATTTGAATCAGCCAGTAGCTTGGCTAAACCCTGTCCCTTGACTAGTTTGGTAGGTCTGATATCTACATCATACTCCATGATTTTAGCAATCCACCTGCCTCTTTTCCCCTCACTATCAGGCTGTGTTAAAACATCTTTTACAGCAGCATTAGGCACATATGAAATAACCTTAGAACGCAGAACATAGATTCTGAAAAAAATTAAAGCTTTTACCAAAGCATAGGTCTGTTTTTCTAAGATACTGTATTTTAGTTCAGAATCCCTGATAGTTTTGCTGAAGAATGCAATAGGTTGCTTCAGTCCTTCCTTATTCTTCTGCAATAGAACAACTACTATTGTATCCTCTGATGCAAATGAGAATGTAAGAAATTTTCTGGTGAAATCTGGGCTTACTAATACAGGAGCCTCAGTAAGAGCCATTTTGATCTTCTCAAATGCATTCTTTGCTTCAGTAGTCCATCTGACTTCTTGATCTTTTTTCAGCATGACTGTAATCTGTTTGATAGTCTCAGCAAAGTTTGGTATAAACCAACACAGAAAGTTGATTTTACTAATGAAAGATTGGACATCCTTTTTACTCCTCGATAAACTTATTTTCAATATAGCTTTTACCCTTTCAGGGTCAATCCTTATACCATCAGTAGAGACTAAATGACCAAGCAATTTACCTTCCTGTACAGCAAAGTGTGACTTCTTTGGGTTCAAAGACAAGCCAAATTTTCTACATTTCAGGAAAGTCTGCTTCAAATGCTTCAGATGTTCATCATCTGATTGTGAGAAAACAGTAATATCATCCAAGTAGATTACCACAAGCTTGTCTTTTTCACCGACGAAAGCAATCTCCATAGCCCTCTGAAACGTGGCTCCAGCGTTCATCAGACCAAAAGGCATCTTATCATACATGAAAGTTCCCCAAGGAGTAGTAAAAGTTGTTTTCTCCTTATCATCAGGATGCATAGAAATCTTATTGTACCCTAAGAAACCATCGACCATTGAGATCCTCTGTGCCCTGGCCACTTTCTGCAATATTTGTTCAATTTTAGGCAGAGGATAATTATCCTTTAGTGAAGATCTGTTCAGATTTATAAAGTCAACACACAACCTGATTTCTCCATTCTTTTTCCTAATAGGAACTAGATTAGCCACCCATGAAGAGTACCTGAGGGGCACTATGATCTTGGCATCCAATAACTTCTTCACCTCTTTTTCAATAACAGGAAACAAGGTTGGATTAATCCTTCTTAATTTCTGATGAAAAGGTTTGACATTTGATTTTAAAGGGACTTTATGCTGTATAATTCCAGTGTCATACATTCTTAATTCCTCATAAGACCATGCAAAAACATCAACATGTTCCTTTAACAATTTAATGTACCTATTTCTTTGTTTAGCTGTAAGTGCTTTAGAAATTTTTACCATTCTAGGCTATTTTGCAGAGCCAATGTTACAATCCACCACATTCTCTTCTAAGGATTGTACAACAGGTTTTAAGAGTGTATCATCTTTTGAAAAAATCCTTTCCAACGGTACCAAACCCTTTGGAATGATATTACTTTTTAATTCAATGATTTTATGTCCAGCTATTTCATTTTCAGCAATCTCTTCCACCTGTCCATCCTCTTCATCTTCCTCTTCATCAATCAGGGAATTAGAAAACTCATGTGTAAGCTCTAGAACCCTTTTAATCTCAATGTCATCTTCGAACACTCTCCACTGCTTTACATTATCAGGTACAGATGGTCTGTACCTAACTTCAATGGGATATCTCAACTGAGTGGTCTTGGGGATTCTAAAGTGTGTAGCATCCAAGGCCAATGAATCTGCAATCTGATTATGGTCTCTTGGAATATAGTAATGTTAAAAGCTACAAAATAATTTTCAATCATGTCCCATACCTCATTTCGATAGACTTTCAGTCAACCCTGCTTCACTTGATAGTTGTTCTTTACCTGCTGAACAACTAATTCGGAGTCACCAAATGCAGAAATCTGCTGAATGCCCAAATCTTTAGCAGCTTTCAAACCTAACAGCAAAGCTTCATATTCAGCAGTGTTATTTGTAGTAATAAACTCTAATTTATACATCAGCTTTACTGTTTCACCTACAGGGGATATAAGAAGAACCCCTGCTCCAGCACCTTCTTTGCAAGAGGATCCATCAAAGTATAATTGCCACAGCTCATCCTCCTGTTCCCTGCTGCATTTTACTGGCTATTGCTTTTCAACATGTAACAAACCAGTAGTATTGTCATCCTCACTGAAATGTAACATGCAAGTACCCAGGTCTTTATCAACAGCATACAATGGGTGATTGGTAGGGTTCTTGTCATCTATCACAATATAGGCAGACTGAAGCTCTCTGTACAGTCTTCTATTTTCTCCTCCAAACACAAGAATAGTAGCATATGATAAATCCATTTGTAAGGTCCCACCAACTTTCTTTGCCCAAGACCTAGAGAGAAGTAAACCAAATTTAGGTGTAATATCAGCTACCACTACATCCATCATCACACTTTTCATGGGTAATTGAGCTAAACTGACAACCATGTCCTTTATTACCCCTAAACACTTCACTGCTCGGGAATCAAATGCATACAGATCACGATAGGGTTTGGTAATACTCAGACCTAAAGCCTCCATAACAGCTTTTCGCATTAAATTGTGTGATGCTCCCGAATCTAACAAACAATTGTGTATCATTTGTTCATGAACTGTCTGAGTAATATAAAATGGAGGGGAATCACCTGCTTCATTTTCAGTCTTCTCAGCCAAGGCTGATCCAATGAAAATCTTAGGATTTTCTTCTTGCAAATTCACCGTATCAGAAATAGGTTGATTGCTTGCTGAATTAATCTTCTTAAGAACTGATTCTTTATATGAAGGGTTTTCATTAATTTAGTTTAAGGTACAGGAATCTTTAATTTTCCTAATTCATTTTCCAGGTTGAAATTCTGCACAATTTTTATTTACCTCTTCAACCTCCATGTTCTTCTTTTGTTTTTCTGCAACTTGTCTCTTCTCTGTCACAGGATCAGATGACTGCTTAGTAGGGACAACTACCTTCTTCTTTGGGCTTTGTACTACATGTTTTGCACCTGACCTCAGATTCACAGTCTTCTTTAGTTCATTTTGACAGACATCAGCAGTTACAGCAGTCATTTTCAGACCTAAATCATCCTCTGTTTCAAACATGTCAGCATCATAGTATTCCGCATTTAGAAATTCCTCCTTAGTGACAAAACCCCCAAATAATATTTCTCCAAAATGGTTCATATCTGGGTCAGTATCTTCAAATATCACTTCATCATCAACCTCTTCTTCATCAGCAACATTGTTCTGAAGAGGTGGTGGTACTCTTTAGTCCTCAGTTTCTCTCCTCTCCCACTGAATATCATTATTCCTTCGTTCTCTAGGCATGAAGCGGGGAGCAAATTGTCTTTTGAACTGGTTATGATTGTTAGGATTTCGTTCACCTTCTGGAACAGGCTTGTTGGAATTTTTCTCTAGCTCTAATTTGTTTAATTTTGCAGTCAAAATCTTCACCAACTTAGCCATCTCATCAATTTTCCCTTCTGTAGAATGAGAAGCTGAACTTCTTGGAGCTGCTTCCTTCTTTCCTTTTCTGTCATAGATTTGCTGAGATGTTTCTTTCTTCAATATATTGGAAGCTAGTATGTTAGATTCTACCTCCAATGATGCATCCTGCATAATCAGTAAAGAAATAGGTCTCCTTTCTCTTAGCAGTAAGGAAAATTCATGGTCGAAAGCATTTGCATATGTAAGTTTTGCAGATGCTTCTGTAGGCTTTATTTCTGCAGGAATTCTACTGTACATCTTGTTAAACCTCTTTGAAAAATCTGCAATAGTTTCATCCTTTTTCCTCCTAAGGGCTCCAAACTCAGTTATGTAGTATGTATGGTCTTTGGTGTCACCCCATTGTCTCATGAAGAGATCATGAAGTTATTCAATGATAGTGATTGAATTAGCAGGCAACTCCCTGAACCATTTCCTAACGTCTCCATCAAGGCTCTGCACAAACATTCTCATCCATACATCCTTGGCTTCAATGTTTTGGTTATCAACATAACTAAGGAAAGCTTCCCAGTGTTCTTCAGCTGTAGTTTCTCCTTGTCCATTAAACCTAGGCAAATATTTCTGATAGTCACCTCCAGGCAGTGCATTTAAAGGATGAGGCAAAACCAATGGTGCATATCTGGCTGCAACCATCTGGTCCATCGTGTCTATAGGTTGATTTTGGGCTGCCATTTTAGGACTGACTGACTTTGGTGATGAAAAGGTTTGACTAGAACCTGGCTGAAAGGGGTTTTTACCTAATTTCAACTGAAAAAAAGGTATCTTACCAGGAGAAGCTGTTTTAGCTTTTCTGAAAGATTGAGGATCAGTGAAAACTTGGAAACTACTATAAGGAATTATAGGCTTTAACCAAGGTGAAGTTTATTCTTCTTTTCTCAACACAAGTGAAGGTGATGAACCACCCAACTGTCCAGGGTCACAAAGGGATGGTAATGACTGAGAACTTCTAATCTTCCTTGTTGTCTTCAATATCTGTTCAGGATATGTAACACCCAACTGCAATGGTGAAATAGGTATGTTTCTAGTTTCAACTCCCCTAGTAGCCACTGTGACAAACTGGTGAAAAGCAGTCTTAAAGATGTGCTGGTTTAAGTTCACCTCTTAAAACCAGTAAAATGATAAGTATCCCAGAAAAATCTATTTTCAACTTCATCCTCGACAACGGTGCCAAATATGTTTATGCCAGAAGTTGTTTCCAGACTACAAAGAAACAAGCCAACACAATCTCAAATATTCAATCAAACAAAACTAGGTTTTAGGG
Source organism: Pseudotsuga menziesii (assembly GCA_001517045.1). Lineage (NCBI taxonomy): Eukaryota > Viridiplantae > Streptophyta > Pinopsida > Pinales > Pinaceae > Pseudotsuga > Pseudotsuga menziesii. Next base: position 203,461 of record LPNX010374200.1, read on the forward strand.
TTTTTTGAAAGGTTTTTCTGGTTGTGAAGTTTTGGTGACAAAAGGGAATACATTCGTAAGCCAAATAGGAACTAAATCACAAGTAAAGGAGAACAGAGATGCATAATATAATAACCATGTATCCAACAAAACATAACATTGAAGTTCATTCACAACTGACAAGCACTACAAGCATAAATACTATAAAGCAGCAATGAAATTATCAATTGTGTAGCTAAACAAGCTAGAAATGAAGCCAAAACACAGACTGAAGGGTAAAATGGATCATATATTTCATAATTCTGTTCATCAAATACACATGAGAGTTAAGCACTTAGCTCATAAACAAGTCAAGAGACCTCCTTAAGCCAGCCAAAAATTGAACCCTTTGTTCTCTTTGAGACCTTCCTAAATACCGTTTTTCAAAAAATCAGTTAGAGTCTAAACCCTAACTGTTTTTAGCCTACTCATTGATAGGATAATGTCAAAATAATAATTACAAAATAAAGTATTTCTCAAAAACATAACAAGTAACTGTTTTAGCTAACAATGCTCAAAGGTCTTTAGCAGCTTCTGCCAATAAAGCTATCCCATCTAAGGCTTGGGCCTTTTTTCTAGCTTTCTGCTGCTCAGCTTCCATATCTGTCATCCTTCTTGTAAGTTCCTTGTTCTGTTGCTGTAAGCTTTTGACAGTCAATTTCAATTCTGCACACTGTAAATCTGTACTCCTTTTCCTTTTTAGGGCTTCTTTGGAGACTACAATAAGTTCTTGGTAGTGATCATTCACTTCTTCTAAGTCTTCCCTGAGTCTTCTATTAGCTATGATCAAACCATCATTTGTTTCTTGCATGTACTCCATTTGATGCTTATACTGTTTGATGGTTCTTTGCAAATTTTCCTTTTCTGAGTCAAAATCCTTGCCTCCTGTTGTATTCTGTAGCTCACCAGGCAGCCATGGGACATTCAGCTTTCTGAAAATGTCCTCATCCTCAGGCAGCAGCTCTGTAGAAACACCATGAACACTTGGGTTTTCTTGATTAATTGTTTCAATAGGTGCAATTTCATCCATCAACAGCTTGCTTTCTGAATAAGACATGTCTGTTTCATCTTTCTGTTGTTCCTTCAACATTTCACCTCTTAATTCCAAAAACACAGTAGATAGTTTGGTTTCAGTGAGGTTGGACTCCTCTACTCTCTTCAATGATTTCTTTCCTTTGCTGTCACCTTTGCTAGACTCTATATTTTCATATTAAGAAGAAGTATCAATCATAGTTATCTCTTCTATCTTTAACTTAGGGTTTAGTAGCTTTTTCATGTTCAGCCTCAATTTGTTTTTGGGCCTAGTTTTGGGTCTCCAGCCTGGGGCAAACTCTCCTACCATCTTTAAAGTTTTTCCTTGATGAATGGCTGTGGCAAACTCTTTAACCTTGATCTTCTTTTTCTTTGGCCTTACTGTCTTATCCTCTTTACTGTAGAACTCCCTTTGTGTGCCAATCCTAGTCTTAGTATTGACAGTCAACTCATCTCCTTCCAAAGTATCCTTCATCTTCAGATAAAATGGTAATTTGGCTTCGTTGTTGGACCTTAGTATCTTCTTCTTCTAAAACTTTTTATGTAAAAACAATTTTTTTATCAATGAGTGCTTCTGCTGGTGCTTTATTTTGCACAAGCTGGGTTTCCTTTTTAATAAATAGCAAACTTTTGCTCCTACTGTCAACTGAAGGCTGCTGAGATTCATAATCTCCCTTTGAAGGTTCTGCCACTTCCTCAAGTTTGACACATTTTTTATCTTCAGCCTTAACTTTTTGTCCTAATTTTCTAATTAGGGTTTTTCCCTTATCAACATGCTTTTTGGTAGGCTGTCCTTCCTGGTTAATTTGGAACCTAGACCAAAAGAGAAAGTAGTCCCAAGTCTTTCCTTCTCTTTGCAGAACAGTGCTAATAATAAGCTTGATCAATCCATGATGAAAGATGGACTGTGAAGTGTGGTCATGATGCTCTTTGATCCTGCTTGACATTTTCTACAAACTCTTTAACAGGAAGAAAGGGAGATTCATCCTTGATTCACCAGCAAGGTGCTGAAGGAACCTGAAATGATACTTGAAGACAAAAGCATACCTCCCTTCACAAGTAATGTAGCTTTGTAGAACCTTAATGGGCTCTACCCATTTAGCTCTGAAATTCTGGATAAGCACTCCCTTGCTCCAGTCTGGAACAATGCCAGGCAAAAGATACCTTTGGGCATTGAAGGTAAATGGCACCTTTTTGAACCAAAGATCTCCTTCATTCCTGACCCCTATTGCTTCAGCCACCAACTCTACAGTTAATTTGAATTTCAGAGTATCAAATGATACTGTATCTTGGTTATAACATTGAGCAAATTTATGAGAAACTTCGGTATTATATCCATCAATCCTTTTAAATAAATCCAACCATCCAGCATTCTCAAAGAGTTGAGCACAACCTAGAAAATTGTTTATCCAATTCAGTTCAGTGGGCTCAGCCCTGTTGATCTTACCACTCCTCTTCATCTTCTTTCCCAAGGCTTGATGATGTTTCTAAGTGATTTTAAGACCCTGTTAATGACCTAACAACCTTTTTTCCTCAAGCTTTCAGAGTTTTAACAGTCAGTTCTCCTTTGGATTCTCCCTGGCTATTTTTCTTTGATGTTTTAATAGTCAGTTCTATTATCAATGCAGGGAATGTTTTGTACCAAGCTTGGGTAATTTAGGTCGAACAGAGCACTAATAATCTTCAACTGAATTGCTGTTGAACTTTAATAACATCCAAGATGTTCATTTAGACCTTTTCAACTGCTCCCTCACCATTGGGAGTTTGTTCAATACATGAGTTTATGTTTTCTTTGATCAATTTAACATTATAAGCCTTAATAGAAAAACCCCCAATTTAGCAGGCCATGACCAAGTTTACACGGAATACCTCACTCTCGGCTTTCTGCAAGTGTTTAAAATTTATCCTTGGACTATCTGAATGTTGAATTTAACCGTCCAGGTGTCTTCAAGTCTTCAACTTGCTTCCAATTGTCGCGCTAAGAAAGCCCTAAATTCCTTCTTTAACTGCAAATTCTGGATTCTTAGCAATTTGTTTTCATTCCAATTCTCCACCAGCTTCGTAATGCCTATGTGGAGAACTTCTTTCCCGTCAATCTTGCCTCGTTCCACTGTCTATCATAATTCGCCAAGCCCTAACTTCTGACTGCCACGATCTCCTTCACGTCATAGCCAACACCTGTTTTCATGATTATCTTTGATGAAACACGTATCAAACCTGTCTACACATGCGATTAGTCATCCAAGAGTGAAATCATTGGAGAATTTGGCGTAAAAACTAACAAATTTTGCACCCGCGATATTCTTGTAGCGCGCCAGTGTAAAATTTTAACCGTTGCGCTACAAGAATGTTAAAAAATCAAATTCGGTGCTTTTTGACCATTAATTCAATTTTAAATAAGGTTTATATGATAAACCTTGATCTTAGTGTTTATTTGTGAAACCTTTAATCAACATATATCCTATAGAACCCTTCAGAACACAAGAAAAACAAAAAATGATGGAAACCTAATGGCATAAACCCAAAAAATGCACTCTAAACAAAATTTCCTAGAAGTAAGCAAATGAGCAAGCTTAAAACAAAAATCAAAAGCAAAATATAAGACTGAAGAAAACAAATTCATGACTTAACAAGCCCCAAAGATCATCAGGAAATAAATCAAGAAGTATTTCCAGGGGAAAGTAGTGAAGAAAGGTTGATGGAGGGGATTGAAAATTCAGGGAAGGTGACTCATGAGTCTGAACCCTCTGATATACGTGAAGCAATCAAGATATTGGGAAAAGAATCATCACCAAAGGATGATTATCCCCTTCTAGATGAGGTTTAAATACTTACAAAGGAATTTATTTCTCCTATGGCACGACAAAATAAGAGAAGATTGAGCACTCAAGCTCAGTCATTCCGTCCACTAAAAAAATGAGGAATCGGGCTACCACCACAACAAAGGAAGCACAAATGCATAAGATAGATATTGAAGTCCCAATCTTAATACCTCGCTCACTCCCTATCACATAAGAACCAGGGGGTGTAGATGGACAATGAGGGATTTCTACTGAAACACAAGAACCAGGCAGCAGCCCAACCCCAATACCAAGTTATGTCGATCCACAAGAACCTACTATAGAAGATAGTCCAATTCAATTAAAGACTTTACTTTTAGAAAATGACCCGCAAAAACATGAGGTACAAGTGCTCAAGGGAGAAATACAAGGTTTAAAAGATACACTGAAAAGTCAAGTGGGTCATAGATTGAACACACTAGCTGAAGTTGTTGATTAGACGGAATCTTTCATTTCAAAAGGTGTTCAGCATGATGAGTATATATTACTAGAATGTGGAGATATATTTAGACTCACGGGGTACAAGGTAACTCTTATGAACCTTCATCTTGGAGACTTATGCAGTTAAGACAAGAAGAAGTTGGAACAATGCAAGCAGATAATACTACCAGACCTGCTGGGGAGAAGGCACTAGACCTAAAACCATAAGAATCTTTGGAAGAGTTGCCTCAACAAGAACAAGTAATTGAAACACAAGAACCAATGACCCAAGAAAAGGTCATTGTAACACAAGAAACAATGACATCAGAAAACGAGGAGACCACTGTAACACAAGAACCAGTGGCACAAAAAGAAGTTGCTAAGACACAAAATTTAATTGTTGAAACACAAGAACCAACAACTCAAGACTTCACTCTTCCCATGAGAAATGGTGATCTAAAGGATCAAGAACCTTCTAAGATCATCGAATTGGATGAAGAAGATGAAGAAGCACAGATTGTGGCAAAGGAAATTTCTTTACTAAACGTTGAAATGAAAAAATGGAAATATCAGGCTACCTTGCATGGAAAAGGGATGATTCCTCTTCCCAAACATAGAAAATTCATTAAGGAAATTAGAGAGAAGTGGGATGATGTAACGAACATAAAATATATAAATATTAAAAATAATATTAATAGATAATTAATAATTAATAATTAATAATTATCAAAGAGTCATGACTGTAGGTTGGAAAGTCACGAATGGACATATATAAGTCCGACCATTGTAAATGTATTACATAAAATTCATATCATCAATTTATATATTATTATGGCTTATCTCATTTACCAAGTTTTCTGGTAATATTATTTCTACAAGCGAATAAATATTCGCTTCAGTGAATATTTATTCGCTTGTAGAAATAATTGACCTTTTAGAGGTTTCATTGGGAAAAATTGCAGTCGAATTTAAAGGAACTTGGGAGATATTAAACTATGAAGCAAGAAAATGAATAGATGTATGCATTAAATTAAGAACTACTAAGTTGTCGAAGTTTGTCACCTTCTTACTTTGTTTTCTTGTATCAACAATTGAATCTTTTTAGGTTGAAGGCTGTTAAGGAAGGACGACCCCATCAGCTGGTCGTAGTTCCTCAATTTTTCGACACTCTTGCTTAGAGTGATTTTTCCGAACATAATCTCTTATGTGGATTGTATTTGCATGAGTAAGCTTGTTTTATGAATGTTCCATTTAATCCCATTCCTTATATAGGGGATGTGAACCTAAGGGCATTTACTTCTTTTGTCACTAACCAGATGATTTGGTGGAACATCTTTCATACCATTCAAAAAAATGAGGAGAACTCTGCTTTATGGGTCTAAGGTGAACCACAATCCCTTGTTGCAATTATTGATGGCCATAAGAGGTTCCTTTCCTCCCCACCAAGAGCCAATCAAATGACAGAACTTCAATGTGATGTCATAAACAAATGTATACAACTCATAATGCAACAAAAACCTTATGCACAGGAAGGTAGTAAATGCAGGTGGGAAGCATCTTCGTAGCTTACGAGGACAACGCATCCTTATTGTTTTGAAAGCTTCACTTATGTTATGTTTCGGGTTCCTGGTTATCTCGATTGCATTCAGAGTTGTGGACCAAATTGGCTGGGTTGAGATTCAAATTTCCTATCATATGGTTTCCTCAGAAAGAATACAGAGGCAAATACAGGTTGACAAACAAGGTAGAGAAAAAGTGTTGGGGAGAACTAGTTTCCTGCCAAGGATATAGAAACAGGGAAGATAAACCTGAATCTTCTTTCAATTTCACTCACCTACACAGAAGAATTTTTGATCCATATTCAAATTAAGACTAACAGGAGTTTGTTGCATGAAAACATGCAACTGTATAATTGGGGGGAGATGTTGGTTGCTAAAAATTACCCTTTTTACTTTCTTTTTCCATGGACCTTTTTCCCTATTTTCCTTTATTATTACAACCAAAATGGTATTTTCTCTAAGGAAAAGCAAGATTATGAGCAGGTATAATTCATATTTATTTTGTCAAATTAATTCTTAAATTTATCTTTGTTTATGGGTTTTGTTTTTTGAATAAGCTAACCTGTGATGGATTAATGAAGACAATTAAAGGCTACATGAAATTTGGCTAAAACAATCTGCTGGTACACAAATATTTAGGTGTATCAGCCTGTTGATACACAAGGATTTGGGTGCCTCAGATTGCCAATACAGATGGGAAAGGAAATATATGGGCACACAGTTCCACTTCTTTTGGGCACTATCTCGGGGTCGTTGCAGGATAGGTCAACCTATTCTTCTACTTGGCTCATTGATATTTATAAGGCATTGGATTAGTTCAATTTGTTAAACCATAAATGCTTATGGAATGGTCTTTGTTGCTATTGTAATAATATGATGTAACTATTTCTATTATGGATATTGATTTGATAGCCCGAGGATCTTCGATTCTCGTGACTATCTAAATTTGAAGGATCTCAATTGCTCATCCTTAATATTTAAATAAAATTGGGTCGTCCATGAAGGGACTACTGAAGAAATAACAATTGTAACAAAGGTGGAGAAGTTTTGTACTTCACTTATTTTATCAATGAAAGTGGTGGAATTTTTATGATCTATTGTGTATTAGTTCCTTCTAATTTGTGAAGGCATCTATGTTATAATTTTCCTTATCCATTATGTATTAAAATTTTCCTAATTATCGTGTATTAGTTCCAGATCTATCTACATCTCTTTCTTAGTTGCTGCAACAATGTGTTTTGAGTTGTTATTTACATTTCCTGTTGAGTTGATTAAATAATTGGTTAATTAGGATTATAATCACTGAACAATCAACCGTGTAGTGTGTGAATTTATTTCCAGCAGTGTGTCATCAAATTCAAGAATGATTGTTGTTACACATGTATTATGTCACATGGTTTGATTAATGTTTATCTTCCTTTTTTGCTGAGACTGGTAGTGATGTGTGATTTTATTGAATGAAAATATTGTTCAGAGCTTTTAATTGCAAAACAACTTTCCTTGCAACAGTAGATTGGATTTAACTTCTTGCAAAAGTAAAACTAGCTAGTTATTCTCTGAATTTTTGTGATTTAAAGGCTTTTGGTCGATCTTTTTATTCTTGAAGATTGAATTAGCATTAAATATTGGTTGATCAGTGGCATAATACAATATTAGGTTGCAATGTTTTATTTTGAATGAACAGGGTGGTTTATGATTATCAGTTACTATGTGTTCAAGCATATATTTTGTGTAGTTGCCTTTAAAATAACCAAACTTCCTTGGGTTGACAATTTATATTGATCACTTTGTTTGTGAATTAATTAGAAATTAGAGTGACCAACACCTAATCTACAAATTAATTAACACTATAAATAGAGGAAAATAGTCAACTTTTTATACCATGTGAAGATGCAATTAATAGATTACATACCTTAGGACTTGTGTGAAACAAGTGTTTCATAAACCATTCAAAACCTTTGTCATAACCCCAAAATTTCACAAAAATTTAAAATTTTTACGATAGCATAAAATGTATGAATACGCAGTTTACTAACTGCTAGCGGTTAGCGGAAAATGAAATAGTTTAACAAATAGTATTAATTAGTTTCATATCATGATAACTAATACAGCTTCCATTTTCATAATGTATAAAAGATAGATCTGCATTCAGATTTCTTTCAGCTTTACTAACAAGTTTACTTTTTGGCAAGTAGGTGAAATCTATCTTTGAAAAATTGGGCTTACTTAGCTTTATGCTAATGCAGATGGACTGCTGATTCTTGCAGGTTCAACAGGTAACGATCGATCAAGTAGAAGTTTAATTCATAAGTAGCAAGAAGTAATTCTGTTTGCATGTTAATATGCTAGTAAATAAACTAATTATTCTCAAGCGAGCTCTAATGAGGTAGAGTACTTTGTCCTCTATAGTTTTTGTTTTCAAAACAATATTCAAAGTATAAATATAAAGATCGTTATCTTTATCCCATTTAGCGAAGCAAGAGATATTTACAGTGAGCTTAGAGCTCATGTTCTTTGTTTTACTTTTACTTCTATTTTATCATGCTTATAACGCTAATGTTGCATTTAACTGTACGGTCTTTTATTCATGGAAGTATTCCTGTCAATTTCAAAGGTAAAGTTGTTCAATAGAATGCATGTTTCTATCTCATCTCTATCTTACTAGCCATTGAAATTATTAAGTTGTTGTTTGCATGTGAAGATGCTAATCATCGAGTTTTCAACTCTAGCATTTGAATCATTGCTTTGATGCATGTATTATTGTAACTATATACATTACCATATCATTTTATAATGTACCGATCTGATTGCCACTTGCATCCTGTAGAGATATTACTACCTGGTAATTTCTATAATTACAAACCTTGTGCATGGTTTACTCCATAAATAAAACTACTATTGTCATGTTGCCTCACTAATAATAAGTTGTAGTTGATAATATTTACTATAGTAGATTACATTACTTAGAACTTCTAATCTAAGGTATTCTTCAAGTGATACAATATGACAAAGATTCTTATGCTACACTAGAACCAAGTATACATAAACAATCATAAACTGTTTTGTAAAATAATGATAGGAATCATTATTATTGTCATTAATAAGTTGATCCTACAAAACACTAATGTAAAAGCTTACATTAAAGTTAACCCTATGATTGTTTGCTTGATATGGTTAAATACTTTTGCTCCATAGTCCAATGATGAATATACGTTATTAGCAATTGTAACTAATCTTAACCACTGATTGCAAATGATATGGTTGTAACTATTTTTAAGTCGATTGTAAAGTAAACATACAATTCATTATTTTTGAAATGTTATACTATGGTCGACCTGGTATTGTTTTTCAATGGCAAGGTTTCACCATCCTTACTCTATAGTCAACGTTATATATATCATTGTTAATAATTGACACAAACCTCAACCCCAGTGATTACAATGATATAGTTTTTACGTTGTAATCAATGAATATATATATATATATACCTTCCACCATCGATTACATAGTTGATTTGTTGATTATTGCAATGATGAAATAAATAATTTGGAATGCAGGTTGACTATAGTCTAGACCCATGCGTGGTTAAAAGACTTGGAGACCACGTGGTCTGTTCTCGTCCATGCACTGATGATTTAAAAGATTGGAAACCCTATTCACCGGTCATTTGTCTCTGAGGGTTTCGTTGGCCTGCGGGCTGCTATGTGTATTTTTCTTCTTGGCGGCCATGAGAGGCTGCTCCTCTGTTGCTTGCTCCGTGGCTTGTATTTTTTGTTGCTGTAGTTTCATTTTTCAGTCCTCAGCTCCAGAACTTTGTTTTTGTGCCCTTACTGTGCGAGTGGTTACTTGTTTATGTGTTTGGCTCTCGGCCTGTCCATATTTTTTCAGTTCTGGTCCTTTCTTGGCTTGTCACGGTGTGGTGAAACTTAAGCTCGTTGACACTGTCTCCACCTAGGTCGGTGTAGGGGTTGACTCTCCTCTATGTACATTGCTAAGCTAGTGACAGCTTCTTTGTTGCCGGAATCCTCTTCTTGTTCACAGGTAAGACCACTCAGTCCCTTATAACGACAATTTCTTGTTAAGTTATTAATACGTTTTAGGGTTTTTAACTTAGAACTGTGCATTGTTCTAACTCTCTGTAAATGTGCTCTTTACAGGAACTAAGACAGCTCGAAACTTCAGTGAAGGGGAACAACAATGGCCGACTCCCATGGACTCGTGGCCCCAACCGGTAAGCCCTGTTTTCAACTGGGTTTTACCCTACTTGCAATGACGGTTGTGGAAGGAGAAATAAACAGTGCTTGGAAGCCTATTTCAGTTTCTCGTTAGCTAGGATATTTAATATAATGTTGCTTTCCAGTTTTAAGTGCAGACCCAAGCTGTTATGTTGGGTAAAACCGGCCTTCGAGCCATGGCATGTATTGGTTTTTAAGTTAGGATTCAGCCTTATGGCTTGACAATGTATTACAGTTGGTTTTATAAATACAAATTTTATTTATATTGAGCTATGTCTCGCGATTGTTATGATTTCATTAACCTGTAAATAATGTTATTGTAAAATAGGTTTTTATTTCCTTCTTCTACTGACATTGAAGAAATTTATTGTTTATGCTACGTTTACAAATAATAATATTAATATAAAGACTGTGGAACAGTCGTAATGTAAATTTATAAATTTTATTCTTATCAGTAAGTAAATAATTGTTAGGGTTTACTGGAAGTGAAACCCTTGTATAAGTGTATTCTTAAATTAATTATTATTTGAGCACAGTTTCATGTTTGCTTCTATTTTGCTTGTACAGGTGTATTGATGTTTATTAACCTGTTTAAGAAATATTTAAAATAAATGAGTTAATAAATATATTATAAAGTTTTAGAGATAAGACTGTAATCAGTCTAGCTTAAAGTCTTCTTGTTTAATTTATTTACACAGTTATCAATGTATATGGTTAAAACTTATATAAATCAATTTATAGAAAGATAAATGAAAAGTTCGGGTTTCGACCCTCAGGTTTATCTTGCATAGGTTATAAGCCTGTTTATTAAATATAAAATAGTTTCTAATAGGAAAATCTTAGTTTGATTTTATTTAATGTTTACATCTATACTTTATTATTATTATTTCTATTCTGTAAATTATAGTTATTCAGAACTCTGTAAATAATAGATGGTTAACCTTGGAACTCTGTTTATTTTTCACAGATAAATAACCCTAATCCGGTTTATTTTTAAGTAATGGTTTAGAATTTAATAATTAGTTTATAAGATATAATGTGTGGTTAATAATTGTTATCTTCTATAACTTCTATTTGTATCAGTATACTCTACTCTAGTGTAGTTACTATTTCTTTTCCTGCATTTTATTTAGTTATACTAAGTAAAAACAACAAACACAAATGAACCATAACATTGTTTTTCCTAATATTTAAAATATTGAAATAAATTTACTCTGCTATCTACAGATACAAGATTCTATCTGCTATTTTCATTCTCTTCAGAATTCTTTCATCTACCTAAACATTCTAACTGTGCTAGAGTACGACCTGGTTTCCAGGTGGGGAAAAACACCGTGTAGAAATTTATTTTCAATCTATTTTATTAATTCTCTAAACCACTATCATTTATTTGACAATCTAATAAGAATACTAAATCTAGCATTTCATCAACTCTGAACTTATAACATTCACATAGCAGTCAAACTAAGATTTGTTTAACTAACACAGTAAAATAAAATAACATAGAACCTGTTGAGGACATACGACAACAACTTTAGGAGGTCGTTCCTCCCTACCAATCTCCTGGAGAGCGCTCAAACAACACTTCCTCAGGACCCCTGAGCCCGTTCCTAGTCTTCTTGGTTGAGAACCGATGGAGAATGCAAACAGTAGAACCCTCTATCAATTGACTAGTTCAATACCTCAGTAAAACACTATGCTCTCAGCAGTATAATCTTCAGCTTAAAAGCTACACTAGATCAATCAGCAGTTATCCCCTCAAGCACTTTCCAAATTTCCCTTCCATTGAATTTCTCTGAATTACATTCATTCAACCTGAATGATCACTTCTCTAGAATGAGCAGCCTCAGCTCTCTTCAATGGGAATTTTTATAAAGATTGCCTAGGTCTTTTGGGTCATTTTTCATTAATTGAGCCACCTGCTCTGATTCCACTTTCTTAGGGAATCATGACCATAAATGTAGGGAGGTTGCCACCTGCAATAGTTGGAAGTGGTTTGAGGATGCTGCCACATGTCAGTTTGTTCTCCACTCAGTCTCCTCCACCAATTTGACCAGTAAACACTCTTTTAACAGCTCTCCTAAGCTGTTGTCTCTTCCTTTATTTATTTATAAATAAAATATTTAGAATTTACATTAAATATCCTTGACCCTACTGAGTCATCAATTACAACTTAGCATAAAATTTTAACATATTTTCCTCAAATAATATAAAATTATTTTTGCAAAATTGGGGTATGTGACAACCTTCAAGTTCACCAACAACAATATAGAAGATATAATATTTGTTGTTGAGGCTTCATAAATAGGTTGTTGGGACTTCTAGAGTAGAGGAACATCATGAATATCGTGGAGGTTGTCCTCATCCAATGGAGCAAATGTGTTTTGGATCAATCTATTTATCTCATCTTCACCATTTGTATCAATAACGTCATCTTCATCCATAGGATCATTAGGACCTTGATGTTTAATGTTCTGATCTCCATGTTCCTCAAATTGTAAAGTAGTATTTATAATATTATGTGCCAAATAGCTCTCTGACCATCGACATTTAGGGGGCATTGTCTGTATATTTACAAACAATGTAATAGCATTAGCGTATACTATACAACACACATATTTTAAATGATAAAACATTTTGTGAATACATGATCAGTACTATTACAAGAATTACATTATGTAATGAATAATGTCTTACCAAGGGATGATATTCATACCCCCCTTCAAAATGCCCCTTCTCCTTCCAATGTTTTTCAGTTGGTGTTCTTAAAATTCTTCTCATTTGCAAATCCCTGCAATCATTGCAAGGGCAATAACACTTTTCATCACCCTTCGCCTCTAATGTTTCCTTAAACTCGCCATACCTCTTATTATTTTCTTCCCAAGTATATTTATTTGACGTTCTAATAGCCTATAAGAACAAAAAAAACTCAAACAATATATAAGTAAATTTAATAGAGTAAATACACACACACACACACACACATATTGAAGGAGACATGCAATTAAAGGACGTGACATGGAAAGTGAAAAATCTAATTAGTAAATGTCCCTCCACGGTCTTTAAAAATAGACCATGTTATATCTATCAAATTCTAATAAGAAAATGTGTATAAGCATTAGTATTGAGGAGAATTGAAAAATACCAATCTAAAAAAATACTAGCATATCTATGACCCTACACGTTATTAAAGGAGACATAATTTAAAAATACTAAACTGGAAATTGAAGGAGATCAAAAATTCGATGTGTTAAACTAGTACAAGACTCTTGAAATCACAGATCAAACAATCAACATAAAAATTGTTGCAACTATAGCAAATACTTTGTTGAAATGTGTCTTAAGAACATGTATTTATAAATTGGCGGTTCCAGTGAAAATGCACAACAATCAAATTTCAACAAAAACAAAAAGTCAATGACCGTTACTGTGTTGATCGTTGATGTTGCACGTGTTAAGTTTTTGTTGCTATAATGACAAACAACTCACATATGTCACTCTTTCCATGAACATTCGTCGCTATAGCGAAAACACTATTTTTGTCGCTAGAGCAATGATTACCAGGGGCTAGAACAATTTCTTTTCAAAAATTTTATTTGTTTATCCACGAAAATTTTGATTTTAACTTATTCATGGGAATATTTTGTGGAACTTTTGAGCCATATGTACTAGTGTTGGTTTGCACATGTAATGATCAATCACTCTTAAGCATTACTATATTTCAGGGGGTATTATCCCTAGTACTTCTTCCAAGAATGTGGTGGATAGAATGTTGATGTTAGCTCCCCCGTGAATTGCAACATCATATACTTCCTTGTCCATGGAGTGGATTGGTATTTGCAACTCTTTGTCTAATAAATCATTTATCTTCTTAACTTTTACCAAGTGTCTATTTTGTTTTTTCAATTCTTCATATTAAGTAAACATCCCAGGAAATCATAAAGTCTCATGACAAACCTTTTATCCCCAGATATACTTTTGATATGTGATATAAGCTCCTTCATTATATTTTGTTTTCCTCCTTAAGAAGTAACAATCTACCTCCTTCTCGAACTTCTGAATCTCTTGGGAATCATTTTATTTTTCTTTCCTTTAATTTTGTATGCATTCTCAAAAGCTTGCTTCTCATATGCATAGTTTTTGTCATCATTATCATTGGCAACTTGCCTTCTAGGAACTTCATCTTTTGTCTCTCTTCATCCACCTCGAAATGGTTTTCTCTTGTGACAAGAATGTTCCCCTATAAATGATTGGTTATGATCCCATTATTTTGATCGTTACCATATTGCAATTCTTACTGGCTCTTTATTTCATCTTAGGACAATCCCACCAATAATGGGTTTGTGGCGCTCATGTGAAACACAATAGCCTTCCTAAGATATTGTATATAAATTTTTGAGTTGTGTGGCATCACACAACACATTTCTCTTATTAGTCTCCATATCAATGATATATATTTTCCCTTTCATTTCTACGGTATTGTTGAGAGCTTCCCTACATATTCATGGCCTAGTGGCTCTCACACTTGCTCTAATGCTAGGAAAGAGGCATAATAATAAGAAACCTATTTTTTTCTTCTTTCGGTAGTTAATAGTTGAGTTGTCCCAACAATTACTCGACTCCTCCATCGTACTTAAATACTACCTCCCATAGGTATTGTTCAATGTTCTTTAGATGTTGGAAGGGTGAGGGTTTCACAACATGGTAAGCATATGTTTCTTTAGGTATGTCAATAATGCTCTTATATGAGCGGAAATGTTTCTACCTCCTTGTTATAACAATGCAATGCAACTTCTCATTATGAACCTTTGAAATGGGCCCACTTCCCATGACTGTTTGTTTCTCCATAGGCATACCAAGTCAATTTGAGAGTTGTTGGAATATATTAAACCCACTTATAACTTAGGATAAAATAATTAATCATTATTTGATTAATTATTCACCCACTAGCTTAATTAGTTGGCATCCACTTGCACCTTAAAGTCAATACATGCCATCTATATCCTAGGAATTCTTTATTTCTGATTCTAGGTTGATCTTGACCACCTTTTGACCATCCAGAATTAGTATACAACACTTTACAGTAGATTATGCTTTATTCTGCTTTTCCTGCTTTTCTGTGGATAAGGTCAAGCTAGTAAAACTAGGAAACTGTGTCCTTTTGTTGCCAACCCATCCTTCATGACTTTTCCTCCATTTTCTAGGATTAGCCTGTTTTTTCCATCTCCTTGACAACTCACTCATGATTTTTCCAATTCGTGAGGTCCTTGATAGATTTGGGAAGTGCTTTAGCCACCTATGGGGGTTTGCTATATTTTGGTAAGTCAACCTTTTTTAGCTTTATGAGTTGTCTCCATACAACTCTGTTTTCCTATTAGGGATGTACTATTTATGTACACTATTATTCATCATTATTCAATGGAAGGATACACACCAATATTCATCTCTTCATTCATGTGATTCAGTCTCTTTTCTTCTCTCTATTTTTCCTCTGTGTGCTTGTGAGAATTCTTAGTAGCAAGATCTATTTCATGTGCTTCTTCTTAGCATCATTGCTCATATCATTGATCTATTATTTCTACAAGAGTAAAGGGGTGATAATCAACATTCAAGCTTCCATTGAATGCAAAGATTATAAAGGGGTCAAGGGTCTAGAGTTTATTGATCTCCCTCTATCCCATTCTTCTTTAGAACTACTCTTATGGCCTTGTTTGTTGCATTCTTCATACTGATTTAATTGGGGAGAATGAACCTCCCATGCACATTCAAGTTACAGTAAGAATACATAGTAAG
Organism: Pseudotsuga menziesii; assembly: GCA_001517045.1. Taxonomy (NCBI): domain Eukaryota; kingdom Viridiplantae; phylum Streptophyta; class Pinopsida; order Pinales; family Pinaceae; genus Pseudotsuga; species Pseudotsuga menziesii. The sequence continues at coordinate 219,358 of LPNX010374200.1, forward strand.
GATGTTTCAGGGTTGACTTATATATTTTCTAACTAAGGGATGCAAGGATATATATGGATGGTTTACTTAGATTCTACTTGATAGGGCCTTTTAAGACCTTAATTATTGAAGTGTTACATATGTCTTATTTTAATGTAGCATTCACCCCCAATGTTATGAAAGGGCCTTTCAAGGCATTATTTCTTGAAGTATTTACCCCCTAAGGACCTTGTAAAGACTTATTATGATTAAATATTTGTATAAATAAATATAACATAGGAATGACCAAACAAACCTTCACTTGTGGATTGGTATGCTGGTGTACAACCTCTACGTCGTTTACCCTTCTCAAGCCAAAATTAGTCTAATGCTTGATTTCAAATAAAATTAGGGATTTAAGGATAAATAATAGATAATATGTAAAAGTGACGCTATGGTCTTCAAGTGGTTAACCTATTGAGTTGGAGGAGTTGGAGAAGAGAAGGACTCTTTAGCACCAAGAGTCTCCAAAAGTTAAGTGCACACGATAACCAATTGAAAACCTTTCATACTTTCCAACAACAATAAAATTTCATTATGTAGGTGCTCAAGAAGAGAGCAACCTTAAATCTATTAATGACTCAAAAAAGAATCCAATCATGAAGCCATATAATTTGTTTGGGGGACATAGTAATTCCATTAATCAATGAATATTACAAGTATAATGGTTACCTTGTCATATTTTGAGGTGGACTTCCATTCTCCAATATTTTAGGGTTCATTCCTCTCTTAGGCTATTAAGGGACACTTTCTTTTCTTCAATGGTATGAATGTAAAGTGGTCACTCACACATTCTACAACATAACCTTTGCATTATCCAAATATTCTTAACTCATACGTAAGAAGGTCTTAAATACAATGATCATGCCTCCTAAGATTCATCTCATTATTATGGTCTTTTACTTGGTGAATCCTAAAATATTAGTGGTTTACCTACTCTCCATTAACCATGTTTTAATTTTTCACCCCATGTGTGCCAAACTCGCACTCTTAAATCAAATTTGACAATGTCCAAGGGATCACATAACTTTAGAAAAGAAAGGAGTGCATGTTTTTTTTTTGACAGAAACGGTTATATTATATTAAGAAGGTGGTATAACCACAAAAACCAAACCAAAATAAAAAATGCCCTTAAGAAACAGGTAATATGAGTTCAGCTTCTCGGCAACGTCCTTATGGAAGCGGAAATAAGTTTTCCCCTTCTCTAATTACGCCCTTATAGAAGCGACAAAGCGAGTTTTAACAATCTTTGAAACCACCTAGCATACTCATACTTTAATAACAACATTCAACATTTACATAATATCATGACAAAAACTAACAGGGAGGCTATTAACAGAGTCTAACGTTTCATAGTTCCCAAAAAACGGGCTTTCTAACAACATAATAAACCAGCAAACAGAGCAGACATCATAGCAAAAATGCAGACCATCCCCAAATCTTAATTGATTTTCGCATCAAAGCTGGATGAAGAACCTGTCTTGGGAGGAGCTTCTTTCTTGATGAGCTTCATGGCGAGCTTGTTCACTTTTATTTCCAATTCAATGATCAAGCCAATTACAACATTCTCGGACTTCCTCACTGCTCGGCTGAATTTCTTCCACAAATACACAAGATCTTTGTCCATGTTTTCAAATCGCCTACCTCCTTCAGTATCAATCGCCTCGACCTGATCTTGCAGCACTATGACATCTCTTTTCAGATCCTCGATATCTGCTTCAATGAAATTGGGAGGGGAGGACGAGCCAGAGGACTCAGATGAGGCTTCCATGCTGAACACCAAGGTCTACTTTCCTTCCACGAAACAACAACACAGCTTCGGCTGCTCCAAGAAATTAAAAATGCAATCATTATCAAAATTTTGGTGCCTCATGCCCTGTCTCTCTGCATTTTAAAATCCTTGCGACTCGGGAATGTAATGATCATCATAATTAAACCCTGTGTGCGAGCCATTAAACCAGGCTTCACCTCACTCCATTCACCTAGCATCGACGAGACAAGCAGAGAAACTCACACCAGTGAAGGGACTTCGTCGTATCCAACATTAATACCTCTCTTACATTCCAACATGTGGCCACATGCATGCACAACTCCACCTACCCTGTCAACCAAGGTATGTGTGCTGAGGGCCTGGGAGGGGAGGGCCCCCGAGGATTTAGGCACCAAAGTCCAAGCCCCAGTCCTATGGAGGAGCACAATAGTTGATAATCCCATTAATTAATAATGTTTCGAGGCCTAGGGAGGATCCCAAATTTGCTGTTAGATCAGCTTCTTTATTATGCCGCCTCAAAACACGAAAGAAATCGATTTTAAGGAAAGAGAGGGTTAGAATCTTGATTTTTTTTATCAGGTGCTTGAGATGCATTTGGTTAGGAAAGGAGTTCTCAACCATGGTTTGAATAACTATTCTCGAGTCTCCTAGGACTGTGAGCTTGATGATTCCTTGATTCTTGGCAATCCAGAGTCCCTGCCAGAGAGCCAAGGCCTCAGCAATATTGTTAGTTTTTTAGCCTAGTCCCTGGGTGAATTTGGTTTCCAAATGGCCTTTTGGGGTGAAGAAAACCCCACCCCCCCTGCCACCCTAGGATTACCTTTAGATGCTCTGTCCATGAAAAGGACCACCATGTGCAGTCATCTCAGCCAAGAATTTAGGTCCTTTTCCTCCATCCTAATTTCCCATGAGTTCCCCACCTTGGCGTTGGGGATGACCAATGGGAGATTAGGAGACAAGCTATGAAGCCAAGCTTCTTTAGAGGGGGGAATGGGACCTGATTTGCTCCAGAGGTGAGAAAGGCAGTCACCTAGAAGGCCATTAACTTTTGCAGCAACCTGATCGATTTTCCCCACTTTTCCTTTGAAAATTCGAGCATTTCTTTCCAACCAAATCTTCCATATAATGACCTTTGGCAAAGCCATCCAACACGATTTGGATCTACCAGAATTGAGACTGAAGGGAGCTTTGGAAGCCCAATTTAGAAAAATAGAGAGGAAATTTCCCGAGGGAAGCTTAGCTTCCTTAGGGAGGGTCGCTTTCCATACTGCTCTGGCAAACTGACAAGAAATAAGGATATGGACTGCGGTTTCTTCATTGTTGAGGTAGAATGGACATCTCGATGGGTCTTCCCATCCTTTTTTCCTGAGGTTTTACCCAGTTAGAATTTTGTTAAGGGCAACCGTCCACGTGAAGAAGTCAATTTTTGGGAGGATTTTAACGGCCCACATACTTTTCCAGACGGCAAAATTCTCCATATTCTCGGGATTTGATAACAACTTGTAGCTTGCTGAGGTAGAGTAACGTCCTGAACTATCCCCTCAACCTCTTGAGTCTTTAGTTTTTTCTAGAATTTGGGGACTTCCATTTTAGATTGATTAAGAGCTGCTCCTTATCTCTTTCCAAATGATCTAGGCAAGGAATTTCCCAGCTCTTCCATGAATCATCCAGATTCCAATCTGAAATGTCCCATATGGTTACCAAGTTCCTTCTTTGCATGTCATCTTTTAAGTGCTCCATACCAGGCAGCTAGCACAACAGGGGATCCCCCATGATCGAGTCCTCCCAAACCTTTATATGCTTCTCGTTTTCGAGAATCCACGTGATCTTTGCAGAAAAAAAGGGGAGAGCTTTCAACAGGATTGGGAGAATGGCAGAGCCCTTTCTCACCCTAGGGGAGTTGTCTAGACACCTTAGGCGACTTCCTGTGAAATATTTTTTACAAAGGGCCGCTTTACACCACGACAATTTACCCGAGATAATATCTAGAGGATTTTGGCTCCGAGCGATATATTTTGCAATGTTAGTTGCTTGATTTGTAATCCACCTTGCAACTTTATCCCAGTTAATAAGGGGGAGCTTCTTCTCATTATGTTTCCCACCTTTCCAGAGAAAGTTTTTGAGCATAAATTCAATGGTGGCCAATACGCCTTTTGGAGCAAGCAGAATGGAGCACTGATATATGGGAATACTAGAGATCACTGCTTTAATAAGGACTACCTTCCCAACAGGGTTTAGCCAATTTGCGCCCTGGGTGCTAATCCTATTTTTTATTTTGTCAATTATAGGGAGCTAGGAAGAGTATTTTAGAGCGGCCTTGAAAATAGGGACTCCAAGATACTTGAAAGAATCCCATCGGGTTTTTGCTTCAATACCCAGGATTTTGTTGATGTCCGTCATTTCTCTGGGATTGCAGTTCCATCTTAGGATTTGAATTTTTTTGTAATTGATGAGACTACCCAAAGCTTCCTGGTATAGATCTAGCTCTCTTTTAAAAAGTATGGCCGAGATCACACTCGCCCCCCCAGGAGGATAGTATCATCAGCAAAATGGGCGTGATTAACATCTTTGACACCTCTAGCAGTGCGCAACCCTAAAAGCTCATTGTTAAGCTGGCAATGGTTGAGCTAAAAATTGAGAACTGAGGCTTGAATGGCATGAGCAGGGGAGAAATAGGGAAACCTTGACGAAGTCCCCTGGAGTCCTGGAATAATTTAGCGGCACACCGGTTCACTAGGGGAGCAATCCAGGGAAATTTAATATAGGCTTGGATCCAGTTGATGAAGCCTGGATCAAAGCCAAACCGATCCATAACCTGGAAGAGAAAGTCATATCTAACTCTATCAAAGGCATTATCTAAGTCAAGTTTTATAATCATACCTTTTTCCCAATGCTTAATGCTAGAATGGATTGCTTCTTGGACTAGGATGATATTATCAACGATCTGCCTCCCTTTGACAAATCCTCCTTGATTATCTGGGATGATGGAAGGAAGCACCTCTTTAATCTTATTGGCAATGACTTTGGTGATGATTTTATAACTAATATTGTATAACAAGAGAGGCATGAACCTATCGAAAGACATGGCTCCTTTTTCTTTGTGGACGAGGGCTAGGAAGGCCGAGTTGGTGCTCCCTCCAATTTTAGCGCAGGACTGGGACTTGAGGATCATTTTAACAAGATCGTGCTTGATAATTTTCCAGCAAACTTTGAGAAATTTGGTCATGAACCCATCTGGCCCCGACGCCTTATCTGGTTCCATAGTCACCAGATCTTGCTTCACTTCTTTCTTTGAGACATGGGCATAAGTTTTTTGTTAGTAGATCGACGGATCAACAGGGGGACTGAGTCGAGGACGGGGGAAAAGGGGGGATAAGGATTCTCTTCAGTGTAAACATTTTGGAAATGATCATGCCCTGCCTTTTTTATTTCTTCAAACTCCAGGATTGTTTGGCCCTGACTCTAGATCTCCTTTATGGCTTTGAAGTTTTTTCGACCTTCCACTTGCTTGTGGAAGAAGGTAGAGTTTTTGTCTCCAGCTTTTAGCCAAATACATCTAGATTTCTGCCTAATATTTTCTTCCTCGTTCCGATAAGCATCATGAAGGATGCAATGAAGATTGGCTTCTTTTTCAAGACTGGCATAATCCAACATTTGATCTTCTTTCCATCTTTGGTGGTTTTCCAAATTTTGTTGAGCTTCTATTCTTTGGGCAGTTGAGTATTTTAAAGACTTAGCCCAAGTCTTGAGTGCTCTTTTAAGTCTTCTAAGCTTCTCTTCCCAGATAAAAAAGGGGAAGCCAAAAATCGTGACGTCCTAGACCGATTTGACTAGATCCAGAAAACCATCTTGACTAATCCAGCAGGGACTGAATCTGAAAGGAATGGGTCCCAGGTTTTTATCTTTGGTCAGATCCAATAGGATCGACTTATGATCCGACATGCTAAAAGGTAATATGGATGAATCCGATCTGAACCCTAGGACAGCAATGGATTGTTGGACTAAAATCCTGTCGAACTTGGCCGCAATATGACCAGGGCCAATTCTTCTATTAGTCCAAGTGTAGATGCCCCAATTCGACTTGATGTCCTCAAGATCCCAATCCCTCATGATGTCCTCCATGTTTCTCTTAAGGGGTCTCTAACAATTGGGCCACCTTTTTTTTCTTTGGAATTTAGAGTAATATTGAGATCCCCAGCTAGGATGATGTTTTATGGCTTTTGGGAAGAGAAAATCTCTTGAACACTTTTCCAACAATCTTTCTTTTTCAACATTAGAGCAGGAACATAGATATTAAGAATGCTTACTTGGATTCCCGATTCTTTATGATGTAGAGTGGAAAGGATCCAATGTGTATGAGAAGAGGACTGGACTAAATCAAAGGCCTCTTTTTTCCATAGAGTGTCAATACTGCTAGAAGTGCCTTGGGCGCTTTTTGAGAGACCGTCATCATTTTCCAGAATAACTGGGCAATTTGGAGGAAGCTTTCTTCCTCCATCTTTGTCTCCTGGATCATAAGGATATCAGGGTTGGAGATGTGAATTAGATCTCTTATTGATTCCAATTTTTTCTTACTCCCTAATCCTCTACAATTCGAGGAGACAATCTTCATTACTTACCTTTTGGATTTTTGGCAGCCCATTTGGACTGCCCTTTCTATCTCATGAACTTGTAGTTCATCATGGCCTCAATTGTGGCTTGCGCGCCCATAAGTTTATCTTTGTATGTGACTTCTTCTCTTCATTCCTTGTCCATCTTCGTTCCTTGCTTGGATTTTTTTTTATTGGCGAGGGTTGAGACTGCCCAACTTCACCTTCCTCTTCCTCCGAGGTGTCTTCATCTGAAGATGGGGTCATAGATTCAAGTTGACCATTTTCCTCCTGGATTTTGCCTTTAATGGTAGGGCTTATTACTTCTGCATTTGAGCTGGGGAGGTTCCCACCCTCCCGATCCAGAACTTCCTCGTGCCTTGAATCTGGGGCTTCATTTTCCTGAGTCTCCAAGCTGATGCCTTCTTCATTTGGAGGGATTTTGGGGACTTCTTCAATCCTGGAGGTACTTGGATTTCTCTCCTCTTTTTTATAAACATTCCTAGAGTTGGATTTGGTTCGTTTTGCTTGGGTCCATCCTTCTTCTTGGTCTTTTTCTAGATCAATCGACCTCTTAGGACAACTCTTTTGGAAATGAGCATACTCATGACAGTGACGACATTTAAATGACAGATGTTCGTAGTTAAGCTTTTGGAAATGCTGCCATTCTCCTACCGCTAGTTTGACTGCTTCAGGAAGCCTTGCTTCCAAATCGACTTCAACACAGATTCTGGGACAAGAATAGTTCTCTTTTGGGTGAGCTTTCAATATATTTGTCGAGTTTGTTCCCAATAGCATGCAGGGGTGACGAAGTACAGCAATGGATCGGAAGGTTAGGGAGGTGGACCCAAACGGGAATAGCTTTGGGGACATCTACTGCAGGGTCAAAGTTCAGGTTCCATCTATTTAGGTATAATCCTTGAGGCCCCATGAAGTAAAGGCCGCTACGAAAGATCAGATCTCGATCTTCTTTGGAAATAAATTCAAAGAGAAAGAAACCTCTGCCTACAGCATAACAGGTAACGCTATTGGAGATTAGAGGTCTCCAGTTCTTTTGAATCCAGTTGTTTGTGGTCTTTGGCGAGGGCCAAAGCCTAGTAAATTGACCAACCAAAGCTCGATCTGCCAGAGAAATGACTACATGCATGGGATGTTGAGGTGGGAGGTCAATGACAGGGACTTCGTCATTTTTCTTCACAAACTTAGGGATCGGGGTAGCCTGAAGATTCTTGGATCTGCCAGAGTTCAGGATTATGAACGCAGCCAGTTCATCGCAAGGGCCCGAGGGGGACCCAGAACCATCGTTAGGCATGATGACTCAGTCAGAGCAGCCTCCACTAAGAGGCACCAAGAGCAGGAAGGCACGGGCTCTGCCAAAGCATGCAGCGGCACGAAACCCTAGCACAGGACGCATGAGCTCACGAGCAGCCCTCCCTCGACAGTGGAAAAACATTTACCTGGAATCATTTGTCTTTAATTCCATGTTCGAGAAAGAGTGCATGTTGATATAACCATTATGTTTCATTTTCCCATAATTTCTAAGTAATTATTGTTGATGTATTTGTAACTTCGAAATGTATTCACTTGTATATCTTATGTATTGTACCCCGATGTTTATTCTGGGAAGTGTCTGTAATGTATTTGAGTCATGTCATGCCCCAATGTTCCTATCGATAGATTCAATAATGTAAACAAGTCATGTAAAGTCATTGAGGGTAACCCTCCTTATTGTTTAAGGGTTAAAGTCCCCACAAGTTGTGGGGCACTAGGGTTATTAGACTCTCCTAGAGATGTCGGCTCTAGTAAGTAATTGTTAAGTGAGGTCGACATGTTGGAGTGGACATTAAGTGAATGAAAGAATATAAATAGAGAGTGAGCCTCTCTATTTATCACACACACACACACACACTCACTGGGGCGCATGAGTGAGAGAAGAAGTTGCTGGGACAAGAAAGAGAGATACTACTACTGTCGAGAGATCATCTTACTGTTTTTGGGGTTTTGCTTTTGGTGTTGATTCTATCTCTAAGGAAGTTGCGGGGTTTTCTCCTTTATGGTTTCCCCAAGGAAAATATTTGTGTTCATTGTCTCTTGTGTTTTATTGCTGTGCATGTTATTCTCTCAGTTAAGATCCTAAGATCATAATGCTAGCTTGAATGATAAAAATTTAACATGGTATCAAAGCTAACCTGAGAAGAAGACATTGTGCAGCTATAGAAGCTAGGGCTTCTTACTTTTGGGGTCTCTCTCCACAATCCATCAACAAAAGTATGCTAGGTTGACTCTCCATTGAAGAGCGCATCTTTCTGTCGAAGCGAAATTCGATTCTGTGCATTTTTAGTTTTTGGTGCGGGAAATTAGGGTGAAACTCTGAGAAAGTCAAACCTTAGTTTGACCCCGGGCTGGAAAAACCCTAAATACTAAAACTGATAAGTTTTGGTACATTCGCTATATCTCAGGATTGTAGAAGTCTCAGAGGCCAAAAATTTCACAGGTCGAAGATAAAATCCTGATGTACACTGTATCCAAGATTCAGCCTCAGATTCACTATATTCTAGGAGATATGATTCCTCCAAGTTAGGGTTCCAGCCTCTCCCAGGATTCATCCCCAAACAGGACACCTGGGGAGAATTGCTATATCTCGGGCTACGAAGGTCCAAATGAAATTTTTGAAGATGTTCCAGAAAGGGCACAAATTCTACTTTCTATGGTCCAAGTTTTAGACCTAGAAGATTGAACAGTAACACGTGGAAGTCCATACAACTTCTATATGTTGAACAGTCCTGAAACAGGTCACCTTGGGAAAATGCTCATAAGTCCCCATTGGTGAAACCTATGGTGATGGAACAGGGACAGGTGAGGCTACCTCAATGCAAATTTTTAGACACAGAGGAGCAGTAAGTTCAGAGATACTACAAAAATAGTATCAGACATTTCCGCAGAAGAAATTGAAAAACTAGGGCTTCCTGTTTCGGGAGCTTCTCTCCATTGTTTTCATAAAAGGAGTACATTGGAAAGCTCACCTTGAAGAGGTCTATCTTTCTAGCCAATCATATCTGAAAGATTCCAAGTTTTGAAAATTAGGGTTTCTCTGACAAACCCTAGATCAGCTAGCTCCGGAACCAGGACGGACACCTCAAATCAGTAAGATCTAATCTTTTGCTATTTTCATTTGAGGTTCTCATTTCAAAGTGATCTATCACATCAACTTGATGATAAGATTGGTGAAGTTGACAACTTCCAAGCATGGAAGTATATGATCCTCTGAAGAAAATGAATTGGACACCTACATAAATAGAGAGGTTCCAGTTCCAGAGGGAGATGAGGCTAAAAGCCTTACACCAGAAGAACTTGGTCAAGGCTAAGAAGATCATTGTTGATTCAATCATGGATCACCTTATACCACAAGTGTCTTCCCTAAAGACACCGAAAGAGATGTTTGATTCCTTGACCAAGATATTTGAAGGGAAGAACATAAATCAGAATATGAGAAAATAGTTGAAGAATGTGAAGATCCAAAATGTAGAGACCATACAGTCATACTTTATGAGGGTCTCTCAAATCAAAGAACAACTTGTAGTAGTAGAAGAAGAAGTGGTGAGAGCCACCTTGAATGGCCTCCCAGGATCATGGTATTCATTCATGCGAGGAATGTGTGCCAGAAGGAAGTGATTACTTTCAACAGACTCTTGGAAGAAGAAGAAGCTCGACTCATAATAAGAGAAGAGAAGATGGGAGCAACTGAAGATCAAGCTCTCACCATCCAAAGAAGATCCCTCAAGCGATGAGGAATACAAAGGACTCAACTATTGAAAAAACTCTTATCCATCTTAGCATTTGGATAAGAAATGATGAATGAAGAAGATGATGAAGCTAAAGGCTCAAGAAGGAGTCTACCCATGAAACAAATAAAGATAAGTATTCAATTGTCATTTCATGATATTGTTTTTGTTATGCATTTGTTTATATTCAGTTGATGTATTATGCATGATAGAATATTTGCATTAATGACAGTATACTACTAATATGCATTAGATGGCTAAGTAGCCCATGGTGCTATACAACTCTCCATTGCTACTTATCTAGAATGAAACCTCTGTGCTGACATATTGGATTAGTGCACAATCTCAATGTTGTCCTAGTAGAGATGGAAGGCATCTAGAAAGTTTTCGTGAGATACGGATGAATGTTGTATTGGCTAAAATAGTTGCATAATCATATATCTTGATGCAAAAGAATTTTTCATTATATGTTTCTAACCATATAACTAATGCATTTGACTTGTAGGAAAGATCACATAAAATCGCGATGAGACTTGTTCTGAAGAACAAGTAATGACAGTTCAAGATGAAGAATAATATGACGAATGCAGTGACATCATTGATGCAGAACCTTCCAGCCATGAAGAAGTAACCAAGAAGAAAGGGAAGACCAGTTCACGAAGAATGATGTCTAGGATGCATTATTGATACATGAAGAGAAGTTCGTAGTTCCATCATGCAGTAGATGGAAACATCATGGGATACAAGGCAAGATTCATAGCACGAGCCTTCTCACGAAAATAAGGCATAGACTATGAAGAGACATTTGCAACTAGTGGGAGTTGAGACACATGACGGGAAGAATCATGTGTGCAAATGAAAGAAGGCCTTGTACGAGCTCAGAAGACACCCATGGGATAACACATACATGAGGAGCTTGATGAAGATCTGAACCTTTGCTACAAGGTTGAAGATGGAAGTCTATAGAGGATGACAAGCTCACAGATGGGTGCGAGAAGAACTTTTGAAAAAGTTCAAGATATAGGATCTTGGTATCCAGTGACCCTAGATGGATACATAGAATATTAGTAGCAGAGGAAGCTACTTGCCACTCCAGTACAGAATGTTTCAGTGCATAGAGTACGAAAGATAGAGGCAGTATGATGCTCCGCTTCAGAGGGAGTGACTGCAGAAGATCTCAAGGTTCGACATGGTATGACAGGATGAACATATTTGATGACTCTAGGATTTACTGAGAGTAAAGCGGATTCTAACCTTTGCTTCAAGGTTGAAGGCGGAAGACCAGTGATGCTCCTGTTATATGTTGATGACTTGTTCTTGATAGAAAAGAGGAACTCATTAAAGTTGCAAGAAGGAGACTTGCTGCCAAGTTCAAGATGAAGGACTTGGGGATGATGCACTATGTTCTAGGCATGGAGGTGTGGACAAGGGAAGTATGCAGTAGAGATCCTGAAGAGGTTCAGGATGATGGACTGCATGACCACACCTATGGCATCGAACCTGAAGCTATTGAGTGTTGCTTCATCAGAGTCGATTGATGCCACGATGTATCGTCATATGATTTGTTCCTTGATGTACCTGACAGATACAAGACCAGATATTTGCTTTACTGTGAGCACATTGAGACATGTTCACCTGATGGTTGAAAAGGGTACAGTTGAGTACGGGCTCAAGTATGATACGAATCAGAATATTAACCTGAAAGGTTATGTGGATTCAGATTGGGCAGTGCCATTGACAGGAAGAGCACTTTGAGGTGCTGCTTCAGTATGAGATCAGGTGTGATCTCTTGGTGTAGCAAGAAGCAGTCCTGCATGGCACTGAGTACAGTCGAGAGAGGAGCAGTGAAGCTCCAGTATGTGATCCAGATCGAGATCTCTCAAAAGAGGGAGTTCTAGCATAGTCGATAAGATAGGTTGTCTGAGCATAAATCCAGGTGAAGCTTGTAGGTTGCTCAGACATAAACGGTCCTGTAGGTTGTCCTCGGATGTAATCGATCCTGGTGAAGCTCGCAGTTTATCCTTGGACGTAATCAGCCCTGATATGATTCTATGCTAGAAATGGTTAGAGTGAAGTTTGACTACTTCATGGAGAAGCTTGGTGTTCTCCAGATCGAGGTTCCCTTCAAGGGGAAGTGACGAGTCCGTGAGCCATTCTGACATGGTGAGAGGATTGGTTCCTTCCATGGTCAGATGTAAGGGCTAAGCCATTCTATCATGGTGAGAGGATTGGTTCCTTCCATGTCAGATGTGAGTGCCGAGCCATACTAATGTGACTGTAGGATTGGTTCCTACATGATCATATACAAGTGCTAAATGCCATTCTCTGAATAGAGGTACCTAGTCAGTTACCAGGAATACTCAGCCTAGAGTTGAGGGCCATTCTGATGTGACTATAGGATTGGTTCCTACATGATCAGATATAAGTGTTGAATTCCATTCTTTGAATGGAGGTACTTGGTTAGTTACCAGGAATACTCAATCGGGGGCTCAAGGCCATTCTGATATGACTGTGGGATATGTTCTCACATGATCAGATATAAGTGCATGGCCATTCTGATGTGATTGAGGGATGTGTTCCTACTTGACCAGATATAAGGGATGATGCCATTCTCTGGGAGAATGGAGGCACTTGGTTAGTTACCAGGAATCCTCAACCTGGGGTTGAGAGCCCTTTCGACATGTAGGCTGGATTGGTTCCTCGCATGGTTGAATATAAGTGCTGTGCCTTTCCACAAATGATAGTATTTGTGTCCTATCATGATGTGAGTGCTGTGCCTTTCCACAGATGATAGTAGTTGTGTCCTATCATGCTGGTGGATGTGAGTTCTGTGCCTTTCCACAGATGGTAGTAGGTGTGTCCTACCATGCTAGTGGATGTGAGTGTTGTGCCTTTTCACAGATGATAGTAGTTGTGTCCTATCATGTTGGTGATTGTAAGTGTTGTGCCTTTTCATAAATGATAGTAGTTGTGTCCTATCATGCTAGTGAATGTAAGTGCTATGCCTTTCTGACATGGTGTTGGATGTGTTCCTCTCATGGTCAGATGTGAGTGCTAGCCATTCCGACTTAGGGTCATATATAAGAGCTGAAGAAGACCTACATGGAGGCTAGGCCTACAACCAACATGAAAAAGGGCTGGCTCTGTAGAACTTCCTGTGACGAGAAGAATCATGAGATAGCACCTGTGATGATGACCTAATGATGATCTAGATCCAGTGATGATGATCCATATCGAGTGATGATGTTCCCATGATGATCCAGATCCAGTGATGATGATCTAACAGTGATGATCCAGATCCAGTGATGATCTAGATCCAGTGATGATGATTTAGTAGTGATGATCTAGATCCAATGATGATGTTCCCGTGATGATCCAGATCGAGTGATGATCTAGATCCAGTGATGATGATCCAGATCAAGTGATGATCTAGATGCAAGATGAAGATGAAGAGATGATCTAGTTGATACAAAGAAGAAGACCAGTGCTGGAAAATTGTGTCGAGAGAATACCTTCCTAGTTAAGAGGGAGTGTTGATGTATTTGTAACTTCAGAATGTATTCACTTGTATATCTTATGTATTGTACCCGATGCTTATTTCAGGAAGTGTCTGTAACATATTTGAGTCATGTCATGCCCCGATGTTCCTATCGGGAGATTCAATAATGTAAACAAGTCATGTAAAGTCATTGTGGGTAACCCTCCTTATTGTTTAAGGGTTAAAGTCCCCATAAGTTGTGGGGCACTAGGGTTATTAGACTCTCCTAGAGGTGTCGGCTCTAGTAAGTAATTGTTAAGTGAGTTTGACATGTTGGAGTGGACATTAAGTGAACGAAAGAATATAAATAGATAGTGAGCCTCTCTATTTATCACACACACACTCACTCACTGGGGCGCATGAATGAGAGAAGAAGTTGTTGGGACAAGAAAGAGAGAGACTACTACTGTTGGGAGATCATCTTACTATTTTTGGGGTTTTCCTTTTGGTGCTGATTCTATCTCTGAGAAAGATGTGGGGTTTTCTCCTTTATGGTTTCCCTAAGGAAAATCTTTGTGTTCATTGTCTCTTGTGTTTTATTGTTGTGCATGTTATTCTCTCAGATAAGATCCTAAGATCATAATGCTACCTTGAATGATAAGAATCTAACAATTTTAGAATTTACTGGAGTCTATAGACCATAGAGTGGTGATTTTAGGAGTCAATACTAATGGTCATAAGTGAAAAAACTAATGTGTCTACGGTATTTAGCTCCAACACCCTACCTAACGAGGCTTTTAAGGCCTTATTTCTCAATGTATTCACCCTTAACGACCTTTAAATTCCCCACAAGTACACAATTTTCCCTCTTGATGATTATAACTTCATTAACTAAGTTTTGTTAAGGAGAAAGTATAAGGTATCAAGTTAGGGAATGAGTTAGTGAGTTACAATATTAACTCCATTACATAAGGCTTGAGAATGTTCATTCACTGTTTGGGGAACACTTTTTGAAGGCATGGGAATACTTGTTCACATTATAGTAATGTGGACATTGCAAGGATTTTTTGCGGTTGAGTTCTCTTTGTTGGCTAAGGAGACAGAGGGTTGACTTTGTCTTACTCTTCATTAGCTAAGCTAAGGATACATTTTTAAGGTATCGATTTATCCCCTTTACCTTATTATCTCATTAATTGAAGAAAGGTAAAGGGGTGTTAGAGAATGAGTAACAAGTTAAAATAATAAGACAAACATATCCTTATATTCCAATGAGCTGTGAAATAAATTAATATATTTGATGAATACTTTGTTACATAAGGTTTGAGAAGGCCTATTTATATTATTAGTAAGACATCATAAGGACTTTTTATGGTTGAATTTGCTTCATTACCTAAGGATTTTTAAGGATACGAAGGATTGAATTTATTAGATAAAGGTTGATAAGGATCATATAGGGTTGACTTCTTGTCAGAAAGGTTGATAAGGGCCTTATTGGATGCTCGCACAAAGCCTTTCTAGGTGGGCAAGACCTTATCTCTTAAAAGTACCTTTCGTTGTGCCAATATAAGGTAGGTATAATCAACCCTCCCTTCTAACTTGAGGAGGAAAATGGATAACTTAAACAATCTATGATGAGATTTGAACACAATGTTTTATAGGGAGTCAACAACCAATATATGATTTTGGGTTACAACATGGATCTTCTTCTCCCTATACCTTCACTACGCGTACACACACTTATTTTTGGATAGACATAATATAGGAATGGGAAGAAATCTAACAAGATAATGATGCTTGGATCAGATAACTCCAATTATTCCACATAAATTTTCTTAATATACATGATTTTCCTCATTTCCCACCTTTCTAAGTGGAACAATTCCAGCATCAACAAAACAAAAAAGAGATGGAAGGAAGATTTGAACTTCATCATTAAATAAATATCATCATGATAAAGTCCAACAATGTCCGATCAAGGTTTGACATGCAATATCGCGATCCACACCAACGAGAACAACATATAGAGCAACAACCCAAACATTTTGGAAGAGGCTTTAGCATAGGTGTATCCCAGATGTGCCCCACTTTATTTAAAGTATCATAATGGTTGACAATATTGATCTATAATAAAGGAGAAAGAAAAACACAAAAAATCCATTTAGGATAAATAAGTGGCCCATAGAGAGTGGAGAAACAAACCATCTCTAATTTCAAAGTATTCATATGACACTTATTCCAATCCTTTATCTAAATGGAGGATTAATTGTTGAGATAACATAATGCTAACCCATGTTTTGCATGACCAAATACACATTATTGTTATTGTTAATATGCGTTTTGTCATTTGGAAGATCTTAGTCATTTCTTTATTTATTTGATTGATAAAGGTGAGCGAAGCATGGAATGTGAGACTAAAGTAAATGCATTGTAAGATATAATTTCCTTAGGAAAAAGGTCTTAGACTTACTACATTATTTAGGGGGATGGTCTTGAAAGGTCTTACCCATCCTAGCTCTACTTAAGGTAAGTAAGGTCATAGTCTTGACCCATACTCATGCATGTATGGTCTTGATTGTGTTGATCTTACTTGAGTTTAGGCAAGGTCTTAGTCTTTAGCTATGCTTTTGTAGGTAAGGATATGGTACTTAACTCTTCTTAAGCATTTAAGGTCCTAACTATGTTTGTCTTACCTGTGCTAAGGTAAGATCCTAGTATGAGTAAAGTTAGCTTAGGAAAAGCCAATGCGTAGCCTAAATGTTTGACGATTTTGCTCTTTCTCAGCAACATTTATGTGCATGCTTTTGATGGAATTTAGTAAAAATTTGAAGAAATATTCAACGTCTCAAAGAACAATGTTTAAACTTGCATAATCTAGGTGCCCTAGGAGTATTTGAAAGCATTGAACCCATTTATGCATTCAAAAACAAAATTTAAACACAACAACATTTATATTTATTGCAAAACAAAATGTTCAATTCTAATAAAAAAAACTCATAAAACAAACAAAACCATTTCAATTATAATAAAAAAAACTCATAAAACAAACAAAACCATTGAATATTTAGACTTCTCCAAAAGCCAATATGTGTCCAACAAGTTGACTTATAGTTCATATCCACTCTCTTTTGTATGCCTTTGTTTTATCTATTAAGTACATATTTCTTGATGGTTAGGAAATAATGGTGAGGGATGTATAGAAAAAACACTTATGGAATCTAAACTTATCTTACGAATCTCAAGAAAAATTAAAAAAACATCTAACGAGCTTTGAACTTGCTTCGAATATTTTAGTGGTTTTTGTTAAAATATATGTGCGGTTCCCTTCATGCTTTTTTGTGGA
The DNA here is from genome assembly GCA_001517045.1 of Pseudotsuga menziesii. Lineage (NCBI taxonomy): Eukaryota > Viridiplantae > Streptophyta > Pinopsida > Pinales > Pinaceae > Pseudotsuga > Pseudotsuga menziesii. The sequence continues at coordinate 236,336 of LPNX010374200.1, forward strand.
GTATTAAAAAATAGAATGCTGATCAATGAAGACCCAGTGAATCACTTTCAAACTGGGTAACTGTTTTAACATTCTATGAACGAAATTGAAATGTTCCGAGTCTGACGACAGCAAAAGTAAACTATGTCGTGGAACAGTTATACTGTGAATGGACACGTGAAGCAATTTAATCACTTCACTCATCACAAGGCAACCTATAAAGCGAAATCTTAGTGATCTCCAGCACATGATCCTCGTTTTGCATCACCGGGCTCGTATTTCTACATGACAGATGCTAGAGGTAGACCAACTCCCGCGATTAATTAATAAATAATAATAATAATATATATGTAATCAAACCTCTAAACATCAAGATAAATGAAGGGTAAGTTAGAATGAACAAACAACAAGCTAGAGGTCAGTTCGAGGAAGGAAGTAATGGTCGCCTCATTAGGCTGGATAAGCTTGTTGGCGATGGTTTGTGTGAATTAAGGTACACAAGCACCCTTCATTTCTTATTTATCAGTCCATATAATTATGAAATGCTGACCTCTAATGATCTTCACTGAAATAATTAGGATGTGGATATGGGATAAGTTCTGCTAATTCCAGTAAAGGAACTGAGATATTGTCGTGGGATAAATTGGCAGCCTAGCTTCATTGTGCTTGAGCTCCTCCCATTCCTGTATATGTGTACCAGGTTTGTTTGGTATCCAAATGCCATCTATTGGCCTTATAAGCCACGACACGGATCTGTTTGGACTCGGGTTTTTAAAATGCAGAGGTGGGTCTGCTTAATGTTTCCTGCGACCCTTCATACCCTGATTCCATCTGGGTTCTGCAAGTTTGAAGATGCATATGATTAAAATGGAAAATAGTTATAGGTGGGTTTTTATCAAATAGGTATATATAAATTCCCTTTAAAAGAGTATCGGGATTCAAGATTAGCATCCGTGTTTAGATCACTTCGTTTCTTAGATGTATTGTACAGAAATTCAGGTATGCAGTGTAGCAGGTGGGTGGACAGAAATTTCTCTTTCCTTGCCTTTATTGAGTGTTCTCAGGGTTCAGCTTGAGACTGACCGCCTGATAGCATGTGTCTTCTCCAACTCCTTCATTCACAGGGTGTTTAGCCTCGTAAGCGATTCAAATTCATAAACTAACTTTTGGACAAAACGTTGTTTCTTTCGATACCCACTCCACACTGAAACTTCTTTGGTTGGCATTAAGTTGAAACTAACACTAGTCCTCTCAGACACTGTCTGCGTTCTCCCAGAGTTTTCATAAATGAGAAGTAGACTTATGTGCCTTACCCAGTTTTATGCAGTCGGGGTTTTTAACAGGTTTAAAATGACGAGAGTTAGGCTTGTGTGCTTTATCCACTTTTATGCAGTTGGGGTTTTTAACAGTTTTAGTGGATGCGAGATAGCCTTATGTGCGTTGCCCACTCTTATGCATCTGAGGTCATAGGGTCCAGCTTTCTTTCTTTACTGTGTCGTGCCACATTCAATAGGGATGCTACTCGTTTTCATATGGGCCATCCTGAAGTATTGAAATCCGTTTTGGTAGTAAAGTTTTCTGCCAGAATTGGCATTTTAAAAAATGGTGAAGGTTCTCTTGACATTGTGGCCAAGGCGGCTATGCTATCTCTTCTTACCCCATAGATTGGGGTAGTCTCTATCCTTAGAGCTTGGCCCAATGATCTATGCTTCCTTGTATTCTCTGAGTAAAATATAAAATGCTTTTTCTCAACGAGATTTTTTTCCCTACAACTTACACATATTGACGCTACCTGTTTAAGTTTGATCTGAGCTTTATCTACCGGTCCACGGTGAATTTCTTATGGTGATGAAGCTGCATTACAATTAACCTTAGAAAGTCTCATCCTTCTCCATTTAGTTTCTTATGCTGTAATTGCCTTACCATCTAATATTAGTACCAGGTCTTTATATGACACATCAACTCCAACTTTTCTTGGTTATTGACTAGCCATATACGAATTAAATAATTAAACACACAGTGGAGTAATTCTTTTGTACTGTTGTTAGCTATATAGGATTGCAATGTATCCAGACAGCTTCCATTAGTTTTTTGGAAAATTCATCTTATATTTTATTCCTGAACAATAATGAAGCCATCAAGAATGATACATCATTCAGCCAGTCTGTGAGTATGCAGACTAACCTGCCCTATATAGACAAAGAAAGGCAGCATATCTGCCTTGGACCCCAATCTCAAGAAAAACTGCATATTTTTTGAAAATGTCTTTTTTGGTAGAAAACTGATCTGGCACATCTGATTCAAAAGCTGTCCACAAAAGCTTTCATTATTGCATTACACTGCCTTTTCACCTTATTTGAATATTGTCATTGCACAACATCAATTTAGCTCAGGGAATCAAAGTGGTGTATTCTAGTTATATTATTAGAAAATGTTGTAAAATGTCTGTACATCTTATTAATTTTTAAACATTAGGTTTAATTATTAAAAGAAGTGACATATGCTCTGGTTGTTACTTGGAACTGGTAACTTGGGGTCCTAAAGTTGAAAGATATATATTTTTTTGTCATGCTATCTTTCAATGTGATCCCTGGCATCTGTATTTGTGTGCTCAATTTTTATTTTGAAGTGGACTATATTTTTTCACTAATTTTGTGTGAAACATTCTTCTTTCTACATTTTGAAGTTGAATATGTTTTTTCACTAATTTTGTGTGAAACAATCTTCTTTCTATATTTTGAAGTTTTGGTCTAGTGAATTGCACATATAATTGGTGATCATCAAATCCTAAATATTTGTTGTTCCGAATTTTATTTCTAATTTGATGACCTACACTTGTGTACTTTTTCTGGAAATGCCATTAATTTCTACATGTCTTTTTATTAGTTATATTCCAACCATTTGCAGTTATTTTTTCCATATTGGCATATTGTTTTTGAGCGCTTTACTTATTCTGTAATTTTGGTAGCATATTGACCATACTGCATGCAATGCTCTGATTACTTTGCCTGTGGTGGATTTTTTTTGAAAATAACTGCTTTTGAACAAGCGCCAAAACAGGCTTGAACTGTTGCCCTCATTCTTTGGTAATAATTTGTTTTTTTGTTTGTTTTATTTATTTATTTGTAAGGCTTGCACCCATGGAGTTTTGAACCAGTGTCCTTATGCTAAGAATGCCTTAACATTACACCTATTCACCGTCTATTCTATACCCTGTGGGCGTTCTTTGGTAATAGTTGGTCCAATTGAATGCTTTTATTGGTTGGAGCATGCACATGGATCATTTTTTTTAGTAATGGCATATGCATCATAAGATGTTTTGCAGCCTTAGTCCATTTGCATATAAGTTATTAAGTACAGTTTTGATCTTTGTTATTGAGCCTTGCTCAATTAGTAAAAGATCTGCGTGCTTTGTTGTAGCACTGCTATCTTCCAGCAATTGCGTTAAAGGTGTATGTGCATAAATAGTATGCTGTCAGCAAGAACCGTTGCATTTCTTCGATTTTTCATTTTGTTTGGATTTTTGGATTCCATGTTTTTGCTTGTATGAAAATTTCCAATTTCGTTGCCTAAATTGCTTCCATATATTTTTATTTACTTTGTGAAGAGTGGAAACTTTTCAGCTTGGTACTTTCACAGGCAAAAGCCTAGGTATTTCTCTAAATAGACTAGTAAGGGTTCTTTTAATTGAAGGTCTTCAATAGGGGCAGAGAAGGTGACATCTTTTGAAAGGGATGTCTGTTGCATCCTCTTCAGTATAAGTATCACTCTCTCTAGAACAAAAGCAAAAATAAAAGAAGAGAAAGAAGGTGCTCCAAAGCTCACCTTAATTTGTTTTAAAAGGGATACTCCACTATTTGACCTTTTGCTAAGCTCTAGTGAGCTTGTATCATGCACTACCAATGTGGAATATGGCTAGTACTTGGCAATTATGCAACTGGGTCTAGTAAAGTCACACAAAATTAGATATTTTATTCATTAATGCAACATATGTTGATAATTTTGGGTATTGAATCAAGTCAATTACACTGGGAGAAAAGTACTACTGCCTACCAAAGCCTTACACAACCATTGCATATTAATGTCTAATGCACTACAGTAACTTTGAATATACAATAGATTCCAATACACGAAGGACCTGCTAGATGGGAGTAGATATGATGCCTCAATTGGAACTAGTCAGCTTTTCTGCCCTTATGACATTGATAACTTTAACTGGCATATACTTATGAATTGCGCAGCAACCATACTTATAATGGTTCCCTTCAGTGGGAATAGGTTATTGTTTTGATCCACTGAGTGAGTTCTGCCAGGGTTTATGCTCATGCTTTTTCTGATCTGGGAATTTCCCCATGGCTTCTTTTGGTGGAGGGGGAATATCTCCCTCCTATTTGGACTTTGTTGATAAAGGGGCCCATTCTCACCATTAGAAGCTGCATTTGTTGCTTTTAAATTATTAGTCAAAGCAGCAAAACTGAAATCGAAGCCCGAAACTCCTCTGCACAGGAGAAATTCACGAGAAGAATGGAGACTATCCCTTCTTTAGTTCTCCCTACAGATCTGCCCAAAAAGAAGATGTTGATGTACACAACAAGTTTTGATTGGAAAATCTACAGGAGCCTGGACAAGTAGTTATCTGGATTCAAAGACTATGGTCTAACACTGCATGTGTGGAAAGGACTTTTTTTTATGTCACTTTGAATTGTTAGAGGACCAAGACTTCGTTGTTCGAAATGGTTCTTGTTCTTGGGCCCTTGTGCATTGTATTTAAATGAAGGACATAACACTTTGTTCCTGAGAAGGAGGTCCCATCTGGTATCCTAGTATGGCTATGCCTCTCTTTTCTCCCATTTTATATGGGACGATGAATCGCTGGAAGCAATTGGAAACAAGCTGGGTTGCTATCTTGACAGATCTGAACTGAAATTTGGGATTTACACTTGCAATAGAATTTCCATCAAAGTAACTTTGGATAAAGGCCTCTTGGGTCATGGGTTTGCTAGTACTCATCAGGTTACATGGCGAGGTCCATATCTAGAAGCTTGATTATGAGTAATTTTCATTCACGTGTATCATTCGTGACAGTCTACAGATATGGACTTTTTGCGAAAGGTTGCAAGAAAATGTAGGAGGGTTGTATCTTTTACGGGATCCCTCTTCTCTCTAAATCCCATGTCCTTATTATAAAATCATTGGATGACTTGAAAATTTGAGGTGTGATGGCATGATAAATAAGGAACTACTGTGTACTCATTCAACGCTTTTATCGAGAAGAAAAAATGCTTGGACTCTCAGGATTTTTATAACAGAGTTTCCCTTGGTCAATTCTTGGTGACTTTAATTCGGTCCTAGATTCAAAGGAAAAGAGAGGAGATGTCTATATTAGAGATTAGTTTAGGAAAAATGTTGAGGACTTGATATCAAATTGGAGGATTGTGGATGTCAAACCAATTTGGGGAAAGTATACTTAGATGATCAAAACAATTGGTGAGGGGTTCGTTTGGGAAAGGTTGGATAAATTCTTAGTGTATGATACTTTTTTATATGAGGTGATTATTTTTAGCTTTAGTATAATTTCAAATACAATATTGGGAATCGGGATATAACACTATCTCCCCTTTTATCACAAGTCAAAAAGGATTTGGACCAATCCCATTTCGATACGACTTGACTTGGTTTTATAAAGATCGGTATCATGATCTCTTGAAGAAGTATGGGGAACCCATTTCTTTGGATTTGCCTCGTATGATTGGGAAAGAGGGTTTAAATGTTGAAGTAAGAAATGAAAAATGGATCATCCACAAAGCCCAAAATTTGACCATGGAAAGGTAAAGGAGACAATAAGATAATTTATTAATGTCCTACAAATGACCACAAAATTAGGTCAATGGGACCACAAAATTGGGTCAATGGGATTGTTGAGTGTAATAGTGTTGATGCTTAGTGGGAGTACAAAAATGACTCTTAAAGAAAAGAAAAAACAAATTGCAGAAAGTGAAATAAAGTGAAGTACTGAAAGAGGAGGGAGTGTACATGGAAGAGCTCTAACATAAGGAAAAATTGCATAGGAAGATCTCATCAAAGCCCAACAAAATGAACATCACTGGAGTCAAGGAGTCTATGACCAAAGGGGGGAGATAAAAATACAAGATGCTTCCATAGATAGACAAATACAAGGAGAGATAAATATCATGTTTTGGAAATCTATCTCTGGAGAGGAGAGGTTGCTAGAGATTTCCAAGAAATAAAGTAGGGGGCATTCCAATTCTTTGGGGGATTATACTCAAGACTAACTAATCACCAGGCACCAAATCTATAGAAGAGATGCTTTTAATCATCTCGAAAAATATATTAGATCAAGACATTGTTCTACTATGTAGTTAAGTCACCATGGATAAAAATACAAGATGCTTCCATAGATAGAAAAATACAAGGAGAGATAAATATCATGTTTTGGAAATCTATCTCTCGAGAGGAGAGGTTGCTAGAGCTTTCCAAGAAATAAAGTAGGGGGAATTCCAATTCTTTGGGGGATTATACTCAAGACTGTAAATTTTCCTTTAATATCTAACTAGGGCTAAACAATGCATGCAAAATATCAATTGATAACCACACATGAATATCTTTTACAGTATGGAGCGGAATATAAAACTGAGAAATAACTCACAACATCACATCACAATATTGACACTATTATTTTGGGTATGGAAACCCCCGGAAAAGCCCAAGATGGGAAAACCGGTGCAGCAGTCAGATATAGATTTTATTATGAAAAAATATGGAACTTTTACAATCACTGCAAATTCACCCAAACCTGGCGAATGCAGAACCCGAAAGAATCATTGGGCAAATCCCAGCTAAACCTCAACACCCTCCTATGTGAGTGTACGACCCAGCTGTACAAAGCTCGATGATCCTGCTGCTCGCTCCTCCATCTTCTCAGCTAAATCCTCTGTCTAACTTTCTCTCTCTGTTTGTATCTTGTCTCCGTCGGAATACGAAATGTGTGTTCTCTCCACCAATTGATCTCTCTTTTATAACTTTAGGTAAAGCGAAAACCCTAATTTCACTTTCACTTTAACTAGTGGTAAAGCAAAAACCCTAATTTCACTTTCACTTTAACTAGTGGTACACTCAAGTTAATTTAGATCACTTTAATTTATTTTCCAAAGTAAACTTAGGAAAAGTAAATTAAATACAATTGGCTTCCTAATTTAAGTCTTCTGCATGCAAGAACACGTGCATGTAGGAAGACCTTCCTTGTTGCTACTAGTTTAACACTCCCTCTCTATGAGGAAGGGATTCGGTAGCAACCCCAACTTATCCCTGAACTTCACAAAACTTTGTTTGCAAAGTGCCTTGGTGAAAATGTCCGCCACTTGCTCATCTGTCTGTATGTACTCCAACCGAATGGTTCCCCTCTGAACACAATCTCTAAAGAAGTAGTATCTGATGTCTATGTGTTTGCTCCGGTCATGGAACATTGGATTCTCAGATAGCCTGATGCCACTCTGATTGTCACAGTGAACTACTGTGGCCTCTAGCTCACACTCGAACAACCCTGCAAGTAACTTCCTTAGCCACATACCCTCACAAGCAGCCACTGCCATGTACTCAGCCTCTGCCAAGCTCAATGCAACTGACTTCTGCTCCCTGCTGAACCAAGAGACAACCCTTGATCCAATGCTGAAACAACAACCTGAAGTACTCTTCCAGTGCTCTACACATCCTGCCCAGTCAGCATCTGTGAAACCTGCTAACTATACACTCCCCCTGCGCTCATAAACCAATCCATACTCCACTATACCTCTGATGTAGCGAAGTATGTGCTTCGCAGCAGTCTAATGCACTCTCCGAGGGTCCACCATGAACTGACTCAAAGAGTTGACTGCAAAGCTGATGTCTGGTCGAGTGTTGACTAGATACATAAGCGATCCGATACGCTGACGATACATGGTAGGTAGGATCAAATCTGTCTGATCCTGATGCATCAATCTTCCTCCAGTTGGAAACTAGAGGTATGGCCATAGGCTTGCAGTCCTCCATCTTGAATCTCTTCAGGATCTCTACTGCATACTTCCCTTGTTCGATGAAGAAGCATCCATCTCTTTGCCAAACCTCCAAGCCCAAAACGTAATGCATCAGCCCAAGGTCTTTCATCTCAAACTCTACTGCAAGGTTGAACTTGCAGTCTCCAATTGGCCTCTTATCTCCTGTAAAAAAGAGATCATCCACATATAAGACCAGTATGAGAGGCACCTCACCTATCAAGAAGTACAGGTTGTGGTCAGCCTCACTCTGCTGAAATCCCATCTCCCGTAGATAGCTATCAATCCTCGAGTACCATGCTCGAGGTACCTGCTTGAGCCCGTAAAGAGCTCGATGCAATCTGCATACATGCGTCTCCCTGTTCTCCACATCAAACCCCTCTGGCTGCTAAATATACACCTCCTCCTCTATCACTCCATTGAGGAAGGCAGTCTTGACATCCATCTGATGGACACGCCAACCCATCTTAGCTGCTAGTGAGATAATGGTCCGAATGGAAGGATACCTGGCAACAGGGGCGAAGGTCTCCTCATAATCAATACCCTCCTTCTGTGAAAACCCATTTGCCACGAAGCGCGCCTTGTACTTCTCCACGCTTCCGTTTGCTGCCTGCTTCACCTTGTAGATCAATCTGGATCCCACCACCTTTTTCCCTTGTGGTCTCGGCACAACCTCCCATACCTGGTTTTTCATAATGGAGTCATACTCCTCAACCATAGCTTCCTGCCACACATCATGTTGTGCAGCCTCCCCGAAGCTGGAAGGTTCAGAGTTAATCAACTCTGTCATTAGTGCCATATAACTAAGCCTCTTTGGTGGTACACTCCGTCTAAAAGATGTTTGTGGAGGATCTACCTGCCTAGAATCCTGCACTGTGGATCTAAACCACTTAGGCCTTGGCCTAGTGTCAACCTGCTGCGGCTGCTGGATATCTGTCTCCTGTTGCAGCTCATCCTTCAAGTCAATGACTAAAGGATCTTGTCCACCTGACTCCCTTTGACCACTAGAACCTGTGCTCTGTGTTTGTACCTGTACATCTGGCTCCTCCAATTTAACTCTCGACTCTTGTGCTGGTTGTTGCTTTGCTGGTAAGTCCAGAGATCTCCGCAAGGCCCTGTCCTCATCGAACTGGACATCCCTGCTCACAATGATCCTCTTGCGAGTAGGAATGTAAACTCTATATGCCTTCGAAATCTCGCTGTAACCAACAAGTAACCCCTTCTCTCCAGAAGGGTCTAGCTTCTTTCTATTGTCAGCATGAACATGACAATAGCAGACACTGCCAAATATGCGAATGTGACTCACATCTGGCCTAGTGCTTGTGAAGACCTCCTCCGGTGTCTTCCTCCCCAAGGCTGTGTGGGGACACCTGTTCTAAATGTATACTGCAGTTTTGTATGCCTCGGCCCAGAGGAATAGTGGTAATCCCTGATCAAATGGCATGGCCTTGGCTGCTCCAACCATAGTCCTGTTCTTCCGCTCTGCAACTCCATTCTGCTGTGGGGTATGGGGCACAGTGTGCTCCTTCTTGATCCCCTCAGCCGAACAATACTCCATGAACTCATTGGAAGTGTACTCATCCCCGTTGTCTGTCCTCAACACCCGAATCTTCTTTCCTGTTTGGTTCTCCACAAGAGTCTTGAACTCTCGGAACCTCCCAAAGACCTCTGACTTGGCCTTCAAGAAATAGATCCAGGTTTTCCTGGAATAGCCATCAATGAAGGTTACGCAATAACTGTAACCACTGAATGAATGGACACTCATAGGTCCGCATACATCCGAATGCACCAAGTCCAAGGGATCCTTAGACTTGTGCTCACTTTGTGGGAAAGGCTTCCTGATGTTCTTTCCCAAAGCACAACCCTTGCAGTGGTTATGCTTTTCTTCTTGTACCTGAGTAACTCCAATGACTGCTTGTCTCAAATGCTTCAGTGCACCATGGTGTAAGTGTGCCATCCTCCTATGCCACAACTCACCTTAACTACTGTTGTTGCTGTTGACTAGAGCCTTTGCAGGCTCATAGTGTAATCTGTACACTTTCTCGCTCCTTTTGCCAATCACCCGATCCAAGCTCCTATCTGACCCCTTGTGCCTGATATACACTCTATGGTCACGGAACTTCACCTGATATCCCTTGTCCTCTAGAGTGGAGACTGATGTAAGGTTCTTGGTCAGTCCTGGAACATATAACACATCAACAAAACTGAGGGGTTTGCCAAAATCCCTCTCAAATGAAACAGTGTCAACTCCCTGCGCCTGATACCGTGCATCATCACCCAACTCAACGTGGATCCCTGTTCCATCCTCCTGCAAGTCTTTGAAGAATCTCTTATGTGCAGTCATGTGACTAGATGCTCAACTGTCAATGTACCATATGCTGCTCCCTGTGGTGCTTGCCATGCAAGTTATCAAGCAAAACTCCTCGTCGAAGTTCCTGCTGAACTCATCCACCTCTGCAGATCCAGCCATTTGAGTGTTACTCTTCTTCTTTCGGTCTGGGCATTGGGAGGCAAAGTGTCCCTGCTTGTGGCAGATAAAACACATGACCTTTGACACGTCAAGGTTCTTCTTACCATCCTTCTTCCTCTTTTCCTTCCCCTTGCTCTTCCTTGTAAGGGCTAGAGCCTCCTCATCCACAATCTGTGGGGCACTGCTAGATGAGCCTGATCCTTGACCCATGCGGGTCTCCTCTTGCACAAAGTCATCCCATAGTCTCTACCAATCAGGAAGCTTCTCCCTAGCCACAACACCTTTGACTAAGGTGTCCCATGGCTTAGAGAAGCCATTGAGGGCTATCCGAACTAGCTCCTCATCATCAGTCTTAGAGCCAACAACTCTAAGCTCATCCTTGATCTGTGTGAGCCTCGTGAGATAAGGCACCACTCCTTCTCCCTTGGTTGTCTTGGTGTTGCGCATCCTCTCTTGCAACACCATCCTCCGGTTCTCGTTCTTGCTCTGGTACAGACTTTCCAAAGCCTTCCACATCTCCAATGCGTTCTTCTTACCAGAAAGGTTAGGGACTATATGGTCCTTCACTCCATCCATGATAATCAGCATGGCTCTGGAATCAATCTTCTTCCAGGCTATTAGATCTGCCGGATCTCTGGGTGCAACTTTTGTGGAGTCAATGTGCTCCTCAACATCATTGACGTCCAGGATCCTTGTGATCCTCTCTTCCATGTAGGAAAGTTCTGAGCACCTGGAGTCTATCCTCAACTCTCAACTGTATGGCCATAGTGAAGTGTACCTATCAAACCCTAGATCTGGAAGTCTAGGTTTGTGTCTTCCTATAGATCTGCCCCTAATCTATGACTGCTGCCGCAAATCTCTCAGATTTAGTTCACCAGAGCTCTGATACCATGTAAATTTTCCTTTAATATTCAACTAGGGCTAAACAATGCATGCAAAATATCAACTGATAACCACACATGAATATCTTTTACAGTATGCAGCTGAATATAAAATTGAGAAATAACTCACAACATCACATCACAATATTGACACTATTATTTTGGGTATGGAAACCCCTGGAAAAACCCAAGATGGGAAAACCGGTGCAGTAGTCAGATATAGATTTTATTATGAAAAAATATGGAACTTTTACAATCACTGCAAATTCACCCAAACCAGGGAAATGCAGTACCCGACGGAATCACTGGGAAAATCCCAGCTAAACCTCAACACCCTCTTGTGTGAGTGTACGGCCCAGTTGTACGAAGCTCGATGATCCTACTGCTCGCTCCTCCATCTTCTTAGCTAAATCCTCTGTTTGACTTTATCTCCCTATCTGTATCCTGTCTCTGTCGGAATACGAGCGTAGATCGAAATTCCGGGCTCTATCAAGCGTCGAGATGGATCAAATCTCTCAAGGTGCAAACCTCTTCTTAGATATCCATTGATTTGATTCAAACCAAACGGCAAATCTTTTTATTTAAGGTCCACATATAATTTTTTATTATTAATATTTAATATTATTTATGGCTAACATATAATATTTATTATTATTTTTTATTTTGTTAGGAACGAACATTACAACATTTCCCCATACATGGTTTTAAAACCATATGCAAGGCCCTCCTACAACCATGGGTTGTTTAGGAGGCCTTGCACATGGTCTTAAAACCATTTGCAAGGTCCTCATAAACCATGTACAATAAAACCATGGGTTATTTAGGAAGCCTTGCACATGGTTTAATAAAAACCATGTGCAAGGCCCTTCTAAACCATGTACAATAAAACCATGGGTTGTTTAGAAGGCCTTGCAAATGGTTTTAAAACCATGTGCAAGGCCAACATTTTTTTGCAGATAATTCTTGTTATTTATTATTATTTTGTTAGGTAGGAACATAACAACATCTCCCCCATATTGTGTTTTTTTCCTCACCGGCATATTTTTTTTACGGATAATTAAATTTTTAGTTTTTTATTGTTTTGTTAGGTAGGAAGATTACAACATCTGGCAGACATTTATTTTGGCCTATAATTAGAAAATTTATTTTTTATTAATAAAAATAACGTTACAAGATCTCCCCTATACTGGGCTGTAGAGCGCCTCTCGGCGCAACAAGTGTGTGTGTTCTCTCCACCAATTGATCTCTCTTTTATAACTTTAGGTAAAGCGAAAACCCTAATTTCACTTTCACTTTAACTAGTGGTAAAGCAAAAACCCTAATTGCACTTTCACTTTAACTAGTGGTTCACTAAAGTTAATTTAGATCACTTTAATTTATTTTTCAAAGTAAACTTAAGAAAAGTAAATTAAATACAATTGGTTTCTTAATTTAAGTCTTCTGCATGCATGCAGGAAGACCTTCCTTTTTGCTACTAGTTTAACAAATAATAACTAATCACCAGGCACCAATATATAGAAGAGATGCTTTTAATCATCTCGAAAAATATATTAGATCAAGACATTGTTCTACTATGTAGTTAAGTAACCATGGAGGAATTAAGGATGGTTCTAGACCAAATAAAGTTGAACAAGGCCCTTGAATCTTGATGGATTCTTATTACACTTCTATAAACAAGCTCGAGGAGTTAGTAAATTAGATCTTCTAAAATATGTGGAGTATTTTTGGGTTTCCGAGGGGAGATGCGAGGAGAGGCATAAACTCCTCCTTCCTAATCCTAATGTATTTTGCCTGTTTCCATTATGCAATGTCACATTAAGCTTTTTATGAAGGTATTGGTAGAGAGGCTGAAAAAGTTCATCAAAAACTTATTTCTAAACAATAGAGTGGATTTGTTCTCGATAGGATTTCTAGGAAAACATATTTTTGTTCATAATAGCATGGTGGAAAAGAGAACGAAGTGGTTAGTAAGCTTGATAAGGCTAATGCTAACCTTTCGTTAAAAAACTGATTTCTAAACAATAGAGTGGATTTGTTTCAAGAAGGTTATCTAGGAAACCAAAAATCTTGTTTAGCAAGTTGTTTGTAAGAACATGGCGAAAAATAGAAGAGAAGTGGTTGCTAAGCCCAACAAGGCTAATGTTTCTCCATAGCATCTTGTACACGATTCTAAAGGGAAATATTAATGTAGAATGAGATCGCAACACAAAAACATGCTACATTGTTACAAGGTAGCTTGCAACATCACATAGATAACAAATACAAGCAAGAGACAATATGCAATTCATGACATTGGGACCATTTTGAAAGAAAATGGGTAAATTACAAAAGGGTATGTATTGACAAAGGGATGGATTGCCCCATTGGTAAATAGTGGGCCCTCTAAATAAGAGGAATCAGGTATGAGAGTCTCCTTTCTCCCTACATGTACATTATAATGGTGGAGGCTTTGGGCAAGAGTCTAGAGGTTGTGAGGAAACACCATTTTGTTTTGGAAATAAGCATAGTAAGGGGGGAAACCATTAAATCTTTCATAGTTGCATATGATACCCTATTGTTAGAAGATACCTTAACAATCCTTGCTAAAATATTTAAGAGAGTTTTGGACTCATTTTTGGATGCTTTAGGTGGTGAAATCAACAAAAGAAAATGTACAATCTTTGCTTGGAATACTATTAAGGATTTTGACTAGAATTGCTCAAACTTTGAAGTTCTTAGTGGAATTAAATTGGAAATCATTTCAATGCTTGGAAATTCTAATAGCAGGTATGCTGCTCTCCTCTAAAGACTAAGGACAGAGATTGGAACAATAATTTCAGCTTAAGGTGCGAACTAGCTAAACCTTCATGGTAGGATGACCTTAGTCAAATACACACTTTCTTCCCTTCCCCTTGTTTTTTAATTTGGTTTTGCTTGTAGGTGTTCTAAAAGAAATAGGGAAACTACTTTGAATCTTTCTCTTCCAAGCAGAGAAGATGGAGAATATTGTTATAACTTGAACTAGCATGTGTTATTAAAGCCCCAAAGAACAAGCTAGTCCAACTACAACCTAGAGGTGTTATCCACTGTCACCTCGATAACCTCCTTTGCACTTTAGGTTGGTTCTTCTCAAACTCATGAGGGGATTCCCTAGGATAGGATTGGTAGGCTCTGGCAATGAAAGCACAAGGTGATTTGAAGAGTTAGCCTTAGCAAAACTTATGGTCTTCTTCGTAGTATAGGTGATGGGAGGTTTATGAAGACTAGTGCCAATCTCCAAGGCATATGGAGTTTCGGGATGATCCTCCTTGGGCCTTGTTTGAAAATGTTTGGTCGGAACCCCTACAAAGCATGACAATTCCTACCCCAAACTTTTGAAGCTCCTTGCAAAATTCACCAAGGAAGGGTTTCCTTGGCAAACACCTTCAATCTAGAAACCTAGCTCAAACCCTAGCCTATGCAAGCTTGATTAGTACCCCTCCTAAGATGCTAAATACATAATCAAGTTACAAAACTAAGGCATGGCATAAGTATAGAATATTCTTACACTTAAACCAATGGAGCAAGATTGCCCTTCTATGGATTAGATTAATAGGCCTTACAATGCCAAAAGAAACATGTTACTCCAATATTCAGCCATCAGGAAAACCCAAGAGAAGAAACACTTTATACTTAAAAAATGCTCCATAAAGATAATATTCTAACACTTAAACCAATGGAGCGAGGTTGCCCTTCTATGGATTAGATTAATAGGCTTTACAATGCCAAAAGAAACATGTTTCTCCAATATTCAACCATCAAGAAAACCCAAGAGAAGAAACCCTTTACACTTAAAAAATGCTCCATAAAGATATGGCATTTAGGCTCCAAAAGAGAGAGAGAGCTCTTAAAGTCCAACCATGAGTTCAAATGAGGAAGTGGTTCTCTTTATATAAGAGTAGCTGAACTTCCTTTTACAATAAAATATTGATTAATTTCTAGATCTAGCCTAGGGTGGAGTAAAATAGAACAAAAACCCCACTAAATTCTAACAAACTCCTAAAAAAATACATAAAATTAGTGGTCAATTGCCTCATGTACAAAACATGAGATACATAAGGCCCCAAGCAAAGGGGGTGCCTCCATCAAGCATGGAACAAAGCCAAAAGATGTTCACATCAAGCCTCCAAAGGCTTCTCCAAGATAGACTTTCCAATGAGAAAGGCCCACGTTACAACCAATTCACCAAATGATGTCCACGTAGCAACAAATCCAAGCTTCCGAGAGGGGTCGCTCCAAGCAAAATGTCCAGATGGCAATCCATCAAGAGTCTAGAAACCTCCAAAGTGCCAAAAAAGTCCTTCAAGAAGTGGGCAAACTATCTACGAAAAGTCCTTAGAAGAAGGACATCCATCCACAAATGACAAAGGGTGGCCTTCAAAAGCTAGCGCCATCCTTTCGAAGCAAGTGTACATGACCAACGTAATGGGTACATGCTCCAATATGATGGTCAAAAAGATGATCAAGAACCCCAACAACAGCCATAAAGGATGCAACATGATGGCTTTAAGCATGGGCTCTTCAGTCAAATGATGAAAATACCCCACATAAAGAATGGAAAATATGAAATAGTTACCCTATGGCTGAGTGCTGTCCTCCATGGGGCAACTTATGGAAGACAAGACCCCAAAGCTTGAACACTATCCTATAAACAAGCACCCAAACTGGATGCTTACTTATCAAGGTACAAACATATGCAAAACAAGGGTCTTCTACCTAAAACGTCCCATACAAAGCACACAAATAGAGACATGGTTCTTTCAAATGACGAATCTATTCCAACACTAGGCCAAATGGACTCTGAAATGATGTCTTCCAAGAATCAAAGGCTGTAACTGTACTGGAAAACTCCTATGCTGAACGCTGGCCTTCAAATCAACTATGGCAGAATTTAGAGGTTGAATGCTGGACTCCAAACATGAGAAGAAGGCTGGATAAGGGTGCATCTCATCCTTAAACAGCTGAAACTCCTAAAACATGGAATGATTATTTCTTAGGGTCTGCAATACTGAACCAGCCTCCTCAAATTGTCTTTCCAACTGCAAATACATCCTCTTTTCTGAGTCTCAAAGGCTATTATGGGCTGCATTAGATATGAAACTGTCTTCTGCTTATTAGGAGGTCAGAACACAGCTGGGAATCGGTTTATTAGCCCCCAAACAGTCCTTAACCATGCCAAGAGGTGCCTTGAAAAGTTGAAACAGCCCAGATTTGAGAAATGATGCTTTTCACCACTGTTAAATTGCATACACTTGTCCAAAATGCGCATAAAATTCAAAATCGTGGAGATACGAGGCTGTTATGCTGCTGCTTTAACCCATAGGCATGCCTAGTTTGGAGATTGGTTGCTGTTTGATGGCAGAATTGTGCCCAGAATTGCTGCAACATGCCTAGATTTTACTCTATTGATGCCAAGATTGCTGAGGAACAGGTCAGATCTTGCCCAGAATGCTGATTTAACCCAAAGGAACTACCCCAGATTAAAGAATCAGGGTGTCTTACTGCTTATTGAGGTCTGAAATAGTCCACAAACTGCCCAGAATTGCTTCAACAATGCCTCTCAAAGCATGTGTAAGAACATCATCAACTACGAGGGCATCACAATCATCATTCACAAGCATTCAACCAGCTGCTCCAACCAAGCAAACTATCATGTCAGCCCCACTGAAAGTGTGATGAAACCAGCATAGATCCATCCAGAACGCCCATCTATCAAGCACCGAGACTCATCCAATTTCTCGAGGTGTTATTTTTTTAATGACATTTTATTTGGTTTTGCATTTTTATTTTATGAGCGGATATGGAATTTTTTAATTATTTTTTTTTCGTTTTTTTTTATATCTTACGAGCCGACATAAAAAAATTTAATTACTTTTTATTTTTGGTACATAATGTTAGTTCGTTACATGTAACGTTACACATCTCCCCCATACTGGGTTGTAAGCATCTCGCTACTCTCGGTGCAATCACAAGTGGACACCCATGCAAAATGGAGGGTAACAAACAGGAAAAAAAATTACTTATGGGATGGACCAATGTGGCAGTAACTCTTTGATTTCTGCCAATTTTTTTGTAATGAGTTTTTCAAGTCATTGAGCTTTTGGAGTTTTCTTGAGTTTTTCAAGTCTAAGTTTATGGATGCAGAATTTTTGCATGGTTTTCCCAGATTTTCCCAATTTCTTGAGTGAGGACCCTTTCCATTGTTTTTCAAGGTAGAGTTTTGCAATGCGGGGACTAAAATGATTTGCCCCCCTTTGGGGAGGGGTGTCGAGGTTTTCATGATAGGTGTTGTTTAATAAGGCCTTAGGTGCAAAAATCTTATGGAAACTAATTTTTGGTGCAATTGCATTTCAAAAATCTGCCTTCTGCCAATACACATGAATTCCGCTCACATCTCGAAGCGGTACAGGTTTGGCTGAGGATTTTGATGGCAAATTTCCGTAAATTTGGTGTCCTTGCACCATAGGTTTTCCAACAAACAACTACAACAAATAAGAAATAAAGAGAACTAAATATATTTCATTACATTGGAAAAGTGAAATAGGAAATAAAAAAAACATAATTCAACTTTCAAATAAAAGTTAAAACACTCTAATAACTTACTTGGCATGAAAGTGGTCCTTTCATGAATAGCATCAACAAAGCCAAATATTCCAAAACCACCTTGATACACTTCTATCTTGCGATTAATTGCATTGCGAGTCTCATAATCAGGTACCATCGGTTGGGAATCTAATCTTTTGGGTTAGCATATTCCCATATGTTGTATTATTCTTATTCATCCTTTTCATGAGAAAAGGAAATGATGAGTCATAGGAGAGACCAAGAGTCACTCGAGAGTCCAAGAGGCCATTGGAATATGAAATCTAAGGGTCACTTCTCATGTATATATGTACATTTAATGAGAAGTAAATGTGCTTTCACGCCTATCTTTTTGTTTTGTGCTGATATCCTATTTGCCTAAATTGGCTTTGTGTTTGCCAACATTATTTATGCCTTAAAGGTCTCCTTATAGTGGTATCAGAGCCATGTTAATCCACTTTGGCCTGCTCTAGTTTTCCATTATTCCTAGATTGATCCTCAATCATGCCACTTATAACATATTCCCTGCTCGCTAGGTTGCCCTTTGCTCATTTATGTAGCTTCCCACTTGATTAATTCCTCTGTATAGACGTTATTATCTGCGTAGATATTATTCTCTACGACTCTTCTTTATTCATTGATGCCTCCACCCATACCCTACTCTCTGCAAATTCTACATTTCCTGTCCGTCTGCGTTACAATCCTTTGTTGGAATGGCATACCTTTTGCATTGAATGAATATAGAAAACCTAGTCCGTGAAGATTGCTTGGTTTTGAAGATTTTATGGAGTGGCGAGTCCACTGTGCTATCATGGAGCTAAGATTGTTTTGCAAATGTCTCTCGTTGTGAGAATGCATACTATGACCATTCAAGTGCGTTTCTGAGTTGAAAATTGAAGCTGCATTTTTTATGAACCGTTGGAGGTTATTGCAGATGGATTTTGGCATCCCGAGACCTATGTATGGAGCTATATGTGAACTATGTGTGAAGTCCGAGTTGTTCATGTAATTGTGTTGAACCTCATTGTGCATCAACCTAAGTCACAGGGTTCGCCGAACCTAAAAAAAAATTTGAAATTCGTTCAGGTTCGCCTAACCTAATGTCGAACTTGAAGCTGAACTCGAACCTGAAGGTGAACCTAATGTTGAACCTAAAGCTGAACCTGAACCTAAAGGCGAACCTGAAGGCGAACCTAAAGCCAAACCCGAACCTAAAGGCGAACCTGAAGGCGAACCTAAAGGAAAAAAAATAGAGGTTCAATTTTTTTACTGAAAAAAAAATTCATATTAAAAAAAGAACACACACAATACCAATAAATTAAATGCTGTCTATAAATTGAATGCTCTCTATTTATTTATGCTGTCTATGAATTAAATGCTCTATTTATTTATGTTATCTATAAATTAAATGCTCTTGATTTATTTATGATGTCTAAAGATTAAATGCTCTCTATTTATTTATGTTGTCTATAGTTTAAATGCTCTTGTAATTTGAAATATCATGCCTGTAGTCTACATAAGAACACGCCAAACAACAAGTAAGAACATATATTTACCCCTAAGAACAAACTACTGCTGTGGGAAGCATGTAAATCCGTTGTTAAACCACAAAAACCTACTCTTAGAAGTACAAATCTGTAAGCAGAAATGTCATAAACAACAAGTATATATGACGAAATTATGAATAGTGCCCTAAGTGCTTTGAATCCTATGGGTGATGGGGTGTAGAAAATTAGTTAAGGGGGAGTATATGAAGAAAGTTTATATATATATATAGTCGAACCTCATCCGAACCTCATCGGAAAATTCGAACTTGAACCGAACATAATCCTTGCCGAACCTGAACCCAAACCGTGTGACTTAGGCATCAACTATTGTTGCATTTGTCGCTTGGTGTAAACAATTTTTTTTAACATCTTTCCATGTCTCATTGCATCATTTCTTCTTGATCAATCTTATAATCTCTACATATTACCATAACCATCTTGGAAGATTTACAAGGATATAAGCTCGATGTGCATTGTGGTTGTTGATTCATGTCACTAAAAGGGGCTTGTGTGACTGTAAACGTTGATCTTACATTCTATTCTATATCTCCCTGAAGAGTGGTAGCTGTGCGCGTGAAGACTCAGCTAGCGACAAGACTTTATGGGCCTCAGGTTAATTAGCATTTACATGCGATCTCCATTTGCTGCTATTGTGTTGAATGCTATAGGTGAAGAAAAAGTGTGAAGACTATTATGCTACCGGTGAAGCCCTTGGATATTTTTTCGACGAAGACCATTGAAGAGCTGCTCCTTTGGAGAAGTTGCATGTGATCGTATTTCCACCCGTATATTCCTCTCTCATCATGAACACTTTCTTACTGCAAACTATGCACTAGCATGAGTGAGATTTGTGAAGACGTCACTATTGCTACATGTGTGGTGGTGATGTGCATGTGTTGGAATACATTGGAGTGATACCTTGGTACTAGTAGTAGTGTTTGAAGATTAGTGTGACGTTGTTGCATCTCTCATTTGGAGCTACTGACCCCATGCTTTTGTGAGCCCACTCTTTGAGATAGATTTTGCTCGAGACTAGTGCATGCGTTCTCTCGGTTGTCGCCTTACACACACCTGGGGGGAAGAGCACCAGAAATCTTCAAGCTGCTCGGTGTGTCCTTGGGGACAAGTCTCATGCTAGGTGCTAACACCTGATCCTAACTCCTTCGTTTAGGAAAACTCCTAACGAAGCCAAGGGGGGTGGTCCCTAAAAAGAGTTGCTAAGGCTCATAAAAGTTTCTAGTTGTTAAGGATGAAGTAAGTTTTTTAGGAGTTCTTCGAAGTAAATTACCGAATCAAGATTATTGCTTATAAGAAGTATTTCAACAACATATAAAAGACAACATCAACATATAATAATTAAGCAACCTTAATGAACTAATATCAAGCAAATGTAAAGTATTGTTGCAAGTGGAGATCAGTGCCAATGGAGTCAAATAAAATGATGCGATGCTGTTGAAAACGTAAAGTGTTTTGGAAATGTCTCTTGGTTCGGTTTAAGTTAATGTGGATTTGAAGCGTGGATTAGAGTGCTGGTTAATTGTTGGTTTGGCTCAATACACTTCACCTTCTAAAAACCGAGTGCTAAAACAACTTTACCAAGTGTCCAATGAGGCGATGATGAACATGCTTGGAGTAGCTCATTGACTCTGTGGTAATCACCCTTTGCGACCTCTCGAATTTTTTTGAAGATTAGATTAATTGGGTTTCCCTATTAATGCTAGTCACTGTTATCACACAATGTGTAGCTACTCGCTAAAGGTATCCCATTTGGGACGGTAGAGGTGAGGTAGCTAACCGGTGACATCGCAAGGGCCTCGTCCACTACGGATGAAGGGTAGTTGTCACACCGGACAGGCTCTTGTCGCTTTAGATTAATTTGGAGAATGACCAATGGGGAGACCCTACTGGCCCAAAGAAGCAAACGCACCTACTCAAGACACTCCTAGGGATAAGCAATGAGTAAAAGAGGAGGGATAATGAGTGAGGTAGTCTAGATCTAGGAAAAGGATGTGGTATAGGAGTTAAGGTGAAGTTGAGGAGGTATAGAGAATAGGGAAACTGACCCAACTTGATAAGGAAAATACCGCAATGAATTCAGCAAAATAGATCTAGAAAGATCTAGCCACTTACAAGAGAAACCTAAAGAACCCACTTAGGACTTTATGCAAAAGTGGACAAAGCGGACCCAAAAAAGGTAGATCAGGGCATAAAATGACTAGATCAGGACACTTGGAGGATAGATCTATAAAAATTAGGTGGGTTCAAGCCTACACAACTGATAGATCTAGAGATATCTAGCCGCACGAACAAAAATCCTAATGGGACCCACCAAGGGTTTTTGCAAAAGAGGACGTGGTAGCCCCATAAGAGTAGATCGGGGTAATGGGTGACTCGATTGGGATGCTTTAAGGATATATCTGTGATTTTGAGGTGGGTTCAAGCATACCCAACTGATAGATCTGAAATTTCAACCACCCACCCAAAGGGGGTGCCCCCACCTAGAGAGACTAGTGCTAGATCCCGGGGCAAATGGAGTCTGATTTACGTGAAATTCAAGACCTAGGGTTTATTCAACAATCTCCATGTGGGTTTTGATGGTCTTCATAAATAACTCACCGGATATATCAGATCTACAAAACAAGGGTTTGTAAAAAGAGGGTTTTGTGGTGACAATTGGATTAAGCTCAAGAAAAATAAAAAAATGCAAACGTACCTGGAAATACTTGCTACTAACCTTGTATGACGATGATCTTGCCTCTCTAATCAGTTACGAGCGTTTTCTATACCTCTCCAAGTGAAATCGCTAATCCCTCCAAGATGCCAAGTGCTCCCTCCTCCTGCAAAAGAGATATTCGATGAGAATCAATTTGCAAAAGATAGACGAAAAGATGAAGACAAATGAATCAAAGAACATCAAGATGGCCGCAAGACACAATAAAGATACTCCCTGAACCAATGGCGTTTTGAGAGAATGCTATGGAGCTCTGTCACAATAGCGCCCCTACCCAAATTGAGTCCTTCACCAAGTCGACGACAACCTGCAAAAGGTATTAGAAAACCATAGATCCGCAAGAATGCTAGAGAGAATAAGACTTTCCGATCTCCACACAAGATATTTGACAAAACTTCTAAGGGTGTTGCAAAATATTTTATTATTCTAAGAGCTCAAGAGCCAAAAGTCCCTTTACAAATGAGAGAGCATCTCAATATATAGATCTCTCAAGTACATAAAACCTAGATCCAAAAATATCAACGGTTAAGATCAAAAGATAATATTAACCTAATCTACCGCTAAGAGTAGCCGGATACATCATACATGGATCAACTAAAAAATAGAAGGGGGCGCATCACCAAAATTGTCCAATGAGGGGGCACACCACATAAAAAATGACAAATGACCACAAGGTAGCACATGGTGGGGGATAGGAGGTTATAACATCCTTCACTAGCATGGCCCCATGGCACAACAAAAGATGTGGTGGTCAAATATACTAAGGAGTGATAAAAATCGCTAGGACCTCTCCCTCAAAATACCACCATCAAAATGCCCTCAAACTAAAGAAATCAAGGACGTGTGGACCCCATGTGAAGTGAAGTTGATGCCAGATGATGAAGGTGACCCAAACACTATGCCTCGGACCCATTCCATGCCATTTCTTTACCTCATTAGGGCCAGTCTCACCCTGTTTCTCGGTGGGGGCAAACGAGCTGTACAGTATACAAAGAATGAGTGATCATCTTTTAGCCATCAACTTTATTTGAAGATATTTATTTTTATTAACTTGCTAGCCTCCAAGAGCAGGTGCCCTGGAAAGCCTTATGGGCTCCAGAAAATGACTAAGGCTTAGCCCTGACAGGTTTTCCTCACCTTGATACCCTATGGGGGTAAATGAGCCTTACACCATACAATGTATGAATGCTCATCTCTTGGCCACTGACTAGTTTTGCTTTTATTTGCAGTAGTGTCTAAAGACACTTTTGTTTGGCTGGCAGGGCATCCATTTAGAACAACTTTAAGCTTCAATGCCTTAGTGTCTAAAGACACTTTTTGGTAAGACTACTTGTTTTCAAGACCTAGAGGAAGACCATCCCTGTGACAAGCATCACATAAACCAACATCGAGACACAATTTGAACATGGAGACCTATTTTTCAATATAGAGGTGAAGGTGGGTGAAATCCTAGATGCCACTATTCAAGTTACAAGTCAAGGTTAATCAATAGCACGGGAAGACAACTAATGGACAGAGACAGTGGAGATGGTGCCAAGACTAGCAAGTTATGTCCCTAAAGAGAAATGACCAAATCCACACTAAGAGTAGGGCAAGGACAATGAGTATACTAAAGAATCTACCGAACATAACAACTAGATCATTTATACTTTAGATTCCAAGTAAAACCAAGATAAAGTATCACCAACAGATAACCGATATTAACCAAGTCTCACTGCTAAAATAGGTAACAGAACAACATCAAAATCCAAATGCACACACCATAATATCACCTGGGTCATATACCTGCACTGGATCTGAAACCAATCTGAAGATCACTGGAACAACTGTAGCCGCTACACATCATGGGCATTGTAATAATCTCGACTCTGGGTCATGAAAGAATGGCTAACTTAGTCATCGAATCTGGGGTCATGAGGCTCAGTCATGGCATAGAACAGGTCAATCTGGATACTTTGGATCTGCTGAAAGTGGGAGATCATCAGTTGGTGGCTCATCATCTGCTAATCTCATAGTAAAGGGCTGGCTCAAATAACTGCTTGGTACTGCTCAAGAACAAAAGTAGCCCAACTACTATATATGTGACAACATCTGGCTCCAACTGGGACAGGTGCTCTTGTTGGAGTTTGTGCAACTTCAGAAGCTATTCTTATTGTCCTCCTTTGGGAGTTGAACTTGTTGTAATCATTCATAAAAACCCTAGAAATAACAATGTAAGCCTTGGGGTGAAAAGGCAACAATAAAAGAAATAAAATAAAATTATGAAATATAAAATTATATTGCTCCCCCAAGTGAAGTCGGCCCCAGTTAAATTCTGGGTGGGAAAACAATATTAATAGGAGGCGCCTCTCATTATTTTAAATAGTAGCAACACAACAACAAAGTGAAGTTCACAGTTTTCTGGAAGAGAAAGAAGTTTGCATATACTGCAGAGGAAGACTGTTTTCAGGGTTTCTATTTTTGGAAAGCTTTTCCATATTTTCTCTTTCTTCTTCATTGTACTATGATCTTAGAATTATCATCTCTAGACAAAGGTTGCTGGGTTCCTCCCATTTGGGTTTCTCAGGATAAAAATACTCGTGTTATTGTTCTGCTAAGTTGCATGAAACTCGCACTTTAGTGCCGTACTAGTACCAGAAACTCACCGAAACTCGGAAACTGGTACGAAATGCCTTGGAAACGCCGCCGGCCATACTGTATGACGTTTCACAATTTGGAAACACCGTACGGTACGGTTGACGACGTTTCCACTCAGTTTGCCTCTGTACGACGCGTTTTCGGATTTTTTTTTGGGTTTTGTGGGGCCAAACGCATAGCTGGCTTTTAATTAATTATTTAATTAATCTAAATACTATCTAGAAGCATCTAAATACCTAATCTAAAGTCTATAAAACCAACCATTCCTATTAAACTATTCACCACTGTTTCGAGAAGAGAGTACGGTTTTGTTTTTTCTTACAGCCGTACATCATTCGATTTTTTTGCAGCCTTACAACATTGGAGTTTTCTTGCAGTCGACGACGTACAATAGAGAGGTTAAGGTGAGTTTTATTGCAGTTGTACAACGTTTTATTGCAGCCGTACAACGTTAAAGTTTTATTTGTTGTTGTACAACAGGGTGTAATATTTTTTTTTTGTGGTTTTGATTTGTTTGCTTGTAGCCGTACAGGTGCCCAACTCCAAGACAATCGTTGCAGCAAGCCTGCAAGGTTACTAGCAGCCGTACAACAAAGGCAGAAGGTACATATTTCCAGCAGTTGAACAGTTATGGATTGATTGCTTATTGTTTGTAGTACAAACTTTGTACAATTCTTGGCCATCTTGAGCTTATTGTTTGTTTTTTTGCAGGTCTCATGGCTTCTCAAACTATGGCTCCTCCAACCCCAAGAGATACTCAAACAACCAAGCAACAAGAGTACTATCCTCTTTGGAAGTATGCCACCAAAATCAAGCAACTTCCTGGTGGGGGTTCATGTGAATGGAGGTGCAACCTGTGCAACAATGACAAGATCTACAAGGGCTCTTACACGAGAGTGAAGGATCACATCTTGCATGAAGGGGTAAAGGGGGTTGATGTTTGTGGCCATACCAAAATTCCAGAAGCAAGGGCCAAATTCAATAGAGAGCATAATGATGCTATGAGGTTGAAAGAACAAAGAAGCAAGTTTGGAAAGAGTGACATTGATAACACTCGCTTGGCTGCTACAAGTGAGCCACGCATTGTCCATGAAGCAAGGAAGAGGAGGGCAACACAACTTGAAGATGAGATGGCAAGCTCTACATTAGGGGCTAACAATAGTAGATTGGTGAAAATGTTCAACAATCAAGAGAGAGATGAAGCATAATCCAGAGTAGCAAGGGCCCTCTATGCATGTGGCATCCCATTTAATGTGGTCCGATCCCCTCATTAGCAAGATATGGTGAGGGCAATGAACACAACCCCTCAAGGTTTCAAAGGGCCAAACTATGAAAAACTTAGAACAGTTTTGCTCAAGGAAGAGAGGCCGCTTATTGAGGATGTTTTAAGACCTATCCAAAACTCATGGGCCAACTTAGGGTGTCCATTATTTCAGATGGATGGACTGATACAAGATGTAGGCCATTGATCAACATCATTGCATCTTCACCTGCAGGAGCAATGTTTTTGAGAGCAGAAGATTGTTTTGGTGAACTAAAAGACTCCCACTTTATAGCTGATGTTTTGATTTCTGCTATTGAGCAAGTTGGACTAGATAAAGTGGTGCAAGTTATCACAGATAATGCACTAATTTGCAAGGCTGCAGGATTGATTATTGAGAGTAGGTACAATCATATGGACTCCTTGCATTGTCCATAATATAAATATGATTTTAGAAGAGATTGAGCATAAAACTGCATGGATTAAGGAGATCACAGGGCAAGCAAGAGAGATCATAAAATTCATCACCAACCATCACTTATCTCAAGCAATATATCGAGAATACTCCAAATTGGAGTTGCTCAAAGTTGTTGATACTAGATATGCCTCAAACTTCATCATGTTGCATAGACTTGTTGAGGTCAAAAATGCATTGATGAGTATGGTGGTGGGCCTAACTTGGGCTGAGTGGAGACAAGTAGATTCGGAGAGGGGAAGTTATGTGCGCTGGTTGTTGATTGATGAGGATTGGTGGAGCAAGATAAACTTCTTGCTCAAGTTCACATTGCCTGCATTTGAGCTTCTTCGAGAAGCAAACATAGATAGACCTTTCCTAGAAGAGGTTTATGATGGCATCGTGGAAATTATTGCGCAGGAAGCTCCAACTGTACTTTTTGTTGATGCTGATTTTGCAGAGCATGTGAGAAGCATCATTGTTACCAGGTGGAATGGATTTAACACTCCATTACACATTTTGGCACATGCTCTTACACCACGCTTTTATGATATTGAGCTCATTGCTCAAAGCAATGGGAAGAGGAAGGCCCCACATCAGGACAAGGAGGTGGCACATGCTCTTATGCCACGCTTTTATGATATTGAGCTCATTGCTCAAAGCAATGGGAAGAGGAAGGCCCCACATCAGGACAAGGAGGTGGTAATTTGGGTGAAGAAAGCCTTCCAAATGTTGTTTCCGGTTTCTTTACAAACTGAAGTGAGGGAAGAATTTGCTTGTTTTGCTTCTGGATTGGAGGATTTTGGAGACATGTCAGCTTTGGATGAGAGGGGCAGTATGAATCCACTGAAATGGTCGACTTATCATGGGAAAAATGGTGTGCATTTGCAAATCCTTGCCACTCGTATCCTATCACAGGTGGCAAGCTCTTCAACAACAGAAAGGAATTGGAGCACTTATGGTTTTATTCATTCTGTGAAACGAAACAGGCTGGGATCACAGAAGGCTGAGGATCTTGTATATGTGCATTCAAACCTACGCCTTGTGTCTCGTAGGCGTGAAGAATATACAAGTGGCCCTCATAAAGAATGGGATGTTGAGGCAGAAAACCCAGACTTGGAGCTCTCTCTTGCTGCTCTTGATGTTAATGTTGGTACTAGTGATGCAAGTGGTAGTGGGATTGGCTCTTCAACTTCACGCACTACTGCTGTAGGACAAGCCTCTTGTTCTATTTTTGATGATGTTGATGAGGAGTATATGTAGCCTCAAGTATAAACTTATAAAGGCTAATTTTGGGTGTAAAGCCTCATCTATAAAGGCTAATTTTGGATGTAAAGCCTCATCTATAAAGGTTAATTTTGGATGTAAAGCCTCATTTGATAAAGGCTCAGTTAATAAAAATGTGCTTTTCTTCTCAATTACTGTTTATTTGTCTCATTCTTATTTTTTTACAAAACAATGAGGTATTTTAAAATAATATATATATATTATATTTTTTTTATATATACAACGTTTCCCCCGGCGTACCCATTTTTGGGGGGTCACGTTTCTAGGCGTCCTCGTTTCAGAAACTCGACAACTTTTCCACATTTCGTGCAATTTAGTTGTTCTGTGCTTTCTCTATCTTCTAGTGAACCTATTGATAAATACAATTAAGATATACTGCTATAATCTTAAGTAAATCTAACATGGTATCAGAGCAATGCTAGAAGAAGCAATTGTCGGAACTCTGTTGGAAACCTGTCGGAGCTAGGGTTTCATCTTTCAAGGTCTTCACTCAACCTTTTGGCAGAAAAAGAGCCTTGGGAATTTCACTCTAAGGAGAGCGCATCTTTTCATGAAGACAAAATTAGGGTTTCAGTTTTGACCTACTCCCTCCACAGTTTTGGCTCGACTCTACCTCTTCTCAATTCGCCTCACTAGGGCGCATTTATCTGTGGAGTCAATTTTCCAAAACTCCAACCTTCAGTTTTGACCTAGTCTTTGCTAGGGTTTCAGATCCAGATCTACATTGAAGATGATCGGCATGAAGGTTGAAGATTGTCTGGAAGGAGCTTCCAACTTTATCCCTTGGAAGTCTAGGGTTCTTTTATTACTAGAAGAAAATGACCTTTACAGTGTGTAAATGAAAAGGTCCCAAAACTAGAAGTCAGAGAAGACAAACCTCGCTGGAGGAAGGATGATGCCAAAGCAAGAAGGATTTTGGTGGACTCAGTTAGAGACCACTTGGTTCCTCAGTTCTCGGAAAAGACGACATCGAGGAAGATGTTCAAAACCTTAAAGAAGCTATTTGAACACAATAATATCAATGTGACTCACATTGAGGAATAAACTGTCGAATATGAAGATGACGAAGTTCGAGAATATTGCCTCATATTTCATGAGGATCACTGAACTCAGGGACAAGCTAAAGTCTAGTCGAGACAATCTTGAAGAAAAGGATCTCCTTATGACCACCTTAAATGGTCTCCCACCATCTTGGGAGTTTTTTATCCAAACTATAAGTGGTCGAACCAAGTTGCCCAAATTTGATAAGCTATGGGTAGAATGCACTCAGGAAGAAACAAGAATCACAGCACGCCAAAGACTTCATGGCGCTCAACCTGAGGAGAATCAAGCTTTCATATCTCATGCCAAGAAAGGCAAGGGAAGGGGAAGGAAGTCCATCAATCACAAGCATCAAGATAAGAGATAATGTCCTCCCCCAGATCAGAAGAAACAAGAGGAGAAGGACTTATCTCAGATACAATGCTACAAGTGCAAGAAATACGGTCATTATGCCAGTAGCTGTTGAAGTTCAATCAAAAGGAAGCATGAAGTTTCAACTGCTGATGTAGAAGAAGACCCTCCTCAGAAGGAGCCAAGGAAGGATGATCGTTCAGAGTTCTTCTTCTAAATGATACGAAGATCCAGACTGTGATGATCGTCAAGCAAGCATATGAAGATCAATGGACTCTAATAGTGGGAGCCCACCCACAAAGCTACAAAAGATAAGTATTTGATTTTATATGCTCTAGTAGATTAGATCTGGTTGTTTTTTAATATGTTTTACACAGATCTACATTTCTAAATTCAGGTTGTTAAATAGCCTGTCATGCTACACAACCCATCTAGGATGACAACTTCTTTATAACATACTGGAGTAGTACACACTCTTAAGGGTATGCTATAATGAAGACCATAAGTATCGAGGTAATGTCCTTACATGTGTTGTGTTGAAGCATTGACTAAAAGGGTGCCTACATTATTTTGTTAATACATTGATTATAAAACATTTCTAACCATCTGACGGGTTTTGACTTGTAGGGAATGTCATGATGTACAAGGACAAGTGATCCCATTGATATATGGATGGAACGGAAGCATAAAGCGTCTAGAAGCATGTATTATGACTCTCAAATTCAGAATGATCTTATGCAGAGTTTTGGTGATCAGAAGTGGAAGGATTCTATGAATATCGGTCTATCTGCTGCTTCAACAAGATTTACTCAACCGACTTCTGAGAGACGGAGGGAGTTGTCCCTCAAAGATAAGGATTCGAGTCTATTTCATATGAGAGAAACCCGATGACACTGCTGTCATGACTTGAAGGATCCTTGATGAACCTGGTCATCACAAGGATGGATAATTACTTTCCAGTCCACATTCACGTGCCCAAGTTAGAACCTTCAGGCAAGAAGGAAACATTCGTGGGATATCGCAAGTCTTCAAAGGATTACCGAATATACATCCCAAGATCGATTCAAATCGAAGTCATGCAGGATGCAACCTTTTAAGAAGAAATGGCTATCCAAAAAGGATGAGGATCAGATATGGAGATTGATGACGATGAAGAGATGAGATCATCTCCCCCTCCAAACATTAAGAGGGAGTTTGAAGAAACGAATAAACAGATCAATCCCATTGATCCAGTTGAGCCAGATGATACTCTCACAGATATGGTAGTAAGCCAGAAAATACCTAGATGGGCACAACAGATTTTGCAGAAACTTCGCATGGAGCAGATGGGAGCATTGAATAATACAAGGCCAAATTGTTGCCAAAGGGTTCTCTCAGAAAGAGGGAGTCGATTATGATGAGACATTTGCTCCTATGGCTTGACACACTTCCATTAGATCGATTATTGCTATTACTTCAGCTATGGGATGGAAGTTGTACTAGACAGATGTCAAGACAACCTTTCTCAATGACATTGTTGATGCATTACTTCTTGGGATTAGAAGTATGATAAAGGCAGAAGAAAATTTTCCTAGGTCAAGGAAAATACTCCATGAATATGCTGAAGAGATTCAGAATGTTGGACTACAAGTCCATAGATACTCCGATGGATGCAAATTTGAAGACACTGAGATATTCTTCTTTAGATTCAAATTTGATCGATCCCACAATGTATCATCGGTTGATTGGGTCCTTGATGTATCTGACGAACACCAGACCATATATTTGTTTTGCTGTGAATGCCCTCAGTCAGTTCATGTGCAAACTGAGGCAGATTCACTAGACTGCTGCAAAACATGTGCTCAGATGCTTACATGGCACTGTGGGATATGATCTACAATATGATTCAGATTGTGACTTGAGATTGCAAGGGTTTATAGACTCAGATTGGTCCGGATCCAGTACAGATAGGTAGAGCACTTCAGGATGTTGTTTTAGTTTGAGTTCTGCAGTAATTTCCTAGTACAATAGGAAGCAGAACTCAGTAGCTCTCAATACTGCAGAGGCCGAGTATATGGCTGCGAGTTCAGCAACCTGAGAAGCAGTTTGGCTTCGTAAACTTCTTGCAGGATTGTTTGGCCAGATTCCAGAGCCAACCGTGATTCACCATGATAACCAGAGTTGTGTGCAGATGTCAGTGAATCATGTATTTCACGACAAGTCGAAGCACATAGAGATTCACTATCACTTCATAAATGATATGGTGCAGAAAGGTGCGGTCGAGCTCCAGTGTATTCCGACAGACGACCAGACTGCAGATGTTCACACCAAGCCTCTTCCTAGGATGAAGCTTGAATATTTTCGCGGAAGACTTGGAGTAGAAGAGAACGTATCCCTTCTTGAGAGGGAGAGATGACTGAGAAACATTTACCATACTTTTACCCAGGTACCTCTGCTCGTCCAGGTTCTTAGCCAGGTATGGGAGAAATCCCTTCGACAAATGAGATGGATAGGTAGTAGATGGTCGGGTTCACACAGGTGCCTTTGCTTGTCCAGGTATGGGAGAAATCCCATTGGCAAATGAGTCGGACAAGTAGCAGATGGTTGTGTGATTACATAGACACCTCTACTCGTTCAGGTTCTCAGCCAAGTATGGGAGTAACCCATCGACATATGAGACGAACAGGCAGTAGATGGTCGTGCACATGTACTCATTCATGTTCTTAGCCAGGTATGGGAGTACCCCGTCGACATATGAGACGAACATGTAGTAGATGGTCGTACACATTTTTGCACAACTAGAATCTCTAGCCAGGCATGGAAGTATTCCATTGGTAGTAGAGACAGATAGGTAGCAAGAGATTTTCTCTCAGACATCCGGATAAAACAAATTCATAAAGACAACCGTCAGTACGTTTAGAGATGATAGAGACAGTATAGATGTACAAATGAAACTGAGATGATCATGATGCTGATGAAGTCCGAAGAATACCTTGTTGAGAGGGAGTGTTGGAGTTTGTGCAACTTCAAAAGCTATTCTTATTGTCCTCCTTCAGGAGTTGAACTTGTTGTAATCATTCATACAAACCTTAGAAAGAACAATGTAAGCCTTGGGGTGAAAAGCCGACAATAAAAGAAATAAAATAAAACTATGAAATATAAAATTATATTGCTCCCCCAAGTGAAGTCGGCCCCAGTTTAATTCTGGGTGGGAAAACATTATAAATAGGAGGCGCCCCTCATTATTTTACATAGCAGCAACACAACGACACAATGAAGTTCACAGTATTCTGGGAGAGAAAGAAGTTAGCATATACTGCAGAAGAAGATTGTTTTCAGGGTTTTTATCTTTGGAAAGCTTTTCCATATTTTCTCTTTCTTCTTCATTGTACTCTGATCTCAGAATTATCATCTCTAGACGAAGGTTGCTGGGTTTTCTCCCATTTGGGTTTCCCAGGATAAAAATACTCGTGTTATTGTCATGTTATTGTTCTGTGCTTTGTCTATCTTCTAGTGATCCTATTGATAAATACAATTAAGATATACTACTATAATCTTAAGAAAATTTAACAACTGTAAGGGAGAGAGCACATGAGAGCCTCATATTTCTCTGGTATGCAGCAACGCTCATCCAATCATAAGAAATACACCCAATCTACTGCTCCATTTTTAGTAAAACCTATTTTTGCTCATGATGGAAACAACACTACCAAGCAGTACATGTGGCATAAAATAAAATAAAGTGCTGGAAATAAAATACTGAAAAGTAAGTGCTGAAATATCAATGCGAAAAGTAAAGTGCTGAAAAACATCTGATCTAAGAACTGTCAAGCAGTTGCGGAGTTTATTAAGGAAGACTCAAACATAAAGCAACAAAGGGCCAGACTCAATGGCCTAATAGACTCAAATCGACAACAAAAAGACTCAAAGACTCAGGACCATCCAACATTGAAGAAAAGAAAAGACTTAAACATACTACTCAAGTGAGCTTATTCAAATCCTACGTACCCTATCTTATTCAGTCAGGCAAGTAAATCATAGATCCAATGTAGCCACTTGCTGAAAGGATCAATTGGTCTTTCTTTATAGTTAAAGAGCCAACAAGTCAAAGATGGTTTGGAATTATTATGAATGAAAACCGAAACCATTTTAACCTGTTGTTTGAAAATCAAAGAAAGATATGGATAAGGAGAAATAAAATCATGCCAAGGATGAGATTGACTATTGTAAACTTCTTCCATCCATAGACTGATAGGATCATAAAAGGTAGGCAAGTTTAAATTTGATGAAAGAAAAGAATATGACACATGATTCGTCCCTCTTAGGTTATCATTGTTTCCCTCATCTTTTTGATTAGCACACTCAATTATATTCACATTATGATGAATGGTGAAACAAGATGGGGACAAATTAGAGATTAATAAACCAAAAATTAACATCAACCCCATTTGTTGTTTAAAGGTTGAGAAAATGTGGAATTGATCCTTATAGAGCTTTTCAATAATCACCCAATTAAAGGAATTAGCAAAATTGAAAGCATTATGCACCAAGGATGATTGAAAAAGGAGATGAAATGTTATACCATTAACCACTTGGCACTCTTGAGACTCTTTACCGAAAATTTTGCAAGTTACAACTTGATTGGAACATGAGCCCATACAAGAGGGCTTAAAAAGCTGGGATGGGAGGGTGGATTTAAAGTATTGAAAATAGATCTTTTCTCCCATATAGCTTGGACTAATTGATCTTTGAATTTTTTGATAGGAAAGCTTTGAAGGTTTGGAGCAAAATCAAAATTTGCTCCGTGGAAATAAAGATTATCCAAGTAAAGGATTGATTTGTCCTGATCTAGGATTCAATGAGGGACACTATCAAAATTATCCTTTGAGGGCTTTTCTTAATTGATTAAGGAATTTGAAAGGTTAAACAAACAACACTCTTGGTTATGTTGACTCACAACCAAACTGTCACCATGTGATTGCTTTTCAATAGGTTTACACTTAATTTGACTCTCAATCACATAATGATCATTGGACACATATTGACTATCCTCATCCTTTTCTTCAATGACATGACTAGAAGTTGAATAAACTCTAGTATCATTTAAACATTGATTTGTTAGTTTTGTACCTAGGAATTTGTTCCCTAAGTGACTTTTTGCCTAAGTCACTTAGAAAAGGGAAAAAGGTGACCCTCACATTAAAAGCTACTTAATGAGACTTTATAAAGTTAAAGTCACTTTTTGATAAATTTAAGTGGGTGAGTAAATTTATTTAAGTGATTTAAATAAATGGGATTTTTACTCATTGAATCTTAGCCATTGGATTGGATCTTTCTCCACCGTTGGATTAGATTCCCACTTAGGGTTTAGACAAAAAGGGTTGAGGGAGGCATTTCATTTCACTTTTTTGAGAGGAGAAGAAAGAAGAGAGAGCTGAAGAAGGAGAGTGGGCACGATTTTCAAGACATCAGCTGAGAGAGATTTTCAGTTGGCACGAATATCGAGGAGCCACTTTTATTGCTGCATTGAAACCGAGGTAGTACGGCTAGCATTTATTGCTGGCACGCATTTCCAGAAAGGGTACGACTGCATTTATTGCAGACACGAGTTTTGAGGAAGAAAGTATGGATCCGTACAGTACGGTTTTGGGCTCGATTTTCAAGAAAAAATAGGCACAGATTTCGAGGAAGAAATTTGGCACATTTCCCAAGAAAAACAGCACGATTTTTGAGGCCGTACGGCTGCATTTAATGCAGTCCGTACAGTACGGTCTGACTGTTTTTGGCACAGATTTCGAGGGCAGCATTTAATGCTCTCAGGCACAGAAATCGAGGACTGTTTGTGGCTGTTGTTTCTGCACATTTTTCGAGAAGGGATTTGCACAGAAAACGAGGCTGCATTAGCACAGAAACCAAGACAGTCTGCTGGGTGATTTGCGTTGGTTGAGATAAGTTGATTTTGACTGTAAATGAATGTCTGATTTTTTCTTGAAGACTATAATAAAACTCTCTCTCTCTAACTGGTTTTTTCTCGTGGGGGTTTTTCTAGGGCTTGATTTGGCTAAAAATCTCTAAGCCTATCATTTTATGGTGTGATTGTTAAATGTGTTTTTTAGCCTGTTAGTGTTTTTACTGTGTGTTTAATTGTTCAGTAAAAATTTCATAAGTAACTAACAGCCAATGCAAAACCGGCTGTAAGTGAAAACCACGAAATGTGACATAAACCAGCAAACAGTAAAACGCAGAAATTTCTACATGATTTGAATGGTCGTCAACCAAGTAATGATTATGGACTTGTTCCTCAAAAGGATCTTTGATAGACTCAAAGATAGGATGCTCAACTTTCGGTTTTTCTTCATGAGTCAGATCCAGCTCTATGCCTTCTTCAGGTAATGATGACAAAGTATCTCGTATGATTCGATTAATGTCATGTTCAATTTCATTTTGAGATTTATCGTGATTATTCCTAAGATACTTTGTGACATTTCTATTGATTAACAGTTCACACATAAACTTAATCACAGGCACACTCTCCATTAGCTCAGGAGAGGAAAAATTGAATTGATAAGGACAATCATTACCTATGTCATCGTCATTATCCTGATCATCTACATCAAATTGATCCTCAACATCACAATCATTACTTAAATGAGGCTCTGAAGGTTCATCAATGTTCTCACCCCATTCCTTTTTTAACAAATCGGTAAACATATCATAACCAATGATAGATCTTGGTGCTAAATGATCAAACCATAACCGGGCATCCCCATTTAAGAATTCACCAAGGGCCCTCATGTAAACATCTTCATCATTTGCACCTCTAACTTCCATATGATCCCAAAGTATTTGCAAATGATCTTCAATAGATGTGGCATTGTTTCCATAGAAACGAGGCAACTTTTTAATGTAATCCTTCGG
The DNA here is from genome assembly GCA_001517045.1 of Pseudotsuga menziesii. NCBI lineage: Eukaryota > Viridiplantae > Streptophyta > Pinopsida > Pinales > Pinaceae > Pseudotsuga > Pseudotsuga menziesii. The sequence continues at coordinate 272,520 of LPNX010374200.1, forward strand.
CATAGAATGAGGCGCCCCATCTATTTCAGAGAATTCAAAAGGAGATCTCTTAGCTTGTGTTCTAACTACTACTCTAGCTTCTCTACTTGGGATTTGATTTGAATGTCTAATTGAATTACGAGAATCATTCAACCGGTTGCTTTGGTTGCAAGGCCTTGGTTGGCTTTGATGTTTACTAATCGGCTCAATATAATTTATTGGGGATACTTTATTATAGGATGAGGAAACTGGTCGAAATGATAAAGATCGTGATAATTAGACTCATACCCATAAGCATGCTCAAAATCATTCGTATACCAAGAGTTTGATCTCCATATATTCTTTTCCTCATTTTTCTCTTAAAGCTTAGTTATATTTTTATTTAATTCTTCAATAGATCGGAGAAATACGTCTGAGTTCATTATAGTTTATGGGATGGGTTCGCTTCTCAGTGGAGTCGCGTTGTGGAGTCACCAGGTGAAATGAATAATTCCACTCACCGAAGCATAAGTCATTGGGGAAGTAAATGGAGCGAGAGAGAAAAATAAGTGATTGAAATAATTAAGCAAAAGTAAAATGCAGTCACTGAGATTAAATCTGGATGCGATATGATTTGGAATGTAAGAGTGAAGTACTACTCGCACACACCAGAGGTAAGCCTTTACCTCCCCGACAACATTTCCAAAAGATGTTATCACACAATGTGTAGCTACTCGCTAAAGTTATCCCATCTGGGACGGTAGAGGTGAGGTAGCTAATCGGTGACACTGCAATGGCCTCATCCACTACAGATAAAGGGTAGTTGTCACACCGGACAAGCTCTTGTCGCTTTAGATAAATGCAAAGAATGACCAAGGGGGAGACACTACTAGCCCAAGGAGGCTAGCGCACCTACTCAAGACACTCTTGGGGATAAGCAATAAGTAAAAGAGGAGGGATAATGAGTGTGGTAGTCTAGATCTAGGAAAAGGATGTGTTATAGGAGTTAAGGTGAACTCGGGGGAGGTTTAGAGAATAGGGAAAGTGACCCAACTTGATAAGGAAAATACCATAATGAGTTAAGCAAAGTAGATCTAGAAAGATCTAGCCACCCATAAGAGAAACCTAAAGGACCCACTTAGGAATTTATGAAAAAGTGGACAAAGCGGACCCAAAAAGGTAGATCAAGGCATAGAATGACTAGATCGGGACATTTGGAGGATAGATCTATTAAAATTAGGTGGGTCCAAGCCTACCCAATTGATAGATCTAGAGATATCTAGCCACACGAACAGAAATCCTAATGGGACCCACCAAGGGTTTATGCAAAAGAGGATGTGGTGGACCCAAAAGAGTAGATCAAGGTAATGGGTGACTAGATCAGGATGCTTGAAGGATAGATTTGTGATTTTGAGGTGGGTTCAAGCATACCCAACTGATAGATCTGAAATTTGAACCACCCACGCAAAGGGGGTGCCCCAACCTAGAGAGACTAGTGCTAGATCCCGGGGTAAATGGAGCCTGATTTACGTGAAATTCAAGATTTAGGGTTCATTCAACAGTCTCCAAGTGGGTTTTGATGGTCGTCATAAAAAACTCACCGGATCTATTAGATCTACAAAACAAGGGTTTGTAAAAAAAGGGTTTTGTGGTGACAATTGGATTAAGCCCAAGAAAAATAAAACAAATGCAAATGAACTTGGAAATACTTGCTACTACCCTTGTATGACGATGATCTTGCCTCTCCAAGTGAAATCGCTAATCCCTCCAAAATGCCAAGTGCTCCCTCCTCCTGCAAAAGAAATCTTCGATGAGAATCGATTTGAAAAAGATAGATGAAATGATGACGACAAATGAATCAAAGAACATCAAGATGGCCGCAAGACACAATAAAGATACTCCCTGAACCAATGGTGTTTTGAGAGAATGCTATGGAGCTTCGTCACAATAGTGCCCCTACCCAAATCATGTCCTTCACCAAGTGGATGACAACCTGCAAAAGGTATTAGAAAAACATAGATCCGCAAGAATGCTGGAGAGAATAAGACTTTCCAATCTCCACACATGATATTCGACAAAGCTTCCAAGGGTTTTGTAAAAGATTTTATTATTCCAAGAGCTCAAGAGCCAAAAGTCCCTTTACAAATGAGAGAGCATCTCAATATATAGATCTCTTAAGTACATAAAACCTAGATGCAAAAAGATCAAGGGTCAAGATCAAAACATAATATCCTCCTAATCTACGACTAAGATTAGACGGATACATCATACATGGATCAACTCAAAAATAGAAGGGGGCGCATCACCAAAATTGCCCAATGAGTGGGCGCACCACATAAAAAATGACAAATGACCACTAAGTAGCACATGGTGGGGGATAGGAGGTTATAATACCCTTCACTAGCATGGCACCATGGCACAACAAAAGATGTGGTGGTCAAATATACTAAGGAGTGATAAAAATCACTAGGACCTCTCCCTCAAAATACCATCAAAATGCCCTCAAACTAAAGAAATCAAGGACGTGTGGACCCCATGTGAAGTGAAGCTGATGCCAGATGATGAAGGTGACCTAAACACTATGCCTCAGACCCATTCCATGCCATTTCTTTACCTCATTAGCCCAAATTGATTTCCTTATTAGCCATTTTTTATCATGAAAATGCTGCCTTGGGAACATAAAATTGCTAGTATCTCACTGCGGACCAAAAACTGAAGCCAAATGACTGCACAAATGTGTCTGGCACCATAGTAGTATGGTGCAGTCGATTGGTTGTACCCCTAGATTCCCTCTGCTGCCCTAGGAGATCTCACTGTTCTCTGCACTGCATTTAATTTTTAATTTCCTAGGGCAAAATTGTTGCAAAAAGCCCAAAAGACCCATATCTATCCTGTAACTGCCCGAAACTGAAAATCAACTGCACCAATGGACTCAAAATGCCCAAATCAACTAGGAATGCGTACTCATACACAATATGTCCATCACAAAGGTACATCAGAGGCCCCATCCATGTCAGAACAACAACAATAATAAAGCCAATAAATGTTGATAATCATAAAAATAATACAAGCCATCATAAAAAATCACCATCTGAAGCATGAATATGTCTAATGGACACCTGTAGACCATACATAATCGTCATCCATAACCATCGGTCTAAAACTCATCCTGGACCCTTCTCCTGGCTAGGTCAACACTGGGTTGACCAGTCCAAGACTGATCAAATGATGACCCAAGTGCTAAACTCTGATACTGCAAAATACAAAATGGGCATGCATGCTCAATTATCTATGCTAGAGTGAGACTCAAGTACAATTAGATTCTGTTGGCAAGTGTAAGCACAATACATGTATAATAATCTAAATCAAAATGATTAGCTGCTTTAAACAAGAACCTCTAGTGTATACTCATTTATAGATTTAGCCAGTTTGCTAGTCAAGGGTGAAGGTGGATAAAAGCAGGTAAGGCTAAGGGAATGACTTAACACTCGACACTGTAAGAATCTAGGGCACTGTAAGCATCTAGGTTAAAGGACAAGGGGATCCACACAACACGTAAGTTGGAGTAGGTGACAATAGGGAATGGCAGTCTTTCACAAATGGGTGGAATGATGAGAAGGCTCCACTAGATTCTAGACAAGCAACTTTTAAGCAGTTTATTTGCACAACATTTTACCGTAGTTAACCTCTAGAAGCAGGTGTCCCGGCAAGCCTTATGGGCTTCTAGAAAATGACAAAGACATGACCTTTGGGGGCCAGTCTCACCCTGTTGTCCTGTGGGGGCAAATGAACTGTACATTATACAAATAATGAGTGCTCATCTTCTAGCCATCAACTTTATTCGAAGATATTTATTTTTATTAACTTGCCAGCCTCTAAGAGAAAGTGCCCTGGAAAGCCTTATGGGCTCCGGAAAATGACTAAGGCTTAGCCTTGACAGGTTTGCCTCACCCTGATACCCTGTGGGGGTAAATGAGCCTTACACCATACAATGGATGAGTGCTCATCTCTTAGCCACTGACTAGTTTTGATTTTATTTTCAGTAGTGTCTAAAGACACCTTCGCTTTGCTAGCAGGACATCCATTTAGAATAACTTTAAGCTCCGATGCCTTAGTGTTTGAAGACACTTTTTTCTAAGACTACTTGTGTTCAAGACCTAGAGGAAGGCCTTCCCTGTGACAAGCATCACACAAACCAACGCCGAGATACAATTTAAACATGGAGACCTATTCCAACATAGAGGTGAAGGTAAGGGAAATCTTAAATGCCACTAGTGAAGTTACAAGTCAAGGTTAATCAACAACAAGGGAGGGAAACAGATGGACAGAGACGGTAGAGATGGTGCCAAGACTAGCAAGTTATGTCCCTAAAGAGAAATGACCAAATCCATAATAGGAGTAGGGCAAGGCCAACGAGTATACTAAAACAACTCTCTGACATAACAACTAGATCATTTATACTTTAGATTCCAAGTAAAACCAAGATAAAGTATCACCAACATATAACCAATATTAACCAAGTCTCACTGCTAAAATAGGTAACAGAGCAACATCAAAATCCACATGCACACACCATAACATCACCTGGGTCATATACGTATAGTGGATCTGAAACCAATCTGAAGATCAAGGGAACAACTGCTGTTGCTACACATCATGGGCACTATAATAATCTCGGCTCTAGGTCATGAAAGAATGGCCAACTCAATCATCGAATCTGGGGTCATGAGGCTTAGTCATGGCATCAAATAGGTCAATCTGGATACTCTGGATCTACTGAAAGTGGGAGATCATCAACTGGTGGCTCATCATCCACTGATCTCATAGTAAAGGGCTGGCTCAAAGAACTACTCGGTACTGCTCAGGAACAAAAGTAGCCCATCTACTATGTATGTGACAACAGTCACCTAACTTCCTTTCCGATACAACAACTTAGGATCGAACAAACCGCAGATGGTGTAGAGTGCAGATGGTGTAGAGCATTCAGGAAGAGAGGCCTTGGTATATTTTAAGAGTTTTAAAAGCAATGTTTTTTCTTGATTATTAGACCCAAGAACCTCTTTCAGGCCTGGAGGTTGTACTCGGGACAACAAGGGGTTAATTCCAAAATAAAATAAAGCAAACTGGAAGACAAGTTTTCTAATTACTACAACAACGAATATCTTTTCCCCTTTCGGATAATTCAGTAGAGCACTGCTGCGTTAGTATTCAGTTTTTTGCAAGGATGGAAAAAGAAACTTAAAGCAAATATGATTGATCAACCTAATTTATTGCAAGAAAAAACAAATCTAAGCAAGTACGGTACAAATATTAAGCAAATAAATCAATGGGATAGATACATGCTTCTCCCGAAAGGGGGGTAGAAGGGTCTGGGAGCCGTAATCCCACTTGATCTTTATTAAGATTATTTACAATACTTTTAAATAATTAGAAAAAGGAATGCCTTTGATCCTTAAACTGAATCTAAAGGCTTACAATGTCTTCGGAAGAAATTTGGAAAGAGGAAATGGGAAAGAACTGAAGGGGGTTGAAGAGGGATAAAAGCAAGCTAATGATTGTGACTTGGTAGATTAGTACAAAAATACAATAAAAAACATACAGTACTTGGTACTCGCAAAAGTTTGGAAAATTATACTACTTCAAGTACTAAGTAAATCAACACTAGATCTAGGATTAAGGTTGTGATTTAAAGGCACTTTAGATCTCGTTAAATGCACAAGCTTAACTTTGTATGATAAAACCTTTTAAATAAAACTAACTTGTTTCAATGGTAACCAAGAAGCAAATTAAAAGTTTGAGATAAAGAGAAGAAGAAAGATCTTGCTCAAGCTTTGAATGCTCGTGCAAGCTTGGAGGGTTTGTTGTTAAGAGCAAAAGTGTTTACGTGTTCATCCAACACAAGTCTCAAGGAAAGGCCAATGCAACTTAGCTCAATTTGTCACTCAAGATTAGTATCCTGCACACTTATCAAACCTACAAAAGATATATTAGATCTGGTACACCCCACTGATAGAAATCCAAAAGATTATGAAATACAACTAAATAAAGCATACACTTTTGGATCTCTAAAGCAAAGTAATAAATAAACAAGTTGAAAACCTCAAATGCTTTTCCTTATGTGCCAAAACAACCCTATAAGCTAGACTAATTATCTATGTAAGACATGAAAAATGCAACAATATTACCTCATTTACCACAACACATGCACAAAATTGCCACACCTCATGAGCCTCCAAAGCCTTCAACTTTATTCACAGTAAAACTATAAGCTTATTACAAGAGCAGAGTTTCCTTGCAACTCTCGGAATGAGGCAAAAGAACTTGCTTAAGTAGAAGTTACAAGCCCCAGGGGGGGCGCATCCATCACAAGATAGAGTGGGCGGCACCTCTCCATTGGAGTATCCACCAATTCATTAACCATTCGCTAGATACATCAAATCGCAAATCACATGAGGGGTGGTGCACTATCTCCATGAGATACTCTCGCTACACTCCAAATCCATTTAAAAAATGACACCTTAAATTTGGGATGAGGTCGCCCACTAAAGGAGAGAAGGATGCCACCTCATCCAAAATGTCTAATCATTTTCCCTTTGACTTTTTCACCTTTGTCACTTTATCATTTTGTTGCTTTTTTAGCGTTTTTTTGACGTTTGATGCCTCGTTAAGAAAAAATGATCAAAGTGACAATTTAATCACCCGAGTCATTGGAAGAGTGGGTTTTAGGGTAAAGTCACGCTTTGAGTGTGAAAACGAGCATCTCCACACCAAAATTGGCCTCCAGACCACACTTTTATTACAATTTGAATTTTCCCATTTAAACTGTTAAAAATTGGCCTAAGTTTGTGGGAAAATTTATTTTTCTTGGAAATTAAAAAAAAAACTAAGGGGGACCTAGTGCGATGTTCATATGACTCGAAATAATGTCTAACATGTTTATATACATCGAGCCATAGACTTTAATGTTGAAATTTTACCTAGGAAGTGTTTGTCCATTCATGCCTTGGGGTGGGCAAGGTCATTTCAATGTGGTCCCTAGCTTATTTCAAAAGTGTGAATTACTTTATTTAATAATGTGGCTTTTAAAGTGAGTTTGAGTCATTAATTATTTTAAAAAGTGGGTGAGTAATAAATTCTCATTTAATATTTAAAAAGTGATTTTAATGAGAAAGTGAGATGGGCCCTAGATCTTATTTAGTTGGCTTTTAATCTAAGCCATTGATTTTGGGATGGAAGATACTCAAACAAAAAGGCTAGGGAAAGGCTCAACCTAATTCATTGTTCACATTCCAAAGAGAGAATTTTTGGAGAGGAGAGAGCAAGAGAAGAAAACAAGGGTTTGAAGAGATTTCATTCTAGAAATTGAGAGAGAAGAAAAATTCCTGCGTAAGTTCCAAAGTGAGGAAGGGCAGAATTTTTGGCACGTTTCCCAAGGAAAATTTTCAGCAGGCACAAATTTCGAGACTGTATCGTATAGTTTGTACAACACAATTTTTGAGATTCCGTACAATAGATCATATAGTTCATATAGCACGCAAATCAAGGTAAATTCTGGCAAGAATTTTGAGGTGATTTGACTAGCAATAAATGTTGTTATCAAGCCGTACAACAACACATTTTTCGAGTAGGAAGGACAGTCTATTCAACCACACGTGTGGACCGTACAACACAGAAATCGAGGCAGTCCGTACAGAGTCATTCTTGCACAATTTTCAAGAAGATAAGGGAGACAAGTACTGCTGTTCTGATTTTTATTTTGCCTGAAGAAATAATAAAATCTCTCTCTCATACATGTTTTCCCTTGGGGGTTTTTCCTGGACCATTTTGGTCAAAATTTTGAGTCTTAAATTTTCATGTGTGTTGACTGAAATATTTTTTTGAGTAAGAAAAGTAGGGTTGTCAGAAAATTTTCTGAGTTGAAAAAGTTGAAAAAATATCTCATGTTTTTCAAGTTTACAGTTAAAATTTTAATTTTTCATGAACATGCATGATGGGATTTGGGGCATTAAACCATATGCAGTGAACTAAAACTGAAACCGAGTTGGAGTTACAAAATTTTCATTTAATATCCTCCTAAGGATCGAACACCCAATTAATCATTCCAGCTTTGTAGGAGCAGGTGAACAACTCAAATCATACACAACTTATTTAGCAGTGCATAATTAACAAGGGAAATGACACCTTGAAATGGTAATTCAATGTCTAAGTCCTAGGAAATCCAAGTTTGTTACATTATTGACCATGCTAGCACACTTTATTACAACATTCTTGCAAGTTATGAACATGCATTATATTAAAAAGAAGGGACCACAATTGGTTCTGATGTAACCACAGAACTTCTGAGCATCGATGATGAACAACTGGCTTGTTCAAGACTTTGGCGGCTCACCGAAAACCCCTAAATGCAACTTAGTAGATAACATTCTCCAAGTGAAGAGCCTGATGGTGAAGCGAAGTGTTATCATGATGCTACGACTGTTGTTTAAATGGTGTTTCTCGAGACTATTTATTGTTGGTAACCTATGGAGCTAAGACTAAGATTTTCCTTGGTGTATCATGCTGTGTGGACACTGATGCGGCCTCTCTTTAGGTGTAAGAAGTGGGGAAACCCTAATTTTTGTGCTTGGGTGAAGACAACTTGATATTTCTTTACATTGGAGCTCACTGAAGGGTCATCATTGCTGAAGGACCATCGTGGTGTACAGTGCGTAAAGGCTAAATATTGCCTCTCTCCTTGGTTGAAGACCATTGGAAAAGTGTTGTTGTGCATTGGAATCTTCCATGGTTGCTGCAAATCCTCCTGATGTAGTGATCATCTAGTGCGATGAGCATCCACTCTCTCTCCTTTTATACATGAGCTGGTACACTATCATTGAAAGTTTGGTAGCTAAATTGTAATGTTTGTCATGTTGCTCTCTCTAAAGGGGAGGACTGGTGTAACAATACCTTGACGTGAATAAAACATGCATGTCATATCAACTCCAAATCGGATCACCTTTGCAGCACTGGTATCTCTGCTCCAATCGAATCTGCGAGGATTTACATCTCATTCTATTTAGTGTTGGGATCGTTGGTTAGTGAATGGATTGGTCATTATTGCAACCTATATTTGTTGTTCATTCTTGTTTCTCACAAGATGCGTGGGTGCTATGGATGTAGACTTTAAGTTATTCAGAACATTGTGTTTTGCCTTCAACAATGCACAGAGAAGACTGCATCGAAGTTTTTTTTGTCTTCAAGAAAATATTTGTTGAAATGAACTCACCTCCAATCTAGCACACTCCTATCTTATGAAGACTTGCATGTCGAGTTGAAACTTGAAGTGATTAAAGTATTGTGGGAGTAATTGTGTTGTTCAAAAGCTACCTCTCCTTTGTAGCATTGACTTGATTGTTGCTACATGGTGTAATATCCCAAATACTGATATTCTACTGATACTGGGTATGATGCTAACTTATACACTCAGTCTTGTGCAAAAATACGTAATAACTGTGCATGCAAACTTGCCATGCAAAAATGCCCTATAATATAGCAGAATTAGGGCTAGGGTTTACAGAAAAGAATTTAACACTTACCACTGATAACTCGGCTGATGATACTCCTAAGATAGGCTGCATGCATCCAGTGCTGAATAGGCTAAGTATCGGTGCTACCCTCTTGATGTTGACGCCCAGCTGCACACGTGTGCTCTCCTTAAGCTGAAGATGACGTTTTTGGTGAAGGAGTGGCCTGTTGGTGCTGAGATTTTGCCGGGATGTAGATATGCCCGAGCTGGAGAGAATGACTGGAGCATGCAAGGAAACTGACCTCTCCAAGAGCCCTAGCGAATTGATTGGCAGTTCTGCTGCTCACGCCCCCAACTTCTCTGTTTGGCTGATAGCTGCTCCAGGTGAGCAAACTGATGGCTGATAGTCACTCATGCCGTAGGATAATCCTACTGAGGAAGAGGAAGCTAACATGCAGAGGAAAGACTGGGTTTTGTGGTCCCAATGAATGCTTTTGAGGTTTCCCAGCTGTTACCGGCTGCAAATCGTGAATCTGCCAATAATCCTTTTGAGTGTGCTGGATCTTCGGATACTGAAGTATATGATGAACGCTGTGGATAAACCTGGATGATCTATCCCAATAGGAGACTAGGGCAGATATCTCACTGCCGAACCCTCGTTAGCTGAAGACACCGTCTTCAACCCCAACTGTCGCGGCTGCACGCTGTGTTGCTGCTCAAGACTCCAAAATCAATCAACGATCATAATAGCTACTCTCTTTAGTCCAATAACTCTCTTAAATAGAACCTCATGCACTTTTAGGGTTTGCATGTCACTTTTAGGGTTTATGCTTCGCATTTGCATGCATGCAAATTTAATTTGCTGTTGACTTTTAAGCCTAAAGAAATAAGGCTTCTTTTATTCAACTGATGACTTTAATACTGAATGAAGGTCCTGTTCTGCTCTAAGTATCAAATGCCCTCAGTCAATTCCCTCTCATGCAGTACCCGCTCGAACTTATGGGAATTAAGTAGGTTAGCGGCTGTTTTGGGGTGCTTAATTAGAGGGGGACATTACACATGGTGAATGCATGAGTTATGATTTGCTATCTTGTATCATTAAATTGAAGACCATGTGCTGGATTCCTATCCATGCCTGAAGTCGTCCTATCCTGGAGTCGTCAATCATCATGGAGATGAAAATCTATTATTTGAATGCGAAGATTATGGTTGCTTGGTTTGTGCGTCGAGATACATGGTGGAGGCCCTCTTTTGCTGCATGCCTCATGATGAAGACCATAGTGGAGCTTTTGATATTCGTGCCTACTTGCTTAGAGCCTATCTAGATGATTTACACTGTAAACATGTATGAAGATTGCTCTTGTGTATCGTCTATATCAAGAGGTTGAGAGCTCTCTTATGCTGTTGAGTGAGAGTGTTTGCGTCTTAATCTTTGAAGAACTACATATTAACATTTTGAAGAGCATCTGTATGAAAGAGCTGAATTCCAGCTCCTTCAAGTTCAGTGGTGTAACCCAAGCTCTCTTATTCTCATAAATAGTTGCTGTGAGCATTCCAATCAGATATGACTCTCTCAAGCTGCCGTGTTTCATGCGTTAGAGTTGAATTGTGGTATGCAGCTGTTACATTTTCATTCTTTAATGTCTTCAGAAGAATTGTGCGACTGAGCCATTGCAAATGGGTTAGTGGTTATGAAGACCTTTCTCTGCAAGTATCATTGTGAAATTGTATACTGCATTATGGGTCGTTGCTCTTGGTTACCAAGACCTGTCCCGTTGAATTGTTCATTGGAATGAACTGTCCATTGTGAAGTTGCCTTCGCATTTGATGAATATAGACTATTGCTGTGTGCTCAGTGTGTAGTCTCTACAATTTGTATAATTAAAGCTGGATTGATGTCCGTAATGCTCAGTCTTGTGAAGGTCTGCTCATGAGTTGAAGACTATTGATATTTCTATTAAGGATTCCTACGAAAAGAAATTGTTGTAGTGCTGGAGTTGTTATTTGCTGCAGAGCTGGAAGAACAGTCTGAATTGGTAAAGATTGCCCATTCATGGATCTACTGCCGAGTACTGAATACCATGTTTGAGTGATGCAAACTGATCATGTGTACCCGCATCATATCCCTGCACAAACTTGTTATTTGGTTGATGCAGCTGAGCGTTGAACCTCAAAAAATTGAAGACCGAAGTCTATCTTAGTTAATATTTGATCTGCTCTTCTTTATTGCTAGACAGTGATGTGAATAAGTATTTTGTAAATAAAGAGTTGTGTTGAGAGCAATTTGATCTTTTGCTGCCCTGTATGCTTGATATTCTTGTTGCAAGACAACATTGCACATAAGTTGCAGAGACCATTGTGATTGCTCACTGACAGGACTAAGTTCATTGTTGCAGAATTGAATAGTGCTATTGCAGAATTGAACAGTGTTGTTGCAGAATTGATTTGTATAATGTTGTAGAATGAATTTGTATGCTGCATAATTAATTTTGCTGCTGAATTACATTGATAGCTTCTGTAGAATTAAGTTGATTGTGTACAGAGATTGTTGGCTGACTGTCTAGCTGCTGAATGACAGTATTGGGAGTGATTGTACAAATTGTGTAGAGATTATTGCTGACAGTATGAATAATTTACAGAACCGAAACGAGTAAGTGTGCTGAAGAACATGATCATCATTTCAGGTATAGCAGATTCCTCAATTCAACCATCATAAATGTAACTTGCAACTGTGTTTGATTGTAAGTTCTTTATTATTTTTTGGTACTTGCTTGTGTTTTGTAAGTATCAAAATATGAAGGAATAAGTTGAATTGTGTATTGTATATGGGTGCATTTTCGGCTGTGACCGACACCCCTCACCTTTTAAGGTTGAATCTGCTAAGTTGTATTTGTAAAGGGTGGAGTTGCAAGAAGCATTGTGTATTTTACTCTGCCCAGACTTCTCCTCTTGCACCTGAAAGGGGGGAACATTATGTCAGCTTCAAGTTTCGAAGTCTTCTTTTGATAACTAGCAGCCATGGCCTTCTTCAAATCAGAGCAAGTGAGCCTGAACCACAAACAGATTCAAAGGCCAGATTCAGTGATATAACCACATAGACAGAATAAAACCATTTCGAGAGTTCTCATGTGTTTTGTGTCAAGCTGTGACACCTTGAGACTCTCTTCACTTTCAGAGATCTCATGTATGTTGTGTCTAGTTGTGACACCTTGAGACTCTCTTCTCCTCACATTGTTCCTGATAGGGGGAAATGAAGACCGTTAGTAACAAGCAAGTGAGATCAAGCAAGCTAGCACAAGTGAGCGTGTGAAGAGCTATGTTCGACTGAGCTCCAGAGTTGGTGGTCATCGTAAAACCACCGGTATCGAGAGAATCTTCATGTAGCAGAAGCAAGTGCAAGCTTCTTGCCAACTCACTTGGCAAAAGATTGTCAAGCTGGAAATGTTCAACAAGATGCAATTGTTCACTTCCTATTTTAGCTCTCCAGTTGGTTTGTGGTCAACCTAAAACCACCAATTCAGTAGAAGACTTTAGTCTACTTCAACCTCCTGTTGCTTTTGCTGGAGAACCTTTCAGACTCTGCGCCAAGTTCGGGATTTTGCGTTCATCTTCAAACCAACCACATAGGGGAAGATTTCGGCTTCTGATAGCCATTTTGGTTGGTAGTCAGCCAAAATCACCCCTTCAGAGAGCTTTTGTATTTAGTAGAAGATGGTTCAAGCTTCTGCTAACTTTTTTGGCATAGTGGTTTGTCAAGCCTTTTATTAAGCTCTCTTCTTTTCTTGGACTCTTATACACCCTTCAGATTAAGGGGGGAATTGTTGGAAATCTAATCCTTTGGGTTAGCATATTCCCATATGTTGTATTATTATTATTCATCCTTGTCATAAGAAAAGGAAATGATGAGTCATGGGGGAGACCAAGAGTCACCCGAGAGTCCAAGAGGCCACTTCAAATATGAAATCCAAGGGTCACTTCTCATGTATATATGCACATTAATTAATGAGAAGTAAATGTGCTTTCAGGCCTATCTTTATGTTTTGTGTGGATATCCTATATGCCTAAATTGGCTTTGTGTTTGCCAATATTATTTATGCTAATATGCCCTAAAGGGCTCCTTACGACATCCTTTCAAGATAAATGAGGATCCCTTCCAACACCTCGCCATCGAAATCAAAATTGCATTTGTAGGAAAATGAGGGGTTGAGGAAGAGTGTTGCTACATGAATGGGTTGATGAAGCATTTTGGTCCATCGACTATCAATCAAATCCTATAACATGTGGCTATTGTACCCAGGGGTACTTGCCCAACGTTACGCTGCATCTGTTCCCAGCGCACCTTCAGATGTTCCCCAAGGAGAGAGAGGCCATTTTTTTTACTAGGAGGGGTGTTATCCAACAGTGGTTGTCATGGCCTGGCCCTTTTGGTCCTTCCTTTAGGAGTACTATGGCTTAATGGCATTGCTGACTGCTCTTTGTTGGGGTTTTAAACCCTGGGGTTGGTGTCCGGGGCTCCTAGGGGTTGATCACCGGGTCACATGACCCCACACCTTGTTTCCTTGCTTTGGTGGCCTTTGCTTCAACTACGCGACCTTGGCATCCCTTCATAGCCACCTCAGACACCCTCCTGGCCCTTTAGTTGATTGGTGCTCTCTCTCCTTGGGCTCCTTCCTTAGAGGACGTCATCCTTCCTCCCAGGCGTGCTATTGTTTTGAGGGGGGGCGTTGAGGGATTTACAGTATTTTGGGAGGTTAGATGGGGCATGACGCCCTCCTTCTAGCTCACTCCATCCTTTCGTTCGGAGTGATTCACTTATTTTAGCAATTTTAGGCACCTAGGGGAAAAATACCCCAGGTAGCCTACTATAAGCCTACTTTAGGCCATTTTTTATATTAGTTTATGTTATAATTTTGAATTGTCATTTTATAATTTCAAATTGACATTTTAAAGGCATGTCGGCCTAGATTGTTTTGTAAAGTGAGTGTGGGAGGCTATAAATAAACCTCTCCTCACTTCATTTTAACATAAGACAAGTGGGATAAAACCTAAGTCACCTGGTTCGAGTTCGTGTTTGAATTCGGAGACATTCAAATTTGACAAAAATTCGGCAATAGAAAATTTGGCGATAAAATTCGACATTAAGTTCGAATGACTAAAATTTGGAAACTAAAAAATTTAAAAAAATTTAATCTATTTAGTATCCCAAAAGAAAAACTTATATTCTTATCCGTCTTTTCAACTTTTAATGTAAATATTAACATACATTATTAAACTAGGTTGTACTCAACTATAAAAAAAAATCATATCATATAAATAATATTAATAAACTAAAATAAAAGAACATTATTTTTTTATTATAATTATTTAAAAAAAATTAAAATAAATGATTAATATAAATTCAATTTAGAGAAAATTAAAAAAAAATTATTTACACTCGAAAATACATTTAGATTACTTAATCCAAAGAGATAGCACTCATCTTTATTAATCAAAATAACATTTATATTTATGCAATCTTAGGACGTATCCATTCCCGTTTTCTGGTTTCATAGAATATCTTGAATGACCGGCATTGAATATCCTGAACCACTGACATCAACAATGCTTCAACTGTCAAGTAAACACTTCTCTATCCCTCAGGGTCTCAACAGTTGCAGACTCGAGGTTCCCTCTGCGCCTCATGGAACGACGACAGCCTCCATGCTCCAAACTTCACTCACGAAATGATTCACAACAGTGGATCAGTTTAACGTAGAGGTAGTTTACACAGAGGGTCGTCAACTAGGGTTTACCCATAGGCTGCATGGGTTATTCACCTTTAAAATCGTCGAATTGGTTTGCCAGGCACAAAAAATAGACGATTTTCGATTTTTATGACGAAAAATCGCCGAATTCGGTGACTTAGGATAAAACAATATGCACTTATTTTACCCTCTACTAGGGTTCTTTGGAAGTGATGCGCCCCTCTTGAGGAAGATGTATTTTTGGGTTTGGATGACAATTTCTTGAAGATCTTTGGTTCTATGCTCTTGCTAAAGGTGATGCTATGATTTTTTGGTTAAACACTTTCACAAGGAGGTATCTAGTGTTTTTTTCTTGATCTCTCTTTGTTAAATGTTGATGAATGATGTATGTTTATGGATTGAATGGTAGCCATTAGAGCTGCATTTTGTCTTGGCTAAGTCTTTCGTCAACCTTTAGTCACCTTAGTTTGTAGAAGTGCGTCCTTCATAAGAGTCCTTCTAGGGTTAGAATCTTTGGCATTTTGGTTTTGTTGTCAAACCTGGATAGGCTTCTCAAAAGGAAGGTTAGTCACCTCCTTAAATGCCAGAGGGTTAGGGTAAAACCTAAAACTCTTGTCCCAAAACCTCTTTCCCTTCAAATCTCTTGCATTTGCATGTGTAAATTTGCATTTTCATGGTAGAATTAGGTCTATTTTTTATGTTCAAAACCCTAAAAATAAAAATAAAAAATATTTTTTTTTTAAATTTTGGGCCCTCCTACAATTTCGCTCTACCTTCCTATAAATTCGGCCTGCCCTTTTTGTCCTTAGAAACCCTACGGCAAAATTTTAGGAGCCCTAAAAATTCTAAAAAAATTAAAAAAATCCTAAAAACCCCGAATTTACCCTAAAACCATCCTAAAATTACCCTAAACCCTGGCGGCCTACCTCCCTTGGCCTCCCAACAGCCTTGGCCACCCTTTTCTCCACCTCGGTCTCCTTTCTTTTGGCCTAGTCCTGCCCCAAATAGGCTCAGCCTGCCTTAGGCGAGCCACAAACCTCCATGTGGGGTTTTGTTTAGGGCGGGGCTGCCCTGACAGCCTGCTGTAACAGCCTTTTAGCGCTGCCTTTGGCTGTCCTCTCTCAAGACTGTCAATTCATTACAGTCTGTCCTAAGCTTGGACAACTCCAATACATGCAAAAATTACACCAGTAAGAAGAGTAAAAGGGTTCATAATCGCCGACTTCAATCATTGTTCATAATCCGTGGTTACTTGCTAGTAAAAGGGCATATATTAGACTCTGCATAAGCCATTGTAATGTTGGTGTTGTCATTTAATTTACATTGAAATTTGGCTTAGAAGTGGGATTATTCATTGTTTGATACATGACAGCCTGAAAATATTGTTTGACACACATACCATACATTTACTTGTTATTCATTTTTGTCACTGCTATACCTTTTTGCAGACTATCCTATACATTCAACTACTAGTAATTCACATTTTGTGCAAGGAGGCTTGGCTAGTGAACTTTACAAATTGTTAAATACATGGATGTATTACAGACTTTGAATGCCTGATCTGTTAAAATAGGAACACCGAGTACATGTATTTATTATTTGTTTTACGTCTGCTAATTGCTGTAAGTAGGCTGCTACACTTATGCCTATACCTGAATGAATGACATTTTGTGAATAACATGAGCATGATCTAAAGTTGGAATTGTTTTCTTGCTTGTCCCGAGTGGATGTATTAACGAATGAAATTGATATACTGATTTGTGTTTACAAGATTTATATATATAGTATGTTTTCTTCATTTCTTGAATTAACTCCATTAAGGCACTGATCACTAACCCTTTCAAAGAAGACATTTTTTGGTGTTTAAGTGTCCTTACAGATTCGCTATTAGGGCTCCCCTTAGCAGGTTCCAACTTCCAAAGAAGTTTGGGGAAGTGACTAAGGTGACACTGGTCACTTTCTTTTTCATATGTTTGTCGGTGGCTAGCTAGCCCTACTAGTTCATCCGGTAATACCCACATAATAATTCCGAATGGTTTCTTTGGCCCTATCCATGGACTCATACAAATAGCCCATTACGGGGTTCTCACCATCAACCCGTCTCAGAACCTTTTCCAAAGGTTCACTCACGGAGCACACTTCCTCTACTCCTTCCCAGAAGAAGTCAGTGTACACCAACTTAGCAATGGCTCTCCCATCTTCTTTCCTGCTATAAACACAATCATGCCACTCATCACAAACAAACATTTACTTCAACCCAAACTGACATTGAAGCAAAGACTGAAGGTGGTGGTGGATCTCCCATCCTCTCTTTTGTCTATTTTTTCTAGAGCCCAAAAAATTGACTAGAAAAAATCGTGTTTAAAAAAAAATCTTGATAGCGCGATAATTGAGTAAAAATCGCACCACGAACATAAAAATAGCTGGCTGGCCTGTCCACAGGTTAAAATGCGACTTTTTGGTTTTGTTTGTCATTTTTGCTTGTGCGGATTGCTAGAGAGGGAGGGCGAAGGGCTTGTGAAGACCAACAACCATTGTGGAGGCATTCAAACAACATTTTTAATCACCATCAAGATTTTTTGTGGAGCAAGGGTTCATAACGTTTTCCAACCAACTAAATCTTCCTCTTGTAGGTATGTATTTAATCCCATGTTTTTTCTATCATTTCCATAGATTTTTACATGTTTGCTTGCTTATTTTCGTGCCTATTTGCTTTCCTAGATTTTGTTGTTTTTTGTCATTTTGCCAGTGATTTTCATGCCCATAAAAACAATCACAATGTAAGGTGTTTTATCAGTGGAATAGCAGGCTTGTTTTTTTAATTTTGCCACCCTCATCTACTCATTTTTCATGGCTAACAATCTAAATTTAAAGGTCTGATTTTTTAAACCAAACCGCCGCTATTTTTTCTAATGGGGTTTAATGCATTTTTTGTGTTTTTTGTGACCTAGGCTTGAGTTTTGAGGCTGCCAATTCCCTTTGCAAAAATGCCAAAGCCTTTGAATTTATTTTGGCAGTATGGTGAACTTGAGGATGGGACAAACCGACAGAACTTGAACTGCAAATTATGTGGGCATCATATGACGGGAGGGATTAGTATGTTGAAATACCATTTAGTTAAACTCCCTGGCCATGATGTGGGGCTTTGTACTGCACTGACCTCGGAGATCATGAGATTTGCCCATGACGCAATTAATGAAAAGAATAGAAAGAAGGATGAGATTGCTGCAAATAAAGCTGAACTTACAGCTTTTGGCTTAACAAGAATGCAATATCCCAAGCCAATCTGGTCTAAATTTTTCCAACAGTCTGATCTTATTGTAAATACTTCATTATATATTTGGGAATACCTTTACTCACTGTTGAAGATTTCAAGTGTGGTCTCGCCGACTTTTTATAAGAGGATCCAAACTGACTTTTACACTTTAACTATTCTGCTGTAGCTTACTGTAGGCACTCCTAGCTTATAGATTTCATCAAACAGTTATTATACTTATTACTGTAGGTGTCCAATGGCTGTTCATTTCTGAATCTGATCTCTAATATTTAAATATGGAGTTTTTGTGTAACCATGTGTACTATTTAACATCCACAATATTTATGCTTTATGATGAATCATAAATCAACTACAAATAGTCTATTACACACACACAACCATAAAGGGAAGAAAACTTAAGCCACCTTCACTAGTTTTCAGCCACCGGTTTCAAGTAAAATTTATTTCTGTTTATGACATTCTTAGAAAATAAAAGTGCTAGAAATAAACATGTAATTTTCAGACTTTAAAACACTGCTGAAACTACAATTTTTCACTGACAGAAAATAAATATCAGCACGCCATTCAACACACAGAACACAAATATTTTTGGCCAATGGCCCTGGAAAAACCCACAAGGAGAAATCAATCAGAGAGAGATTTTATTATTAGGAAATTTACAGCAAAACTTAGAAATTTTTAGACCAACTTATCTCAACCCGGAAGAGAAAATTTCTGCCTCGATTTTCGTGTCGCTGTACGGACGAACTGTACCGTAGAGACTGGTTGTATGGACCTCGAAATACGTGCCCAATTTTTTTCTCGAAAATCGTGCCCAGAAATCTGCCTTGAAAAACATCCCTGCTGCTTCGAAAATCGTACCGTACGGACTATACAGACCAGCAATAAATGATGCTGTCCTCGATTTGCGTGCCCTCTTTGCTGTTGTCCTCTCGATTTGCGTGCTGCAAATTTTTCCTTTCTATCTTAGAAAGGGAAACTTTTCTTCTCAGCTTTCTCTTCTCACTTCAATCTGCAAAAGTGAGGCAAAATGCCTTTCCCTTGCCTTTTTGAGTAAATCCCAGGGCCCATCTAATCCAACGGTGAATATTAGATTAGATCAACGGTTGAAATTAATTGCTCATATTTTATTTCTAAAATATTAATTTCACTCGCCCACTTAAATTTATCAAAAACTGACTTTAGACATTAAAGTCAAATTAAATGTCACTTAAGTCATTTAATGCAAGGGTCAC
Source organism: Pseudotsuga menziesii (assembly GCA_001517045.1). NCBI lineage: Eukaryota > Viridiplantae > Streptophyta > Pinopsida > Pinales > Pinaceae > Pseudotsuga > Pseudotsuga menziesii. The sequence continues at coordinate 292,239 of LPNX010374200.1, forward strand.
TTTATTTCCCCCTTTCTAAGTGACTAAGGCTAAAGTCACTTAGGGTAACACTTCCCTAAGTACAAAACTAACACTCCCTCCTAAGGAGGAAGGTGTCCTGCACCACTCCCAACTTGTCTCTGAAGAAGACAAACTTGCCCCTCCCCAAAGACTTCGTCAGTATGTCTGCTACCTGCTCATCAGTGGAAATGTATTGAAGTGTGACTGCTTTTCTCTGAACATAGTCTCAGATGAAATGATATATGATCTCTATGTGCTTTGATCGGTCATGAAACACTGAATTCTCAGAGAGCTGGATGCAACTCTGATTGTCACTGTAAATCACCGTAGGCCTAAGCTCTTGACCAAATAAATTCAGCAGCAGCTTGCGAAGCCATAAGGCCTCGCAACTGGCCAAACTGGATGCCATGTACTCAGCCTCTGCAGTACTCAATGCAACGGACTTCTGCTTCCGACTGAACCACAACATTGCTGGCGAGCCCAAATTGAAACAACATCCGAAAGTGCTCTTCTGGTCTGCCACACTGCCTGCCCAATCTGAGTCTGAATAGCCAACCAATCTGATCCCCTCCGACCTCATGTAGTCCAAACCAAAATCCACTGTGCCTGAAAGATAGCGCAACACATGTTTTGCAGCGACCCAATGCACACTCTTATGCTCAACCATGAACTGGCTAAGAGTGTTCACTGCAAAACACAAATCTGCCTGAGTGTTGACCACATACATCAATGACCCGATAAGCTGACGGTATAAAGTAGGATCCACCAACTCTCCCTCAGAAGCATGAAGCTTCTTCTAGTTGGTGATCATAGGTGTCGACATAGGCCTGCAATCCTCCATCTTGAATCTCCTCAAAATATCAACAACATACTTTCCCTTCCCTAGGAAAATATGTCCAGGCTCCTGCCAAACCTCCAATCCCAAGAAATAATGCATCAATCCAATATCAATCATCTCGTACTCTGCCGCAAGATCCTTCTTGCAAGCTGCAATGGGTCTCTCTCTCCTTGTGATAAACAAGTCATCAACATATAGAAGAAGAACAAGCAGATCATCTCCAACCATGATGAAGTAGAGATTCGGATCTGCTTCACTCTTCTGAAACCCCATGCTCAGCAAGTAAGAATCGATCCTGGAGTACCAAGCTCTTGGAGCTTGCTTTAGCCCATAAAGGGCCTTCTTCAACCTGCAAATATTAGACTGTCTCTCATGTATCTCAAAGCCTTGAGGCTGCTCAATGTAAATCTCCTCCTGTATGATCCCATTGCGGTCTTCACATCCATCTGATGGATCTTCCAACCTATTTCCGCTGCAATGGAGATCAAGCCCCTGATAGAAGTATATCGAGCAACCGACACAAAAGTCTCATCATAATCAATGCCCTCAACCTATGAAAACCCCCGCGCTACAAACCTACCTTTGTACTTCTCCACACTCCCATCTGCCACATGCTTCAGCGTGTAAAGGCAACGAGAAGTCACCACTGACTTCCCCTCAGGTCTCGGAACAATCTCCCATACATCATTCTTCATGATGGAATGGTACTCATCCATCATGGCATCTCTCCATACCGAATGCTGGGAGGCCTCCTCAAAAGTAGAAGGCTCAGAATCTTGTGTACTAGCCACCAACAACATGCCCAATCTGTTAGGCATCTTGATGGCTCTCATTTCCTCCCTGGGTGTCCCAGCCTTTAGAGCATCCTTCAAGGTTTCCCGAAGCCACTTAGGCTTCTTTTTCCCTGAAGGTTCTTCCCACACTGGCGTATCCTCATTTGAAGAACTACCAGAGCTAGAAACCACAATCACCTGTGAACCTGAATTTGGTGTGCCAACACCAGGTGTACCTTGTAATCTTGATCCTGATCCCGATCCCCTGTAAGGTGTACCTATAATAGTAGACCCACCACCTGTCCCTGAAGACCTCGCTGGCCTAACCACTGAACCTGGTGAACCTGTGCCAACACTCTGCGGTCCTGTAACCCCGGAAACCTGTGATCCTGACTGCTGCATAGATGGAACCTGTGCCACAACCTGAGGTGCAAGGACCTGCTGCTCTCCCTGCTCTGACTCTCTCGACTTCCTGAAGGCCCGCTTCTCCTCAAACTTCACATCCCTTCTCACTACCACTTTCCTCTGAGAGGGAAGGTAAATACGGAAAGCCTTCGCAGTCTCATCATAACCCACAAAGATGCCCTTCTCTGCAGTGGGCTCTAACTTTGTCCTCTTCTCTGAAGGGACATGAGAGTAAGTCAAACTACCAAATGTCCGAAAATGACCAACTTCAGGCTTCTTGCCTGAAAAGCACTCCTCAGGTGTCATATTCCCCACTGCCTGATGGGGGCTCATGTTCTGAAGATATACAGCGGTGCTGCAAGCCTCAGCCCAGAGAAAGAAAGGAAGTGATTGGTCATGTAGCATAGCTTGGGCTGCTCCAACAATGGACCTGTTCTTCCTCTTTGCTACTCCATTCTGCTCTGGAGTATATGGAACTGTCAACTGTCTTCTGATACCCTTCTGTCTGCAAAATCCATCAAACTCCTTGGAGGTATACTCACCCCCATTATCTGATCTCAAGACTCGGATCTTCCTCCCTGTTTGGTTCTCCACAAGAGCTTTGAACTCTTGAAACCTCTGCAAGACTTCCTCGGACTTCTTGCTCTTCAGAAAGTAGATCCAGGTCTTCCTAGAATGGTCATCAATGAATGTCACATAATACTCGTATCCTCTCAAAGACACAGAAGACATAGGTCCGCATAAGTCTGAATGTATCAAGTCAAGAGTACCTACTGACCTGCTATCACTGCTCGGAAAAGTAGTCTTGGTGTACTTTCCCAAAGCACACCCCCTAAACACATCACTATGCCTTGTGCTGAACTCCGGTAAACCTGTCACCATGTGTCTCAACAACCCCAAGGCTGGATGATGCAAGTGAGCCATCCTCCTATGCCAAAGCTCACAAAGCTCACTATCGCTGCTATGTACCAAGGCATGCTGCGGCTGAAACAAGAGCCTATACAGTTTCCCACATCTCGCTCCAATGGCAACTGACGCAGATGGTCTTGTAGTCTTGGGAAACATATGCACGTGTCCATCTAGGAAAGACACCCCAAGACCCTGATCCTTGATCATGGAAACTGACTCTAGGTTCTTCTTCAGCCCAGGTACATACAATACATCCCGCAATACCATGGGACTCATGGACTCACTCTGAAATGTAATGGCCCCACGTCCAATTGCACTGATTACTGAGTCATCTCCCAACATAACCTCCACATTTGTCTTTGCTTGTGAAAGCTCGGAGAACATTTCATGAGCACCTGTTATGTGGCTCAAGGCTCTGCTATCTATGTACCACGTGTTGGAAGTAGATGCACTTTAAGAATGGTTTGTCACACAGGAAAACTCCCTCTGTCTGTCAACATCCGCACTAGTGAGAATGGATGCTGTCTTTCTCAATATGCCTAGTGCATAAAGAAAACTCTTTGGAATCGTGCTGCAAAATCATTGATCTCAGTTGAAGCGGTTGTCTGCTGCTACTTTTTCTTCTTGTTTAGACACGTAGCAGCATAGTGTCCCATCTTGTGACATGCAAAGCACTTCACAGTGCTCATATCCTTCTTCTGCCCATCTTGTTGTTGCTTGGCCCCACCCTTCTTGGGACCCTTCTTGCTCTTCTTCTTCCCCTTTGCTGCCAATGCCACATCCTCCTCATCTCCCCTACTAGTAGAACTACTGCACTGTAAGAAACCCCTTTGAGTCTTCTCCTGAACAAAGTCATCACATACTTTGTCCCAATCTGGTAAGTTCTCTCTGGCCACCAACACCTGAACAAACACAGCCCAAGGTGCAGTCACCCCATTCAGGGCTATTCGCACTAACTCAGGACCAGTAATTGCCTCACCAATAGTTGCAAGCTCATCTCTCACCTGAGAGATCCTAGTAAGATAAGTCATACACATCTCACCTTTGACCATCTTGATGTTTTTCAACTTCTCCCTGAGCACCATCTTCCTGTTTTCATTAGTACTCTGAAACAGCTTGGTCAAAGCACTCCACATCTCATGTGCATGATCCTTCCCGGAAATGTGAGGAATAACATGATCTTTAACAACATCCAAGATAATTCTCATGGATTTAATGTCCTTATTGAAGGCTGCATGTGCTACTGCATCAGTGGTAGCACTTGGAATGACAATGGGGTGAGCAGTAGTGTTGTTAACTGTCTCATCCCACAACTCATTCTCTCTCAACAAAAGCACTATCCTCGCCTTCCATGAGACAAAGTTTCCAGACCCATCTAGTCTATCTTCACTTCTCAACCCAACGGAAGTCATTTTTCCCAAAGAACAAGTTTAAACAAAATGTACTACTGTCACAAATGTTTTCTCTAAATTCTGGAAATGACTGTTTCTTTGCTAAAAAATTAGTTTTCTGCCCAACTCAGCTCTGATACCATATAGATGTTTTGCTAGTTTTCAGCCACCGGTTTCAAGTAAAATTTAACTTTGTTTATGACATTCTCAGAAAATAAAAGTGCTGGAAATAAACATTAAATTTTCAGACTTTAAAACACTGCTGAAACTACAATTTTTCACTAACAGAAAATAAATATCAGCACGCCATTCAACACATAGAACACAAATATTTTCGGCCAATGGCCCTAGAAAAACCCACAAGGGGAAAACCAGTCAAAGAGAGATTTTATTATTAGGAAATTTACAGCAAAACTTAGAAATTTTCAGACCAACTTATCTCAACCTGGAATAGAAAACTTTTGCCTCGTTTTTCATGCCAAACAAAAAACATCAAACTTAGATTTTTTTCTTTGTTTTCTGCCTCGATTTTCGTGTCGCTGTACAGACGAACTGTACGGACTGGCTGAACGAACCTCGAAATCCGTGTTCAATTTTTTTCTCGAAAATTGTGCCCATAAATCTGCCTCGAAAAACGCGTCTGCTGCTTCGAAAATTGTACCGTACGGACTGTACGGACCAGCAATAAATGCTGCTGTTCTCCTCGATTTTCGTGCCCTCTTTGCTGTTGTCCTCTCCTCGATTTGCGTGCTGCAAATTTTTTCTTTCTATCTCAGAAAAGGAAACTTCTCTTCTCAGTTCTCTCTTCTCACTTCAATCTGCAAAAGTGAGGCAAAATGCCTTTCCCTTGCCTTTTTGAGTAAACCCTAGGGCCCATCTAATCCAACGGTGTAGATTAGATCAACGGTTGAAATTAATTGCTCATATTTTATTTCTAAAATATTAATTTCACTCACCCACTTAAATTTATCCAAAACTGACTTTAGACATTAAAGTCAAATTAAATGTCACTTAAGTCATTTAATGCAAGGGTCACTTTATTTCCCCCTTCTAAGTGACTAAGGCTAAAGTCACTTAGGGGAACACTTCCCTAGGTACAAAACTAACAGTGTGCACTCTCTCTTTACCATCTGTCATAAAGAATGCGCCCCTTCATCAAACAACAGATGGCCATTACAAATGCAATTGATCTTCAAGGAACAGAGGTAGATTGACTTCTTCAAGTGCACCTCCCAAGGATAATGACCAGCTTGATTTGCAAGGAAAGATATGGGAGCTTCTTCCTCAAATGTGCCCTCCACACCAGACCATACAAACCATAATAAACCCTCTGCAAACTCCTTCAAGAACTCAAATTTGGTGATCGAATGCGGACTCAACTCACGACAATGAAGTTCACATGAAAAGTATGAGTGATTTTTCTTTCCAATAGCTACGGTAGATTTCTTGCACTACCAAAACTATTCACCTCCTGCTAAGGTTTCGTCCAAGTGAAGCTAAGCTCAAGAACTCTCAAATTTCTAAAATGCAAATGACAAGAATGGAGAGAATGAGATCTCATGTCCTTTTTATGATTTCACTTTTACCCCGTTGTGACTTTTCAGTTTCCCCTTGACCATTTTTTTCATTAAAATATTAAAAAATGTTTTTCTTGAGAAAATGACCCTTTTGTCTTTTAATTTCACCTTGGACCTCCTTTTTACTTTTTTCTGTCACTTATATTCTAAAGTGACTTTTTGTAAGTCACTTTTACAAATTAATCATTAATGTCAATTTAGAAAATACTTTAGGCTTGGTGACATTAAATAATTAATTAATTCCTTGATCCACCGACTATAGCCTATCGGAATTGAATAGGCTACTATGTCACCCCCATGGGTCATTCAGAAAGGGACACGACGGTCCTCCCTTCCTGAAATCGCTTGTCCTCAAGCAACTGCGAGTTGGGGTGTTGTATAATTTGCTCACTCTCCCAAGTGGCATCCCTCTATCGGCATATGCCTCCATCTGACCAGGTATTCTTGGATCACCTTGTTTCTCAGTCTCTGCTCTTGCACATCTAAAATCTTGTTTGGATATAATATCAACTGCCCCTCATCCAATGGAGGTAACTCTGTCGAGGCTGACCTATTGTCCTAGTACCTTCTCGAGGCATGACACGTGGAATACATTGTGAATCTTGCTTCCCTCCAGAAGCTCCAACTCATAGGCCACTTCTCCAATCCTCCTAACAACTCTGTAAGGCCCGTAGAAGCAAGGCTTCAATTTTTTTGCATCACTCTTCTTTAGGGAAGACTAATGATAAGGTTGTAGTCTCAGAAATACCAAGCCCCCTACCTCAAAACTACTCTTTGTTTGGTGCCTGTCTGCATATACTTGGTGTTAATTTTGGGATACCTACAATTTTTCTTTGAGAATTCGAAAGATATCCCGACTCTCCTGTATCCAGTTCTTCGCTTTGGGCGCCTTGCTATCCCCAAATGCTATATCAACGGATGATGGGGCATCATACTTGTATAAGGCTCTGAATGGAGTCATGTCGATCGACATGTGGTAGGTGGTTTTATAGCAATGCTCACCTAGGTGTAGCCACTTGATTCATGCTCTCTACTGTCTCGACACATAATTCCGCAAGTACCCCTAAACCCATTTATTTACAATCTCAGTCTAAGGATGGTAACTAGTGTTGGGAGTCAACTCGGTGCCGACCACTTTGAAGAGCTCCTACCAAAAAGCCCCTAGAAATCTGTTGTCTTTGTTGCTAACAATGTTCTTTGGTAGCCCGTGCAGACGAAATACCTCCCTGAAGAACACCTCTGCTACTTGTGTCATTGTATAATTTGAAGAAATTGCGAAAAAGTGTGTGAATTTCGTCAATCGATCCACCACGACATATATACAATCTTGATCGTGTACCCGTGGAAACTCGGTGATGAAGTCCATGGAGACACTCTCCCACTTTTGCTCAAGAATAGGCAATGGTTGTAGAAATCTTGCCAGATGGATTTGTTCAATTTTGTTCTGCTCACAGACCATACATTCCCTCACATGCTGCAAAACACCATCCTTGAGGTCCTTCTAGGAGAACCTCTCCTTGATCTATTGGTATGTTTTGAAGTACCCCTGATGTCTTGTTGTAGGTGCCTTGTGTGCAACCTTCAAGATCTTCTCCTTCAGTTTGAACTCCAACACCAAATAGATCTTGTATTGGTAGAAGATAACATCATCCACTACTTGATACCTATCATCCTGTATAAGGTCGTTCATAAACTCACAAGCAAATTTATTTTTGGATTATTCCACTGAAAGGTGAGTTTTCCAATTGACTGAAATCTCCATCAAAGAGCATGCAGTTGGTTTGTTGGAGAGTGTGTCCGTGACCACATTTTTCTTCTCCTTCATGTATTCTATATCAAAGTCATACTATCATAGGCTTGTATCCTGGGACCCACTTCTGTTGCTTCTATTGAATTTTTTACCTAGGAAGTGTTTGTCCATTCATCCATGCCTTGGGTGGACAAGACACTTTAAATGTAGTCCCTAGCACTTTTTAAAGTGAGAATGACTTTATTTATAAAGTGCCTTTTAAAAGTGAGTTTGAGTCATTAAAATTTAAAAAGTGACTTTATGAGAATTAAAAAGGCGGGTAGTATTAAATGACTCATTTAATATTTAAAAGTGAGTAAATGCTTTTAATGAGAAAAAGTGAGTTTTAATAATGGCCCTATATCTCATTTAGTTGGCTTTTACTCTAAGCCATTGATTTTGATATGGTGGTTATTCAATAAAAAAGGCTAGGGAAAGGTAGGAGAGAATTCATTGTTCACATTCCAAAGAGAATTTTTGGAGAGGAGAGCAAGAGAGAAAGAAGAAAAACTGTTGCATTGAAATTGAGAAGGTTGAGCAGGGGCACGATTCCTAAGGAGAGGGCACATTTTTCAAGGCGTTGACTGGCATAGAAATCAAGGAGTTGGACAGTAGCTTTAATTGCACAGAATTTCAGAGAAGACCTTATTGTACCTGACCATACTTTTGCACAGAAATCACGATAGAGTATTGGCTTGATTTTTGAGGAGAAAGATGATATTTATTGTTGTACCAAACCATACAGGGCACGAAATTTGAGGCAGGAAATTGCAGTGACAACACAAATTTTGAGGTAAATTCCAGACACAACGAGGAAGACAATTTGCACATGTGAGGCCGTACAGGCTCAGTTTTCGAGGTGCTGATTTTTGACAGTCCATATAACAGTTTCAGAGTGATTCTGGCATGTTTTTCGATGAAGAAAAAGGGAGATAAGTACTGCTGTAAATTTATTTATAAATTTGCCTGAAAATAATAAAATCTCTCTGAGGACAGGTTTTCCCTTCGGGGTTTTATCCTGAACCAAATTGGTCACAAATACTGAGTCTAAAATTTAATGTGTGTTGGCTGTCATAAATTTTTGAGTAGGAAAAGGTAGGCTGCCATAAAATTTCTGAGTTTGCAAAAGTTGAAATTATCTCATGTGTATCAAGTTTTCAAGTTAAAATTTTAGATTTTTATGAACATGCATACTGGGGTTTGGGCATTAAACCATATGCAGGGAACTGAAACTGAAACCGGGCTGGGGTTACAAAAGTTTTCAGCTTTTCATTCAAATCTATCTTCTCCAAGAAGTATTTCAAGTTGTTGTGGTCTTTTCTCACCACAAATTTGCAATCCACCAAGTACTATCTAAACTTCACTAATGCATGCATGATGGCGAGCATCTCCTTGTCATATATAGAGTAGAGCCTTTCTGGCTCCCTGAAATTCCTGCTCTGAAAGGCTATTGGGTGTCAGTGTTACATTAACACTGCCCCAATGCCAATGCCTGAAGCATCACATTCTAGCACAAAGGGTTGGATGAAGTCTGGTAGTGCCATTACCGAGAAAGTACTCATCACCTCTTTGAGCTTGTCAAATGCCCTTTGAGAGTCCTTCGTCCATCTGAATGCCCCCTTCTTTGTCAGATCGGTGAGGGGTGTTCCCAACTGTGAAAACCCCTTCAGAAATCGCTTGTAGTATGGGAACAGTCCAAAGAATCCTCGTGTCTCAATGAGGGACCTCGGTGTGGGCCAATCCAAAATGGCCTAAATCTTCTCTTGATACACTTGTACTCCTTGTGCATTGATCACGTGGCCTAAGTATAATATCTCCATAAGGCCAAACTCGTATTTGGAGGCCTTGGCATACAAGGATTGCTCCTCCATGAGGCTCAAAACCTCATCTAGATGTCTCATATACTCCTCCCAAGTCCAACTGTATATGAGGAGATCATCAAAGAATACCGACAAACACTTCCTCAATTGCTTCCAGAAAATATTATTCAAATAGGACTAGAAAGTGGCCCATGAATTGGTTAGCCCAAATGGCATAACCAAGAACTTGTAGTGCCCATAGTGGCATCTAAAAGCAGTTTTATGGACATCTTGATATTGGACTCTGATTTGATGGTAGCCCGATTTGAGATCAATCTTCGAAAAGTATACAGCCGTATGCAGCTCATCCAACAACTCATCTATCCTCGGAATGGTATACTTGTTTTTTATTGTCTTCTTGTTCGAAGCCTGATACCTGATGGACATCCTCATCATCCCATCCTTCTTCTTTAGCGATATAACTGAAGATGTAAAAGGATTGGAGCTAGGTCTGATGTGCCCCATGGCTAACAACTCCTTGATAACTTTTTCGATCTCGTCTTTTAATTTAGTTCGGGTGCCTATAGGGGATGGTGATCATTGGTTTTGCCCCCTCTTCCATCTCTATGGTGTGCTCGAAGCCTCGATCTAGTGGTCTCCCTGGTGGAATCTCTTCAAACAACTTGTCATGCTTCCCTAGCAAAGCCTGTATGTCAACATGGTACTGCTGACTATCATGAGACGTCTTTTGAGTGGCGATCAGGCACTTTGTTGCGTAAGATACATCACCATGTTTTAATAGTGTCTCCATCTTTTTTACCGAGACAATTCTTGGGGCCTCATTGGACATGCCCTGTAGAACTACCCTCGTGCCATCCGGTGCATTGAACACCGTCTCCAGGTTCGATAGTTCGTCATGATAGGTCCCAAAGTGAGCCACTAAACTCCTAAGACAACATTGGTCTCTGCCAAATTGACAATATAGAAATCATCAGTGTTCCACCAAGTTTCTAGGATGCGGGGGTGTGGGAGCGGGGAAACGCACATTGGGGACGTGTAGAGACACCCCAAAATTTTGGGGTATTTTGGGGGATAGGGGGGTGCGGGGAGGCGTCGAGGTCCCTAACATAGGGGGGTTGGTCTCTAAAATTTAAAAAAAAAGAAAAATAATAAAAATATGAACCCCAACATATAAACATATCAATTCCTCATCCCATCACCATTTGCATACTAGCATGCTTATGTTCTCGAAGAGTTTAGTGTAATTTAATGTAATCGTTATAGCCAAGCATATCATATTGATGTTTGTTTCTTTTTATTTGTTTCTATTTCGTTTTAAAATGACCATTTAGTGTAAAAGCCTAAAATTTAAGATGAACCATTTCGTTTTTAGATAAAAAAAATTTAAAAAATCGAGGGCAGTTGAGGTTTGTCGGAGCCCCCCATTTTCAGGAGGGGGCATGTGGGAGCCCCCCATTCCAGGAAACTCCTAGACCTGCGTTTCCCCAAGTTTCGCATAAAGGGGGGCGTTGGGAAACGTTTCCTATGGAGCCCCCCAGCCCCCGGGGCGTGGGAAGCGTAGGGGGCGAGCCCTCGACCCTGGGAGGCACGTCCCCGTGGAACACTGGAAATCATTTGTCAAACTGTAATTCCCCATCGTCACTTTCAAATGTGGAGCCTTGAGTAAACGAGGCATCACTCACTTGCTGGCCACCTCCACACCAAATCCCTCAAATTGTTCGGTATGGATACTTCTCCTGGCCATCAGAGCAAAATCTATGAAGTTATGGGTCGCCCCACCATCTATTATGATTGTGACTCTATGTCCTCGTATAACACCCTTGACTTGAAATGTGTTGAACTTGGGAGTAGCAAATAGAGTGGCAATAGTCCCACTCTGTGGTTGTACCTACGATTGTTGTTCGTGGGCCCTTGTACTTGTGGTTGCGATGGCTATGGCCTCTGTACCTGTGGCTAATGCTCTGTCCCACTGTCCTGCTCATCATCCTGCACCTGCTCATCATCTTGCACTTGCTCATGCACATCATCATCCTCCTCATCACTCTCTAACACCACTTCAATATAATGAACCTTAACCTTTCCCCATGCATCTATGCCCCGATTCCCAAGGTTCCTTGCAACTGAAGCACAATTTCTTCCTCGGCTCAATCTGGGTTTCCTCATCCAATTTGTTATTTTCGGATCCTCCCTTCTTGAATGGCTTCCTGTCTTTGCCTTTCTGGGGAATGAAAGGTTTGGACCGAGGTTTGTTCTTAGAGGTGGCACCCTCCATGTCCTGCATTCGACCGATGGCATCCAATAAGTAGTAGACGTGAATGCCTTGACCCACCCACGTAATGGTTTGAACAATCCCTTTGTGAATAGCATAATAAGTCGGGTCTCTAAGATATTTGTCACCATGACTGCCAACCTCTGGAATGTTGTGATATAAGCATCTGGCAGTCCTCGTCTGCTGGACTTGTGGCAACTCTCTGAAGTGCAGTTCCGGATCCTTTCTGTCAAATTTGTCCATCAACCTCTGTGTGAACTCCATATATGATGTGATGATGGCATGCCCCAAAGTAACTAGACCGTGATACCACCACTCATGGGCTTCTCCCTCCAGATGTAAGGTGGTGTAGTTAATGGTTTCTACTTCATGGGATTGAGCTGGAAATAAGTATCCAACTTCTTAACCCATGCTGTCGCTGTGGATTTGTTGGACCCATCAAAAGAAGGAAGGGTGAGCTTCCCAACCTTCCACTGCAAGTCATAGTTTTGTGGGCCCCTGTGGAACTCTCTGGGCTTGTTTCAGTACTTGATATTGCAGAAGTCCTGGAAAGACATGGCTGTATGGAACTCCTTGCCAAGGTCCTGATACTCCCTCAAATAATTTGTAAAGCTATGGCCTGGTACTGGCTGTCCCAGTTGACCAACCGATTGTTCATCTGTGAATCTGGGCATGAGAGGTTTGGGTGTCCTTGAACTGGATGCTCGAGAGTTTGGTTGAACAAGAATATTGGTGTTGTTTCCTTTTGCATGATTCCCATTTCGAGCATTGGTACCCCTGGTATCATTGTGTCCTCCATCATTCTGATTCGTCCAGTTGCTCATAAGGATCTGAGTCATGAGGTCAACCAATTGCTCCTGCCCCTTTGCCACATTAATAGTTAAGAAGTTGACTAGCTGCTGCTGCCCTCTAGCCAAATCATTCAAGATGTTCATTGTACTGCCTACTGGGATGTCTTCTCTGCTTGATTCATTCCTGTCACCCCCAAATGGATTTGTTCTGTCACCCATCTCTCCTTCTTTCTGTGATGTGAACTGCTCGTCTTCTTCAAACAACTCTTCTCCTTCTGAGCCAATCTTCCCTTCCTTGAACTCTGATAAGAAGACTTTTGTAGGCTCTCCTCTCCACCTTCTCCTGTAAGTAATTGGCACCCTATCCTCCGGATTCATAAAATAGCATGCACCTCACCTGTTGGGAGGATTGCATGCTCTGATACCACTGAAATATCCCAAGCCAATTTGGTCTAAATTTTTCCAACAGTCCGATCTTATAGTAAATACTTCGTTATATATTTGGGAATACTTTTACTCTCTGTTGAAGATTTCAAGTGTGGTCTCATCGACTGTTGTATAACAGGATCCAAACTGGCTATTACACTTTAACAATTCTGCTGTAGCTTACTGTAGGCACTTCTGGCTTATAGATTTCGTCAAACAGTTATGATGTTTATTACTGTAGGTGTCCAATGGCAGTTCATTTATGAATCTGATCTCTAATATTTAAATATGGAGTTTCTGGAGTTTTTGTGTAACCATGTGTGCTATTTAACATCCACAATATTTATGCTTTATGATAAATCAACTATAAGCAGTCTATTACACACACACAACGATAAATGGAAGAAAACTACAGAACTGATATTTTATTTCAAACTGAGTACATGCCTGGGAATGATGGAAGAATCTTGCATTTGCTTTGTGTCCACGAGGTAAGAAGAAGAATGACTCTAAAGGACTGCTGCTCCCACAAATAACTTAATAAGAGGTATGGTCTCCCTTCCAACTCTTTACACAGCAAAAATGGCAGCCACTGTCCACTACGGGATAGATGTATTTTATAAAATCAATATGTTGCTACAGGACCACGATTTTGTGCAAGAAAGAGAGGGAACTATTTCATTGGTAAGTCAATGTGCTCTGGTTCTACTTCACTTAGCAAATGAGAGAGACTTCATACATCTAGAGAATGTGACTCTTGTGTATTATCTTCATATAGTGGCTCCCCTTCTCTACATTTTCCCCTCATTATGCCTTGGAGATTGGCATTGGTCTTCATAACCCTCCCATCACCTATACTTCAAAAGACCGAAATATTGTTTTGCTAAGGCTAACTCTTCAAATCACCTTGTGTTATTGCCATATCCTAACAACACTAACCCTAGGGAGGCCCCCTTGAGTTGGAGAAGAGCCAACCTAAAGTGTAGGGAGGTGGTTATTGAGGTGACAATAGGTAACACCTCTAGGTTATAGTTGGGCTAGCTTTGTTTTCTAGGGCTTTAATCACACATGCTAGTTCAATCTGTAACACCTTTCATATTTTTCCATTACCCTACCTATTGCTTATTCCAAAGTGCCCTTAGTGCTATTGAAATGTTGTTTCAAAAGGCCAAAAGCAATAAATAAAAAACTTTTACAGTCTTATTCACTATCATCTATGCCTATTTTACATGCCCTTCAACCTCCTTATACATTGTTTTCATCATCAGAAGAAAAATACAGTCGCCGTCCATATGTTTTCATATCCCCTTTCCCATCTTATGCCATGGTGGCTAACATAAAAAAGAAACTATATGATCATTATTGGATCCAAGCCTTATCTATCATATCACGAGTCAACTGTCACATTTAAATCAGTGTTTTAAAAACTGGTTTGACCGGAACCGGAACCGACCGGATTGATCGGCCAGACCATTCCCAACTTCGAACCGGAAGAAAACTCGGCCCGGGGACTAGTTCAGCACTAAACCGACTGACCTAATGCTTGAACTGGCCAGTTTGGTACCAAACTGGTCTAAACCGACCGATCCCGTCAAGAACCGGCCGAGTCACTTGTTCTCTGCCTCTGTAGGTCTGCACGACGTGAAGGAGGTGTTTTTAACTGTTTAAAAAAAAATCTTAAAAAACCTAAATCTAAGCTTGGATAGAAGCCGGGTTTTATTTCCCTCATGAATCGCCATTGTGAATGATGAAGTCAGCATCAACCTTGTCCTCTTGTATGGTTATGGCCCGAACGTTCCTCAAGGATGTAAGCATTGAACCTTCCTTACCCTCAGCAGTTTCGCAACTCTGTTCCTCGCCCTTCTTGGGTCGGGCCTTGATGGCAAAGCCACTGGTGATCATGGCGTCATGGCAGACGACGTCTTCAACTTAATTTAAACTTTACGTATAATATGTTATATTAATCATATATCCTATATAATATATTTTATTTTTTATGTTCATCATATAATATGTTATATTCATCATATGGTATAGTTTAAACTTTACAATATTTTATTAATCACTATATAGTATTAAACGTTAGTTATCTTTGATGTATGCAAATTTTAAAACATATTAAATATAAAATATTTTCATAAAATATATTAAATACAATTTTATAACAAAATAAATTATATATTGAGGGTATATATAATAATATGAGTAGACTTTGCATATCATGTTTCTAATGGTTTGAAATCAAAGTTGTAGTTGTTAGCTATGTCATTTTGTGACATTGGGCTATAGTTGTGTTACTAGTTAGATATGTAGTGCACTTGTGCCATTTTTTGACCCATACATGTTTGATGGTATATATATATGAATAGAATTTGCATATCATGTCTCTACTGATTTGAAACCATAGCTTGGAATGTTAAATATATATACTTTTTATGAAGATTGAAATTTTTTATGTATTTTTTTATAGTCCTAGTCATTGAAACCAAACCGCTCCGGTTCATTACCGATCCTGGTTGTGGTCCAAGTTGACCCTAGACCGGTTCGACTCTCGGTTCCGAGTTTTAAAACATTGATTCAAACTACAAGCCACGTCATGCCATATCACATTTATTACTAATTGCCAATGCCAAGTCAAGTCCATGAGGAGGGCAAGTCTGAATTGCACTTTGGTCAAAAATGTTGTCTCCTCAGCCTCATCCATGTAGCCATGTTGCATAAGCCTTTCCCCAAACTGTTGCCAAGTTATTTTGCGATGGATCTGAAGAACGTGGAGTGGAGTGAAGGTGATTTGGAGTTTGGTCATTACACAACAAACTTGAGGGAGTCACACTAAACATGGAAATAACTAAATATAGTTGTGATCACCACTCTTGTGCATGGATCCATCACTAATTTCAAAATCTTTAACGCCTCGATCCATGAAGATGCTCCATAGATTATGGTCAAGGTGGTTGTTTAGTCTTAATGAAGGTTCTCTTAAAAGGGATCAAAGGCACAGTCAATGGAATATATCCCACCATGTCGAACATGATTCTCTCTATCCAAAACAAAATGTGTCAGAATGCCTTATCAACAAAACGAGACGACAAAAGGCACGTGATTTTGATGAATCTGCTTTATGCTTTTTCCTATGATACAATTATAGGTGTGGGAAGGTGCCCAAACAATTTTGGATAAATCCTCGTGAACCATATGACTCACTCTAGGCATTGGTCTTTAATCAATAGTGATGTTGGACTTCAATTGCATGACTTTCATCCTAAGTTGCACAATATGGGAAAACGTGAACAAGTTTCCAAAACAAAAATGTGCTAGAAACTTGACCCCACAAAATTTTGGAAACATGGAAACACAATATATATATATATATATATATATATAATGTGATATTTTATAATAGCACATTATATTGTAACTTAGAAGGAAAGGCTTTATGAATAAATGAGCAAAAACATTTAAATGATAAATATAAATGACAAGCAATGTTCCACCAATGCATATATTGGGATCCTCATCATTAGTATCAACCTTTACTTTCTCATCTTGCCTATTCCTTTGCCTCGATCCTCAAGGAACATCAACTAGTACCATCCAATTTTGATGAAACTATGTAAACCAAGCCTTAAAATATGGTAGAAAAATCTTAACATGACAAATCGATGATTTTGGCTCGAGTGAAGGGTACATTCATGCTAAGGCCACAACAAAGGAGTTCAACAATCAATGCCACCAATGTCGGGGTACATGAATGATTTGGTGCTCTTGATTAAGAGCCAACTCCATACCCTCTTACATGATAGAATCCAACGAAAATATTGCAATCTTGTCAATCGTGAAGTCTTGAAAACTGTTAAGTCTACTAAATTTGGAATGGAATATAGAATTCTACCTTCTCTGTATGAAGTTCGATGAGGTTGGAATCACTCTCAAACATGTTTTAATGGTAATGTTAAATATTTAAGTAAAAGGATAGAAAAGGAAAGATAAAGGAAATAGGTAGTTTTAGTGTTGGAAATGCATACTACATAAGCAGATATAGCCTGGAAACTTGTTTATGTATATAGAGAATGCATTTCTCACAGGAGGGGCATGTCTGTATGCTTAGAAATGCATTTCCACTTTTCGGTATGAAAACACAGAGGGTATGGCGTTGTACCCCATGTTTCCTGTAGGGGTATGGAATTGTACCCCACATTTCCTGTAGGGATATAGCAATGTACCACATGTTTCCCACAATATAGCTGCATCACTCATATTGGCCTCATTTTGCATGTCTTGACATCGCTTTGTGTGGCTAATGGTGTTTTAGCAAATCACTAAATTGAAGAAAAAGGGATTAGATTAGAAAACTCTACAGGTTTCAGGGGTTGTAAAGAAAAGGAATGGGCTTTTTAATGAATTTAATATAAGGTATGGTTTGAGAGGTGGTTTGAGATACTTCGAATCTAATGGGAGGAGAGTATGTTTCCCCAAAGAATTATTTGGAGATTAAGTATTATGAAGAAATTCGATCGGTTCTCTTCCTCAAAAATTCATTGCAATCTTCGACACAAGAAGCTCTAGCCTTGGGGTGCCTCTAGCGAACTATTACTTGTTGACCACTTGCTATTTTATTCAAGTCAAGGTAGGCAAATCAAGTACCTATGGTGCCAATGAAAAATCATTAGTATTCAATATGGAAATGGCTCAATAGCTAGATGTTTGAGTCAAGATTATTTGATTGTTGGAAACCTTGTAGTTGAAGTCATCTACCCAATCACACACAACTGTGCTGGACATGGACAAAAGAGGTTAATGACATAAATTATACATGCACCCAAGAACATGCTTGAAATTGCTTCGTTCATTCATTTAAATCTCTTTGATTTTCTAATTTGGTGGACAACCATCGGTCGAATGAGAGTCTAGATAGAATCAAGTTAGGGATGTCTTTGAGACTTCTTGGCATTCCCTTAACTGTTTGAATTGCCTAGCTAATCTTTAAATGTAGGTCACAACAACAAGAAAGGGGGGTCAACAAGCAAGTGGGAGACCCATTTCTAGAGAGAAGAGGTATGCTAAGAGTTGTGTGAGGTTCATATCCTCATTTGATATGCTAAGAGTTGTGTGAAGTTCATATCCTCATTTGATATTTCATTCTCCATATGTCATCTCTATTAGACTTGATAATTTTGTTGATAACATGGAGTTTTTTAGAGTAACAGAGAATGGCGAAGTGAGATTGTGATCTGTTTTCTTTGTACGATTTCCAAAACGTTGAGAATTGTTTGAATCACCCCTAGTCCAAGGCCTCACAAGGGCTTGAAGAAACTGTTAAGTTGTGTCGATGATGTAGGAGTCATATTTAATAAAACAAGAGGATCATTTATTGGTTCACATTGCTTGTTATTTGATAAATGTTTTTGTGTTTTTAGCCTTTCTTTTAAAAGTAAATAATAAAATTTAATTTATTTCTATTATATTTTACCCTAATTTTAAGTACCTATAGTTGGTGTTAAAATAGCAGCAACAAGGAAGGTCTTCCTGCATGCATGTGTCCTTGCATGCGAAGTCTTAAATTAGGAAACCAATTGTATTTAATTTATTTTTCCTAGGTTCACTTTGGAAAATAAATTAAAGTGATCTAAATTAACTTTAGTGAAAGTGAAATTAGGGTTTTCGCTTTACCTAAAGTTATAAAAGAAAGGTCAATTGGTGGAAAGGACACAGTTGCATTCCGACAGAGACGAAGTAAGAAGTGTGAGAGAATTTTGGCAAAGAAGACGGAGGAGCACTAGCTCAAGAAGACATCCCTAAATTGCAAAGGAGAAAGACATGAGACTTTGGTGGAGGTACACCGTACAACAACAAGCTGCCTTGGGAACCGTGCCATCTCACAGGTTTTTCTCAGTGATTTGTTGGGTGTTTTGATTTTGCCATCTAGGGCATAAATCGATTTTCAGATATTGTAAAGGCTCTGTATTTTCTTAATAAAAATATCCTCTCATACTGATGCACCAGTTTTCCCATCTTGGGTTTTGTCTGGGGGTTTCTACCCAAACAGATTGTGTCGTTTCTATTGATGTGATTGATGTTGTAAATGGTTCTCAGTTTTATATTCCACTGCATACTATAAAGAAGTTCATGTGTGGTTATTTCAGTTAAATTTAAATATACTGTTTTAGCCTTAGTTGTGCTTTGAAGGAAAATTTACAGTTGATAGTTTTATTTGTTTATTTCCTTTCTCTTTTGTACACTTTTTTTGCATTACTCTTTTAAAAATCCTAGAAAAAATATAAAGCATCAAAATACATAAAAATTAAATATTTGCCTGAAACAATTTGTTAAGAATTCAAGTTTAAACTATTAATTTTTATTGTAACTCAGTAGTTCCTTCACCGTTTTGTTAAGAATTCAAGTTTAAACTGTTAATTTTTATTGTAACTCAGTAGGTCCTCCACCGTTTTGGTAAATTTGTTAAGAATTCAAGTTTAAACTGTTAATTTTTATTGTAACTCAGTAGGTCCTTCACCGTTTTGGTAGTGTCTGGTGAGGACACAGTTTTGTATTTGTATTTTCCTAAGTTCACTTTATATTATAAAAAGTGACTTTATGTTATAAAGTGAAAGTGACTTTATTAAATAATGTGAATGTAATAAATGACATTAAATGATTAAAGTGACATTTAATGTGCATTTAATGAGAGCCCTTAGATCTATTTTGATCTTGACCCTTGAAAAGTAAGTTAGGGTTAGGTTTTCAGTTAGTTAGGGTTTCTAAAGGAGATTTCACTTATTTAATGGCTCATTGGGAAAAGAGAAATATACATCAAGCAAGGAAGAGAAATCAGTTGGCACGTGGGAGAGAGAGAGAGTACTTTTGCAGAGGAAGAGATCAGAAATTTGCTAGAGCACAGAAAACGAGAAGGAGAAAGAGTTGTAGCACGTTTTTCAAGAGAGGGCCGTACTGTACAGATCGTACAGCAGGCCGTACAGTAAAGTACAGGCCGTACAGCAGCAAATATCTCAGAATTTGTACATTGGCACGTTTCCCAAG
Source organism: Pseudotsuga menziesii (assembly GCA_001517045.1). Taxonomy (NCBI): domain Eukaryota; kingdom Viridiplantae; phylum Streptophyta; class Pinopsida; order Pinales; family Pinaceae; genus Pseudotsuga; species Pseudotsuga menziesii. The sequence goes on from LPNX010374200.1 coordinate 312,265, forward strand.
GGTTTGTACTTGTTGGTTTTGGCCATACAGTGCACAGAAATCGAGGTGGGCAGCTTTGGCATGAGTTTCTAGAAGTTTGCTGAAGAAAGAGGGCCGTACAACTAGGCCGTACAACAATATTTATTGCTGGTATTTAATTCTTGTCTGCTACACATTTCTCAGTATATTTTCCAGTTTGTTCTAGCATAATATCTCTCCTGTAAAAAGACTTTTCTCTCTCTAATATATTTCTCTAGGTTTTACCTCACAGAGGTGAGGGTTTTGCCCTAGGCTTGGCCCTAATTTCTCAGTGTTTTCATGTGTATTTTTGTCTTCAGTCAGATTCATTGGATGTATGCATGTGTATTTATGTTCAAGTTATTTGTAGATTTACTATTCAGAAATCTAGTAAATCATTAACTCTGATGAGCATTAAATCAAGTTTGCATACAAAGTGTTTGACAAAATGTCATAATGAGAAGTTGATGTTTTAGTCAGATTTTTATCATGGTATCAGAGCAAGGTTGCTGAAGACTTTGTACATGTTGTGTAGAACATAGAAGAGAGGGTGTTGCAGGTGGAACATTCAGTCCAAGCAGCATGGCAGCAGCAGGATTGAGGTACGAGGACAGACTGGATGGATCCAATAATTTCAGTCCATGGAAAGAAAGAATCACAATATTGTTCAAAGAGCAGGCGTTATGGGATATTGTGGGAGCTTCAGCTATTGTTGTAGTTCCCACAGATGCTGTACAGAAGGCTGAGTTTGAGAAAAGAGACATCAAAGCTCAGAAGATTCTCTTTGATTCTATCAAGGATCATGTGATTCCTTTTATTTCTGGAAAGACATACGTGTTTAACATGTGGGCTTCCTTGTGTACCTTATATCAGAGCAAGAACCAGAACCGGAAGATGGTTCTTAGAGAGAAGCTGAGAAATACCAAGATGATGGAGACTGATACAGTGACTACTTATCTCACCAAGATTACTCAAGTTAGAGATGAACTGGGTGCAGCCGGTGAGAAAGTAGAGGATGAAGAGCTTGTGAGACATGCTCTTAACGGGTTCTCCACTAAATGGCATTCCTTTGTAAAAGGGGTGGTGGCTAGAGATAATCTACCAGACTGGACAAGGTTGTGGGATGACTTTGTCCAAGAAGAATCAAGAGAGGGGATTCTTCAGAGCCCTCAGAGTGGAGAAGATAATGTAGCTCTTGTTGTTGCTGGGAAAGGGAAGAAGGACCTTAGTAAGGTTCGATGTTTTGCTTGTAATACTTTTGGTCACTATGCATCTCAGTGTCCAAACACTGAGAAGAGGAAGAGCAGAGGTTCAGTGTTAGAATCTTCAGCTCAGGCTGCTGTAGCAGATTTTGCCCTTGTGTCTATAGCACCCAGTATTGGCAGCTGCAGAAATATTCTTGATCATGAATGGCTCATTGACAGTGGTGCGACCAAGCACATGATTGACACTTTGAGCAAGTTCATGAGTGTCACAGAGATAGATCCGGGTCACTTTGTTCAGCAAGGAGACACAGTTTGAGCAGTAAAGGGAATCGGTTTAGTACGATTCAGGTTATTCTTTGGTGAAACCCTAGACTTGCATGGGGTTCTGTTTGTACCAGAACTGAGAACAAGTTTGATCTCAGTCTCAGCTCTGGAGAGTGAAGGTTTTGGAGTACTGTTCAAGAGGGAGCACGTATTTCTAATTCCTGTTGGAGATGTGGATGGCACCATTCTGCTTGGTAGCCAGAAAGAGAGTTTATATACATTAAAAGGAGTTAATGTATATCCGTGTTTTGGATGGCTTTCAGGGTTCGGAACAGATGGGGAAACTGTGGTGGCGCCTATTATTCAGTTTCCTGAGAACAGTAGTTCTCTTGTGAGTACTGGTAGAAGACTCAACCAGTATGAGGGATTTGAGCAGGAGGATGCTGAAGAAGATGCAGATTCTTACGAAGCATTCAGAGTGGTCTACAGGTCACAGATCCAGATTCAGGAGCAAGAGGGAGTTCCAGCAGATGAAAGAGGAAAGGGACATAGACCTTTTTTTCTTTCTTTCTGAAGGACCTTCCTTGTTAAGAGGGAGTGTTAATTTTTATTGTGACTCAGTAGGTCCTTCACCGTTTTGGTAGTGTCTGGTGAGGACACAGTTTTGTATTTGTATTTTCCTAAGTTCACTTTATATTATAAAAAGTGACTTTATGTTATAAAGTGAAAGTGACTTTATTAAATAATGTGAATGTAATAAATGACATTAAATGATTAAAGTGACATTTAATGTGCATTTAATGAGAGCCCTTAGATCTATTTTGATCTTGACCCTTGAAAAGTAAGTTAGGGTTAGGTTTTCAGTTAGTTAGGGTTTCTAAAGGAGATTTCACTTATTTAATGGCTCATTGGGAAAAGAGAAATATACATCAAGCAAGGAAGAGAAATCAGTTGGCACGTGGGAGAGAAGGAAGAATCCACACGTGAGAGAGAGAGAGAGAGTACTTTTGCAGAGGAAGAGATCAGAAATTTGCTAGAGCACAGAAAACGAGAAGGAGAAAGAGTTGCAGCACGTTTTTCAAGAGAGGGCCGTACTGTACAGATCGTACAGGAGGCCATACAGTAAAGTACAGGCCGTACAACAGCAAATATCACAGAATCCGTACATTGCAAGTTTCCCAAGGGTTTGTACTTGTTGGTTTTGGCCATACAGTGCACAGAAATCGAGGTGGGCAGCTTTGGCACTAGTTTCTAGAAGTTTGCTGAAGAAAGAGGGCCGTACAGCTGGGCCGTACAATAGTATTTATTGCTAGTATTTAATTCTTGTCTGCTACACATTTCTCAGTATATTTTCCAGTTTGTTCTAGCATAATATCTCTCTCCTGTAAAAAGACTTTTCTCTCTCTAATATATTTCTCTGGGTTTTACCTCACAGAGGTGAGGGTTTTGCCCTGGGCTTGGCCCTAATTTCTCAGTGTTTTCATGTGTATTTTTGTCTTCAGTCAGATTCATTGGATGTATGCATGTGTATTTAGGTTCAAGTTATTTGTAGATTTACTATTCAGAAATCTAGTAAATCATTAACTCTGATGAGCATTAAATCAAGTTTGCATACAAAGTGTTTGACAAAATGTCATAATGAGAAGTTGATGTTTTAGTCAGATTTTTATCATAAACTTTGATTTATTGAAGCTTAATGTGCATCCAATGAGGCTTAAAACCACAAGGCGAAATTCTTGCCTCTTCTTGTTTAGCCTCATGCGAGGTTAAATTTGTGAGTTTAGAAACATTCATTTTCGCAAACAACAAATGGGTCGAGGAACTATTTGTTTACATTTGATCATGCATCAAAGGAGAATTTTTTGAACCCACATAGTAGTATCCTAGTTTGACTCGAGCAAACAATGTCCCCAAACCTCTGACCCATAAAGAATTGTGGGTCGAATAATGGATTCATGAAAAACATCTTGTATGTGTTAGTTTTTACAAGATTATAGTTGTATAACCTAATTTCAAATAAACAATAGGATCTCTAGAAGAAAGATAGCACAGAAACAAGGAACACAAGAATTTATCTTGGGAAACCCAATCAGGAAAAACCTAGAAAACCTTCGTATAGAGATGATAGCTTCTAGGAGCAGAGAAGAAGAAAGAGAGAGAGAGAAAAGTCTCTCCAAGATACAACCCTTGAAAAAACACTCCTTCTGGCTGTAGTAGCGAACCTCCTTATGCTGGAGTGAACTTGAGTGAGTGAATGACAAATGAAGAGGGGCACCTCCTATTTATACTGATTTTCCAAGTGACTTTTACTAGGTCGTCTTGACAGTCTTACTAGGGCCAATCTACCTTGGGGAAATATAAACATAATATTTATTTTATTCTTTTCTTGTGTAATCTTTTCCCGAGGTTTACATTGATTCTTTCTAGGGTTTACATGAGTAATTACATCATTATAATCTCTCGTAGGAGGTACAAGGAAATACAATACGAATAACTTCTGAAGTTGCACAATTTCCAACACTCCCTCTCAAGAAGGAAGGTATTCTTCGGATATGGTCATCATCAGCAGCACAGACATTTGGGTCTCTTCTGTACATCTCATCTGTCTCGATCATGTCTATACATGCTGAAGGTTGTCAACACAGTCTCTGTCTGTCGAAAGGTGTCATCATGTATTTGATCCACTCAGTCCATCTGTAGATCCATCAGTTTAGTGACTCTGCACAGTCCATCGGAGAGTACAACAATCAACATCTCATCTACTACGAGTCCGTCTCTAACCGAGAACCAGGACATGCTTCATACAGGCATCTACTACTTGTTCCTCTTAAGTGTCGATGGGATTTCTCCCACACCAGGCTGAGAACCAGGGCGAATAGCAGTCACCAGTGTACACGACCGTATACTCCTTGTTCGTCTATACTGTCGATGAGATTTCTCCCACACTAGGTCGAGAACCAGAACAAGTAGTGGTCACTAGTGCACATGTTCGTCTACTTCCTGCCCATCTCAATATGCCGATGGGATTTTTCCCATACCAGGATAAGAACCAGGGTGAGCAGAGGCTACCAATGTACATAACCATCTACTACCTGTTTGTGTCTATTGTCGATGGGATTTCTCCCATACCAGGCTGAGAACTAGAACGAGTAGAGGTCACCAGTGTACACAACCATCTGCTACTTGCCTGTCTCACAATGCTGATGGGATTTCTTCCATACCAGGCTAAGATCTGGAACAAGGCACCAGTGTGAAAGCAATGTAGATGTCTGTCTCAACTTTCCTTCTTCACGAGGGATGGATTTTCTTCTACTCCCAAGTCTTTTGCAAAAGTAATCAAACTTTGTCCTGAGAAGAGGTTTGGTAAGAATATCTACAGTCTGGTCATCTATCGAAACATATTGTAACTCGATCGCACCTTTCTACACCATATCACGAATGTAGTGATATCGAATGTCTATATGCTTCATCTTATCGTGAAATACAGGATTCACTGACATTTGTATACAACTCTGATTATCATAGTGAATCACAGTTGGTCTTGGAATCTGACCAAACAATCCTTCAAGGAGTTTTCGAAGCCATACTACTTCTCGTGTTGCTATACTTGTAGCTATATACTCGACCTCTGCAGTGCTGAATGCTACTGATGTCTGCTTCCTACTGCTTCTCGTGCTGTTGTACTGGCAACTATATACTCGACCTCTGTAGTGTTGAGTGCTACTGATGTTTGCTTCTTGCTACACCATGAAATTACTGCAGAACCCAAACTGAAGCAACATCCGGAAGTACTCTTCCTGTCTACAACACATCCGACCCAATCTAAATTTGAAAATCCTTGCAATGTCAAATTATCTCCTGAAGCATATCTTAGTCCATATCCCATAGTGCCACGTAAGTATTTGAGAACACGTTTTGCAGTAACCTAGTGAATCTACCTTGGATCACTCATAAACTAGTTGAGATTGTTCACAGCAAGACATATATCTGGTTTGGTGTTTGTCAGAGACATCAAAGATCCAATCAACTTGGCGATACATGGTGGGATCAACCAAATCAGAATCTAAAACAGATTCCCTCAGCTTCTTCAGATTTGCATCCATCAGAGTAACCATGGACTTGCAGTCCAACATCCCAAATCTATTCAAAATATCAATGGTATATTTTCCTTAACTTAGGAAAATTTCCTTCTGCCTCCGCCATACTTCTAGTCCCAAGAAGTAATGCATTATCCAAGGTCCTTCATTTCGAACACATAGGCAAGCTTCTTCTTACACCATTCAATAAGTTTCTCATTACCTATGAGAACCAAGTCGTCCACATACAAAACCAAATCAGTGGCTCATTATAAACAATCTTGTAGTACATATTTGGATTTGCATCACTCTTGTTGAATCCCAAGTTTACCAGGTATCCATTTATCCGTCCATACCAAGCACAAGGTGCTTGCTCGAGTCCATATAATGTCTTTTTTCAGTTTACAATGTACATACATGAGACTCTTTCCCATGGACAATAAACCCTTCTGGTTATTCAATGTAAACTTCTTCCATTGAGGATTTTGGTTGTTCAATGTAAACTTCTTCCATTGAGAAAGGTGGTCTTTACATCTATCTAATGCAACTTCCATCCCATAGCTGAAGCAATAGCAATGATGGTTCAGATGGAAGTATATCGAGCCACAGGAGCTAATGTTTCATCATAGTCAATTCCCTCTTTTTTGAGAGAATCCTTTGGCAACAAATCTGGCCCTGTGTCTTTCCACACTACCATCTGCTCCATGTTTAATCTTGAAAGGCCATTTGGAAGTCACTACTGACTTCCCCTCGGATCTCGGTACAACCTCCCATACGTCATTCTTCATGATGGACTGAAATTTCTTCATCATGGCATCCTTCCAAACTTGGTGTCTGGATGCTTCTTCATACGTTGTAGGTTTTGAGTCAATGATGTAACTCATCAATGCTACATAACTCAAAAAACCTCTGAGGTCTTTTGCTTTCTTGATAACTGCCATGTGGAGCTTCGTGTCCCTCTGCATCCTGCAATGTTTGTTGTGCCCATCTAGGCCTTTTTCGACTTACTGCCATATCTGTGGAAGCATCAACTTGCTCAACTGGATCAATGAGATCGATTGGTTCATTCTTTTCTTCAAACTCCATCTTAACCACTGGAGGGGGAGATGATCTCATCTCTTTGTCATCATCGATCTCCATATCAAACCCTCTTCCTTTTCGGATAGCCATCTCTTCTTCAAAGGTCACATCCCCACTAACTTCGATCTGCCTCGATCCTGGGATGTATATTCTGTAAGCCATTGAAGACTGACTGTATTCCACGAAATTTCCCTTCTTGCCTGAAGGTTCTAGCTTCGTCCTTTTATCCTTGGGAACATGAATGTAGACTAGACAACCAAGGATACAAAGTAAGTATCCATCCTGGTGACGACCAGGTTCATCAAGGATCCTTTCATTGTCTTGTCTGAATCAAGACAACAGTGTCATCAGTGTAGTCATCGTCGTCATGCTTTATCTGCTCAGGATCTTAACTTTGTTCTTCCTTGACTTAGGAAGACTTCATCAGGTTTCTATCATATGTAATAAACCAGGATCCTCATCTTTGAGGGATAACTCCCCCTGTCTCTCAGAGATTGGCCGAGTAAATTTTGTCCTCCAGAATTCATTTGCTATGACTCTGACTGGAATGAAATTGCTTTCCATAATCATTGAAGTTGCAGAGAGACTAACATCTGTAGAAGCCTTCTGCTTCTAATCATCGAATCTCTACACGAGATCATTTTGTGTTTGTGAATCATATGTACTCAGTCCTCATCTATCTGCTAGCATAACTTCCTCTTAACTGTTTGTACTGCAAGTCATCTTTCTTTCTGAGCTGGGAGTCATGCTTCTAGAGGCTTTTCGCTTCCAATCCATTTGTATATCAACGGGATCATTTTTCCAAGTTTCATTATCCTCTCCTTGTAGATCATAGCATTTCCTACAAGTCAAATCTCGTCAGATGGTTAGCAATATTGCATAATCAATGTATCGACAATAATTTATCCAAGTATGTAGGCATATTTTAGCTAATGCTTCGGCACAACACACATATGGCTATTATTTGGATGCTTGTTGTCTCCATTAAAACATACTCTAAGTATGTTAGAAAGAAGATGTCATCCTAGATGGGTTCATGCAGCATTACAAGCTATTTAAACAATCATGTGCATAGCAAATACTACATAAGTCTATTGTTCATCAATAAAATAACTATATCACATGCTCAACAACTTCCTGAATCTAGAAATGTAGATCTACATAAAACATATTCAAAACAACCAGATCTAATCTATTAGAGCATGTAAAATCAAATACTTATCTATTTTTTGTTGGTGGGTTTCATTGCCAGAGTCCACTGATCTTCATTTGCTTGCTTGAAGATTATCACAGTCTGGATCTTCACATCATCTCTTCAATATGGAGAGCACTAGAAGAAGAACTCCAAACAATCATCATTCCTCGACTTCTTGTGAGGAGTGTCTTCATCGACATCTGTGGTTGAGGCTTCATGCTTCCTCTTGTTTGCATAATGACCATATTTCTTGCACTTATGGCATTGTATGTGTGATAAATCCTTTTTATTTTCCCTCCGATATGGAGAAGAACTTGGTCTTCTAGCTTGGTGCTTATGGTTGTGAAACTTCCTTCCTTTTCCCTTGCCTTTCTTGGCATGAGTAATGAAGGCTTGATTCTCCTCAACTTGAGGACCATGGAATGTCTTTGCCTTGCTGCAATCCTTGTCTCTTCCTGAGTGCAATTTGCCCATAACTTGTCCAATTTGGGAAGCTTGGTTCGACCACTTATGGTTTGGAAGAAAGACTCCCAAGATGGTGGAAGACCATTCAGGGCGGTCATGACAAGTTTCTTATCTTCAATGTGATCTCCACTTGTCCTTAGCTTGTCCCGAAGTTCAGTGATCCTCATGAAGTATGAGGTGATTGATTCGGACTTGATCATCTTCATATTTGATCGTTGGTTCCTCAATGTGAGAGTCACATTGATACTACTGTGTTCAAATAACTTCTTCAGAGTCTTGAACATATTTCTAGTAGTCTTCTTTTTCTGAGACTTGTGGAACTAAGTGATCCTTCACTGAGTCCACTAAATTCCTTCTTGCTTTACCATCACTCTTCCTCTATTGGGACTTGTCTTCTTTAGCGTCTGGTTCTGGAACCTTTTCATTGACAAAATTCAAGAGATCATTCTCTACCAGGATGAGAATAACTCTAACAGACTTCTTTCCTGAGATTTGCAGAACCAAGTGATCCTTGACTGAGTCCTCTAGAATCCTTCTTGCTTTACCATCACTCTTCCTCCACTGGGACTTGTCTTCTTCAGCGTCTGGTTCTGGAACCTTTTCATTGACAAACTTCAAGAGATCATTTTCTTCCAAGCCATGAAGTTGGTAGCCTCATCAAGACGATCTTCAACCTTCATTCCGATCATCTTGTCTGCAGATTTGAACCAAAAACCCTAGCAGGAGTTAGGTCAAAAATGAAGTTTTGAATTTAAAAAAACTAACCTCACAAATAGATGCGCCTTACCAAGGTGAGTTGAGGGAAGGTGAGGTTGAGCCAAAACAATGGCCTGAGCAACGGAAAACTTGAAACCCTAATTTCTGCACCAGAGGAATTGGGTCAAAAATGAAACTTCTCAAATTTTGATTTTTCCTTCACCAAAAGATGCACCTCCCCTAGAGCGAAGTTTCCATAACTCTTTTTTCTGTTGAAGAGATGAGGGAAGGCCTTGGAAGGTCAAACCCTAGATTCTGGCAATGGCCTCTTCTAGAACTGCTCCGATACCATGTTAGTTTTTACAAGATTATAGCAGTATAACTTAATTGCAAATAAACAATAGGATCTCTAGAAGAAAGACAAAGCGCAGAAACAAAGAACACAAGAAGTTATCTTGGGAAACCCAATCGAGAAAAACCCAACAAACCTTCGTATAGAGATGATAGCTTCTAAGAACAGAGAGAGAGAGAGAGAGAGAGAGAGAGAGAGAGAGAAGTCTCTCCAAGATACAACCCCAGAAAAAACACTCCTGGCTACAGTAACGAACCTCCTTATGCTGGAGCAAACTTGAGTGAGTGATTGACAAATGAGGAGGGGCGCCTCCTATTTATACTGATTTTCCAAGTGACTCAAGTGACTTTTTAATGGGCTTACTTGACAGTCTTACTGAGGTCAACCTACCTTGGGGAAATATAAAAATAATATTTATTGTATTATTTTCTTGTATAATCTTTCCCTGGGGTTTACATTGATTCTTTCTAGGGTTTACATGAGTAATTACATTATAATCTCCCGTTGGAGGTACAAGGAAATACAATACAAGTACAATAAGACTAACTTTTGAAGTTGCACAATTTCCAACAGTATGATATGTCCTAGTAGTTGTGTCGGAAACACTATCTCTTGAATAGAGTCAAGGACTTATAGACTTTGTTAACCCAAGGTTGAAGAGCATGCCTCAAACTGAAATAAATCCCACAAAATTGTGTCCCATATATGGTGGTGGTGATCTTGATCTTCCCCTCTAAAGAAGAAGTGATAGTCTAAGAAGACCTTCTTCGATCGGTTGAAGATCAAAACCTTGGTTTTACCTAAGTTGATCGACAACTATCAAAAGTCATAGAAAAGGGCCAATGTGAAAACCGTGAGTGAAGGAATGTAGCATAGAGCTTGGAGAAGGTACGCTCAATCATGATGGTCAAGATTTGAGCTAGTTTTGATTTGAAATTTTGGTTGATGATGTGTTGGGAGACGAGACCGACTTGTGGAAAACCTTGGGAGACCAAGCCAAATGACATGATTAAACATATTAACAATGCGGGATTCAAAAGAGTAAAGACCATGCTTGAGGCACCCGATTTGGAGGCCTTCCTAATCGGTTGCTTTAATAATGCTCATGGCTATTGTTGTGTTGTTGATGATGTCATCATAGGGCAAGAGGTTGGGAGGGGAGTGATATGGATGGGGGCCTATGTAGAAACATCATAAAGGGAGGCCATATGACAAAACCCATTGGGGGTCTAGATATAAAGGGAGCGCATTATGCTTGGGGAAAAGGTTATGGCAGGTTTTGGGAGAATGGAAGAGGGATTTATGGGGCAAAAACCAAGAGAAAGGGGCATGGGTGGATTGCTTGATAGATTGGGAGAAAGAGTCAAAAGCAACATCCCAAAGAACCATAGGGAGATGCTTATTTTTGGCTAATGTTGTCTCGAGGGATGAGGAGTGGGGGAGGAAAGGTAGTATCCAAAGAATTCGAGATGTATAGGTATCGACGAACTATTGGTCAAAGTGGATAGTAGTACATGGGAGTTGGGTGGGGGTGTCATGGGAAGAAGGAAAGGAGGGCATGTTCTACAAGGTGGAGGGGCATACTAAAAAGCGAAGGATGTTGGTTTTAGTTCAAGCTTTCAAACTTTAAGGTTGGTGGGTGTTACTACACATGTGAGATGACATTGTTCAAGGGTGCAACTTGTTTGAGGTGTGCATCTTGATTGTATAGTTGGATGGAACAATACCATTCTTGTCAATAGAGGAGGGTCACCAACTCATTCTAGGGATCTTGATTCAACTCCTAAGTAGAGATAGTTAACATGTAGAGAACTAATGCTCTTCAACCAACCCTCAGAAGGGTATAATGTTCTTGCAAGGATTGTAGGGCAATTTATGAAGTGCAATCCATTTATCATAGGCCCTCCTAGCATTTCTTGAACCACTGTAATGGTGAGGTTTTTGTATTTCTAGGATGAGGGCGAAATATAAAGAAGGTCAACAATGGGAATAGTATGTGAATACAAACACCTTGGACATTGTAGCTTTTGTATAACATTGCATGTCATGTAATGTTCTCTTTTTATTGCATCGAGAGTAGCAAGGTACTCTACAACACAATATGAAATAGATGTTCTCATGTACATGCATGACAACATCTAAAAAGTTTAGATCTCTGTTGCAGGAAAGTCTGTTCGGAAAGCTGTACCAGTACTGAAAACTCGTCGAAACACGGGTACTAGTACGAAATGCAGTCGAAACGTTGCCGGTCTTACCGTACGACGTTTCAGGATTTGGAAACGCCGTATGGTACCACCACCAACATTTCGGCTGCTTTTTGTGCTATACGACGTGTTTCCATTTCGTTTTTGGACTCGTGGGCCCCCAAAATACAATTGTTTTTTTTTCAATTAATTTAAAGTCACCTAATTCCTATCTAGATCTGAAACCAAACTAAACTCTTTATAACCATGCTGCTTTTAGAATAAACTATTCACCATCGTTTTGAGAAGAACGCTGTTCCAAAAGTGAGTGAGATTCCATTTCTTTTTTTTATTGTTTGTGCATTAGCGTTTTCTTGCAGGCGTACAGCAGGGGCTTGAGACAGAATCCGTGCAGTAGGGAGAATAGCAGCTTCCATACAGCAGGAGAAGCTGCACAACAAGCTACAACATTTGACAAGGCAACATGGATAGTACTGCATCATAGAGTTGTGCAAAAACCTTACCATTAATAACATGTTATATAATGAATGAAGCAACATGGATACTGGAAATATTTTAAGTATTTTTTATGTTGAATTTGTCTCGTCATTTTTTTTAATGCCAACCTGTTGTATAATTAAGACTGAAACAAATTCTATATTCCAAATCATCTGAGACAAGTAATAACTTCAAAACTGTGTTTTATACTTTACGCCAAAAAGATAATTAAATTACATTCCAAGTTTGATTCCAAAAATGGTGGCATAGCATGGAATAACTGCACCATAAAGTTATAACAGGCATAATATACATTGCAGTTAACATCCATTCTTATTTTTTTACAAAACAATGAGGTATTTTTAAATTTTATATATATATACATGACGTTTCCCTCGGCATACCCATTTTGGGAGGGTCACGTTTCTAGGCGTTCCTGTTTCAGAAACTTGGAAACTTTTCCACATTTTGTGCAACTTATATATTTAGACCAACATAGATCCATCTTAAATCTGGATTTATCAAGCATCGAGACATCAAATTTCTTGAGGTGTAAACTTTTTTATCATTATGAAAGAATTAATACATGATGTAGAATTAAAAGATGAAAGAATTTATTACATCTCTAAAAATTTGATCCCTCTATGTGCTTGATCCATATTTAAGATGGATCTACACTGGTGATAAAACGTAACATGCAGGGTTTCGGTTATTTACTAATTTGATTTATACTTATTATAAATTGGGACCAAAGATAGGTTACGCTGTACTGATCATGTATACATACATGCCAATTCATTGGGGTTAGCTTTTCAAGTCAATGGCAAGATTAGAGTTATAAAATTAGGACGGGGTTAATAAATTGAATTTGTATTGCCTAGCCTTATGAAATTTTAGGGAAGGAGAAACTGTTAAACAATTATTTATGTCTTCGGATGCTCATTGTTGAGATGTCTTGGAACCATTAGCCTTTGTTTGGCTATGTCCCAACTCAAAACAACGTTTGACCAATCTCTAATTATCTTCTCTAAAGAATTACATTGAGTAGTCACTATCTTTGAACTTCAAAATAAAAATTAATGGCTTCTTCAGAGACTAATAAGTTCAAGATGGAATTTGTTCCACGATGCATATAGAGAGAGAGAGAGAGAGAGAGAGAGAGAGAGAGAGAGAGAACCAAAGAGGATTTCTTGTGGTAAGTTATACTATTAAGTTGATACGTAGACAATTTCATTTTAATTATATCCACATTCCAAACCCCAGAAGGAAGAGGGGAAGCATCATCATATTTCTTTGATCTGGAAGAGTCATAACAATATCTGCATGCCATCATGACTTCTTTCTGACATGGAGATGTTAATATGCAGGGTTCCAAGATTAATTTATTTGTACATGCAATTGCTAAGAAGTTTACTGATTTGTCCTTTCGTTTGTCTCAAGATTCATGGCATATCAGGAGTTGAAATAAATTAAATAATCAACCAAGTGGTGCAAATGTGGCAGGCTCCCATTCTAAATTTTCTTCACTTATATTTATACATTTAGTGTATTATCTTGTCAGTCTTGACTCTTTTTTACTTTGTTATGGCAAATTGATCATATCAATTAGTGGTGTAAGTATATTGTTATAGATTCCCTTGTATCTTGATTGAAATTCCATGTTAAAAGAAGATAGCTGACTACAAGACATTGATATTTTCCGCCTCACGTCCTTTTATTTTTTTCCTTTTTAAGGTACAAAATCTGGCTGTGTCAAAGTTGATGCACCCTCATCAAATAAGAGAAATTGGAGGGGTCTAAAGTTTGGTGAAAGTTAGACACGCAGATGACGGAAAGTGATCATCCCATGGACGCTATCCAGCAATATTCAGTATCACAAGGTCATTTTATATCTCAACCTGCTGATCTACCTAAACCAATTGTTGGCGCGTCATCAAACGATCAGCGATTTTTGTTAGTTTTTATTATGGGTAGCTACTTTGGCCCAGATCTGAAAGATGAAGTGACCAGAAAGTCAGCCTTTCAAAGACAAGCACAATGTCTGCCTCCGTATACTTCTGATCAGTTGAGACCTTCATTTCTCAAACTGTCAGAAGTTGAGAGCATATATTATTATATTTTAAGGAATGCACACCCAAGTGCTGCAGTGAAGCTCCAATCTCTGTATAAGTTTCTTCAAGGTCATCTTGCTCCACCTTTCAAGGAGGTACTTGAGGATGATCGACAATTTACAAGCATATTTCCTCCAAACTTGCATACACAGTATAAATTTAAGAGAAGGTACAAGGTGTTTGAGGCTGTGATTTTCATAGATGATCCAGATATTTCATACATAAAACCAGAAAATTTAGAAAGGTTCAAACGTCTGACAGGCTTGAATGAATTGAAGCTAGATAGAGAGGAGGCACAGAATTACCGTCATAGTTATGGGCCAAGGACGGATAGAGATGAAACCAGACAAACTCAAACTCATTCTAATGCAGTAGCACATGAGAGGCCACTGGCAGCTGTTGCAGATGATAGGCCACTGGCAGCTGTTGCAGATGGTAAGCCACTGGCAGCTTTTGCAGATGGTCTACAGGATCTCAAGTCAACTAGAAGAAGAAAGGCACCCACAGCAAAGCCAAACATGCCGGCCTCAGTTAGACCACCAAAGGCCTCAGTTAGAAAACCAAAGGAGGAGAAGTCACGATCTAAGTACCCTGACAATATGGGAACAGCTGTGTTGATGGTTGCATCAACCCCTACTATAGAACAGTGGAAAACCTCTTCAAATCACATTAAGCCTTCAATTGATTTTACAGGGACAGCAACAGCTCGTCAAGCTGGACCTTCAGTAGGGCTTGTAGATATTGGTATTTGTGAGGATGCATACTTGTTCCGAATAGCACTTCCAGGTGTCAAGAAAGATCAACGTAAAGTCTCTCCCTTCAACTAGCATATTAATAATGGATACAATTAGTGGATTTCGGAATAGCGGGATGCAGATGGATGGATTTGCATTTCGACATGTTCAAATTAAACAGCTTAGTGCCTAACTTTATTGTCTTTGGTGTTTTCTCATGACAGGTGAATTCAGTTGTGAGGTTGAATCTGATGGGAAGGTTTTAATCAGAGGCATTACTACAACAGGAGAACAAAGTGTTATCAAGAATTCACGTACATTTTACATGAAAACTCAATCATTGTGCCCACCTGGGCCTTTTACGGTGTCTTTCCAGTTGCCAGGTCCTGTAGAGCCCAGGCAATTTACAGGCAATTTTGGTTCTGATGCCATTTTAGAGGGGATTGTGATGAAGCAGAAGGATAGGATGGATTCTGCTTGTTTGGCCTTCCAGTCCTGAATATTTTTTATCTATGCGGTCTCAACTTATCAGCATTCAGAGCAATTGATTGCTGAAATTGAACTCATCCCCTATGCCCTACATTGGACAATTTCCCGTAATTTAATGTCATTCGCTTGTCTCATTATAGATCGAGGACTCTGCAATCTTAGTGTTTCAATTTAGATTGCAGTTTCTCTCTTGGAATGCCCATCACTCTTCGTGTTATAGAGAGAGGACTATGCAATCTTGGTGCTTCCATTTAGATCGCAGTTATCTCACAAAATGCCTTTCTGTACGCTTGTAGGCTGCCTGACAGGTCTCGATTATGTAGCCTTCAAACATAGGATATACTGAAATTTTGGGAAGGTGATTGGCAAATCCAATGACGTTTGGTAGCAGAACTTGACAGATCATAATAATTTCCGCTGTCATTTAGTTCTACTCTCTCATTTTGCAGAATGTGACTATTCTATGAGCCCTGCCGAAAGCTCTAAGATTTCTTGCTAGATCTAGGTAAGCAAAGCTTCCTGTGAATTCGCCCTTTATGCCTGATTATTTCTGTTGTATTTACTTGTTCTATACTCGGAAAATCATGAGAGCTTATATATGCCTATGGTACTGTTCCTTTAATGTGCACTTCCTACTGCATTTTGGTTATCATCATTGAAGTGGCATCTTGTTGTGGCTCACATGTACACGAATTCTCCTTCCCAATTGAAATAAAATTATCTGATCAAAGATTACATACTTAATACTAATAATGTGTACATTCTGAGTTAAGTTTGAAAGTCTTATCAACTGAAATATAATCAATTCATTTCTGTAGCACTTAGCATGGCTGTAAAATCTAATTGCATCCTCTGCAATTGTCAAGTTTTCATTGTGTATTCAAGGGGTGATTCGATCTTTTTTATTCTGTCAAGGACATGCTCTTAAACCATTTTTGTGTCTACCTCACAAGTTAAAAGGCTGCTAAATGCAAGGGAGTTGAAGAAATCATTGTATTTCAGTTGTCATAAAATCCCTTCTGTGCGCTGAAATTGCATTATACACATTTTCATGAAAGTTTTAGGACAACAGATTTAACGGCCTGCAGTTCCAGTGAGGGTGGTTTCAACTCTTAAAATTGTACAAAAACAATAGTAGTGTAAATTGACAATTCATTATTCCTGATTAGATGACTGAGAGTTTTGGCATATTCTGAATTTTCTTGATTTAGTTGTCAGGACCATCTATAAATTCCTAGTGCTATGATGGATCGCTTTTATATTTGTACGCATTATTTCATTGCTTCTGATTTTGCTGCAGTAGGTAGACATTTTAGAGTTTCAGCACCATCAATGCATAATCAACTGATCACCTTCAAATGGTAAAAATACAAGCCAGAAATATTAGCAATACTTAATGAAAATTATGGCTGAGCAAAGATGTGGAAATGTGCTTTTTCCAGCTTATGCTACTATTTGCTTTTGACACATCCAGTCTTTAATTGTATTACGAGGTCGGCTGTATAAATTCTATTTGTGCAGTCTATGATGAGGAATTGGACTCCTTTGTTGCCTTTAAATCAAACTTTGGCTGTCCCTGAATCTCATGGACACTCCCATTTTAACGGATTCTTTGTACTCAAGTTCAGTTTTTCTTAATACATTTTAATGTTTTAGTTTCTCTAGTACACTTTGATTTTTTGGAGTGATCTTGCTTTAGGTACTCTTAGCTTATTTTACCAAAAAATTCAAATTTTTTTATCATCTTAGTTCACTCTTGCGTGGGAATTTCATTTTTGAAATTTAGCTTGTTTTCTCTTGAAAATTACACAATCATCGAAACTTCTGTCTTAATTCAGGAGCTCAGGTAAAACTAGGGGTATAACCGTATAACCACACCCTGGATCAAAGTAGGATATGGTCTCATATGCAATATCCTATCCCACCAATCAACGGTCTACAAAAACAAACAAAATTAACCTAGCACGAGGTGCAGACAAAACAAAATGACAAAAAAAAGGTATGAGCCATGCCCAAAATCCAAAGATACAGTGATAAGATGGCCTTCAAGAGAAGCTATAGCAATTTTGATTTAGGCAAGTAATCCTTCAAAAACCACAGCAGCCCAGATTTTCACATTTGGTGGTTCTGTGCCCCACCCTACCGTCGTTGGGTTGGCAACTTGTGAACCTCAACTACTCTTGTTTACTTGGATTTCCTCCCCTTCTGGAGCAGGTGTGCCGTCCTCATACATTTTACCTCACGTCGCACCTACTAGCTGCTGCTTGTATGCCAGTAGCTTTCGTTACCTCTAATACTTTGAAGGCTTCAAGTCGGCTAAGCTGTGGTCCAGCCGTAAATCGGTGTGAGTTTTCTCACTGGTCTAGATTCGATTTTTAGAGTGAAGGTTCCTTTTGCATATAAAACTTGTGGGAATCTTCATTCTAAGTACTCACGAGTGATAATCCATTAATTCCAAATCTCAAATCTCAAAGCCTCATCCTCGACTTTAACCAAAACGAGTGATAATCCATTAATTCCAAATCTCAAAGCCCTATCCTCGACTTCAATTGGTGTGATAATCCATTAAATTCCAAATCTCAAAGCCCCATCCTCGACTTCAACCAAAACGAGTGATAATCCATTAATTCCAAATCTCAAAACCCCATCCTCGACTTCAACCAAAACGAGTGATAATCCATTAATTCCAAATCTCAAAGCCCTATCCTCGACTTCAACTAAAACAGCAGCGTGAAATGTAATACTTCAACCAAAACGGCAGCGTGAAATGTAATAGACCAGAGCTTACTAGCGAATTTGTTATCTTGACGCTTGACGGGCAGAGCCTAACACTTCCATCTCTTATGTATCAACCTGAGTGGGTTTTTTCACTTCCAACTTGGGGAACATTTCATAGGGTTTACAAAGCTGTTGGGAAATTCATTTATTGGCGGCTCTAAGATTAAATTCTGATTGAGATCTTCTCGTTGCATGAATCCGCCTCTTTGATTACAAGTTAGGCAAGACACAAAGGCCCTTCTTATGGATCCTCTCGCCCTCATACCAGGTCTTCGTCAAAACAATTATTTTGAAAATTGAAACCATTGGCCCATTTTACGGAAATATGAGTGGCCTAATAGCATCGTCTGGTTCATCTCCATCCTTGCGATCTCTGGTTTCTGACAGGTTGTCTGAGTGCTTTGAAACACAGTACAGCTTCCTACACTGATGCAAGTTGGGAAAGTCACGGCTTTCCTTAAATAACAATATAGAGGAGAGCCAGTGATGATCTCACATCTTACTGGCGTATTCGAGCTTACGTCACCTTAAATGGCTCTAACAATCCATTATGCACAAAAGCTTGTTGCCTGATTGGCAATATCAATAAGTCCAAGACAATACCGCCCATGTTTGCTTGGGCAACATAAGTCCCCAGGCCTTTTTGGCCTTCAATAGGGTAGATAGTGATTAGAACGCTGGTAAACAAGCTTAGCTAAGGTCTTCATTGTGGAGACCTAAGATAGCTAGTAGTAGACAAGCGTAGGGGTTCTTAGAGGGGCACCGGTAGGAGGAATATAACACGAGATGCTGCCAATTTCTTAGTAGACATTAAATTCGTAAGAAGACTCCCAATAAACCAATTTTTTGTTGATTCTCGGCAACACTTGATTTCCCATGTCTGCAAGGGAGACTTCCCATTTTGTAAAGTTCCATTGGTATCTAAGAGTTTGAGGGGGTTCAATTTCCCATGTCTGCAAGGGAGACTTCCCATTTTGTAAAGTTCCATTGGTATCTAAGAGTTTGAGGTGGGTTCAAGGAGTTTGAACATAGTAACATGTTTTTTTCAATTGAATTTTGGCAGTGATTTTCATAATCTCCTCTTGTTGGATGGTTGGTAAGGAATCAATGACATTATGTCCATTAATGGGCTTTGATTGGATGGTTGGTAATGAATCAATGACAATATGTCTATTAATGGGCTTTGATTGGATGGTTAAAATGAATTAATGTCATGCATCTTCAGGGAAGTCACGGGGTCAATTCTAGCGGGGGTAGGGCTGCACATATTGATCTGTCATAGTGAAGTTGAAAGGGTAGACATTCCCTTGATGTGAAGTCTCGGCCAGGCTTACGTATGAGTTATTTGTATATGTGGTTTGCGGGTTGTTGCATATGCTTTAGGGAGGTTGCTAAGTTCCTATGGTTTAAAATAATTAATGAATCAATGAAAAGATGTTCATTAGTGACCCCTTAGGTATGAGTTATTTGTATATGTGGTTTGTGGGTTGTTGCATATGCTTTAGGGAGGTTGCTAAGTTCCTATGGTTTAAAATAATTAATGAATCAATGACAAGATGTTCATTAGTAACCCTTTGATTTGATTTGGAGAGAAATTGTCCCGAAAAAACCCGCAATGTGAGAAGCATTTTTAATAGATTAAAAAAACAACTAAATAAACAATGGCACATTCATATCATACACGAGATTTACAATGAAAACTTAGTTCATAAAATGAAAGGTATTGCACAACATCGCTTAACCCTCATAGAGTGGGGATATAAAATCCCTAATACACTAAGTAGTATCACAATAGAGTGGGGATATAAAATCCCTAATACACTAAGTAGTATTGCAATGCAATGGGTATAGAAAACCGTAGGCTTAACCACCCATAATCTAAAAAGAGCCATAACCTCAATTTTTTTCCCAAGAATGCACAAATGCAAAAATAAATACACTATGGGCTTTGAAATTTCCTCCGTGTGTTTCCATAAGCAAAGCATATTCAACAAGCACATATAATGTAGTAGGGAAACTTCGACGGGTATATCCTAGTTGGTTTGTCAAGTCGTTGGCCCTCTATCACGAGGTCGTGGGTTCAATCCTCTAGGTCCATTGAGGTCAAGCTCCTTAGCATGGGGTCGATAAGAGGTGGTCACTTCAAGTCTACTACCTAAATTGTTCACTAGTGAAAATATATATATAATGTAGCCCAAAAGCCTTTGAGGTGGTTTGGTGGAAGTGCAAAAATTGATTCAATAAGATAAACCAAAAATATTTGCAACAAACACCTTCAATAACTCGAAGATCGAAGGGTTGATATGGTTCATATTTTTCTTGTCAAGATGCAACAACAAAAAAACAAAAATAAAACTACGTATTGTTTGAATGAATTTTAAAGTAAATCTAAAGATTTTTAACATGGTTGAAATGAAATTTTGTTTCACTTAGCATAAGTTTGGGGGTGATCCATGTTTTAGATTAAGAACAACAACAATAAAACAAACAAAAAAATACTCATTGTTTCAATGAATTTTAAAAGTAAATCTAAAGATTTTTAACATGGTTGAAATGAAATTTTGTTTCACTTGGCATAAGTTTGGGGGAGATCCATGTTTTAGATTAAGAACAACAACAATAAAACAAACAAATAAATATTCATTGTTTCAATGAATTTTAAAGTAAATCTAAAGATTTTTAACATGGTTGAAATGAAATTTTGTTTCACTTGGCATAAGTTTGAGGAGATCCATGTTTTAGATTAAAAACATTAGAAATTAAAAATTCGAAATCAATTTATTAAAAATTCCAAATCATAGTGATATAATCTCTTTTATTTATCTATGGATTATGGATAGATCAGCTCCTTTGGGTAAATCATATTTTTTTATTTTTTAGTTAAGATATTATTTTATATATATAAATAAAATGACACATCTTAACTAAACGAGATATATATATATATATATATATATATATATATATATATATATATCCAAAGAATCTGATCATATATATATAAACTAAAATATANATATATCCAAAGAATCTGATCATATATATATAAACTAAAATATATGATTTAATCAAAGAATCTGATTCATCCATCAACTATGGTGACTAAGCAATAGGCAATGTATATATATTGAGAGAATTTTATTTACCAATTTATTAATATGTTATTCAATTTTATATATTGTTGATATTATATAGATTTTACTTATTTATGTTATATATTCTTTAATAAATCAACTTTGTTATTCCATTTCATAATAGAGAGACAATCTTGTTTGATCTAATTTTTTACCACTCACATTTTGTTTTCCAAAGCTTATATGATCTTTAGTTTTTTTACTAAGAACGGGCTTTTAGTTGTTTGAAGTTTAAAATTTATGTAGGATTAATTGTTGGCAACAATTATAGAATAAAATAATTGTATTAAAGTTCAGTCACCATTCTAAATATAAATGCAATGAGGGGTTAAATTTGATAAGCACCACTGCTCATCAAGTAATATTTTTATGATAATTTTTTTTTGAAATTGTTATTCTAGTGACGTTTGATTTTTGTTATACCCATGAACTAAATACAAGAGCAACATGTTTGTTGGACTCCACTATGAAAATTAGAAATTTATCATTTCTAATAGATTGCAACATAAACTTGTTATAAAATTGGATCTAACGTAACATTATGATTTTTATAATAAAAAAAATTTGAAATTTTATAATTCTTTTATTGGTTAACTAACTAGCTCATATTGTACTTCATGTAATATATATATATATATATATATGCTTCTTTAACATCATCCATTTAATTGAAAAATTAATTAGATAGATATATAGATATATGCATAGTATCCATGGCTTATTTTTAAGTCTTTCATTTACTTGAAAAAACTAACTCAAACAATTGGTAAATTCTTGAGATTATAGATGGCAAATTTAATTTGAACATTTCTTTTTAGTTTTTTTTAATAATTGTGCTATCTAATGCAAATTAATAACTGATTTATTTTACTTGTAAAAAAACTAACTCAAACAATTGGTAAATTCTTTTAGATCGTAGATAGCAAATTTAATTTGAACATGTGTTTTTAGTCCTTTTTTAATAATTGTGCTATCTAATGCAAATTATTAACTAATTTAATTTACTTGTAGTTTATATAATGAAATTTTAAGCTTTTCTAACAAATTCATTAAAATCTTATGAGACAATGGAAAATATCAAGATCGTAAGGCAAAGATCCTACAATTAGGGTTTAGCAGAACAATTGGGATCATTATAAAGCTTATTATTTCATTTCCTTATAGAAGGTTACGGTCAGTGATTGTTTGTCGTTGTAAATGCTAATTTGGAACTCTCCTTACGCTGCAATCAATACCAAGCAAAATACAATTATCATATTGGTCCATCAATTTTCAATGTGTAATAGGCCAAGCAATAGTCGATCGGGAAAGCTTTATTGCTCACTTGACAATCTGAAAAACAATGTTGAAATGAAAGCAAAGAAAATATAAGGTTGAAGAAAGACCTGAATGTGGTACTTACATTGCAAGGTGTGTGTTTTGGAAACACAATAATGCAACTACGTTTTAGACAAATTTCATAGACGGATGAAAACTAAGAATTTCGACATAGAGCTCTGAAGAGAGCTTCGAAGGTTATCCGGGCTTCAGTTGACCTCTTGTTGCTGTGGGGATGTATGTAACTCTATATTTGTTTTTGGCATGTTCATACTAATAGACCAAAAACAAGAAGTTCTTCAATGAATCTAGAGACCCGAGTCCTAAAGTACTTTTAAAAATCAAGATTCATGACATATTTTATTGGTATACTTCACAAATAAAAATTACACAGTTTACACTTCCAAAGAAAATTTGGTGAATCATTGAAAGGCTTCGGGATTGAGGTTGTCATGACGGATACACGTAGGAGGGAGGAAAACTCAAAGAAAGAAAACTCAATTCAACCTTACTTGAGCTTATGCATAGAATATATGATGTTGAAAGCATAAACACACACACACACACGTGTCTATTGTAGTTTATGTTTGCTTGCTTTGGAGTGGGTAGGTCGGCACCCAAATGAAAAAATTGGCCAGCACCCGAATGAAAAGAAGCACACATATGTTAGAACATGCAAGGTGTACGGGCCAAGACTTTGTAAATTGCAAAAATAAAGAAAGGTAGCCTACAACCACAAATCCTCCCTTTGATTATAGTGCGCAAGTATGGCTAACTTGTACTATAACTGGCATTCCTTTGATTATGACATGAAAGTCTGATTAACTTGTAGATTGCAATTTCCATTTAAACATTGACACACACGCGCGCACACACACACACACACACATATATATATAAGACTAAACTTTCAATTTGTCTGATAATTTGACAGTTTTGGAAAATAAATAACTTTCAATAATAACATTACAAGTATATCATAGTTAAATAACCTTGAATACAACTGACAGTATATTATCAACCAATTCCATAAATAGAAAAATGGTGGGAAAAAAAGTTTCAAGCACTTTTAAACTAGTCACTGTTACAAACAGAGCTGCCCATCAAAAAAAGTACTAGCAATCCAAACATCTATCGAGATAATAGTTTTGTGTTATAACTCATTAGCATCATAGAGTACTATAAAACCTGTAAAGAGACATTGTGCCGTTGAGACCTCTATCTATTGTTGGATAATAAAACAAGTCAGCATCCAATAAAATTAATTTGCGATATGACATATGTCATGGATATGTAAACAACATTCTATTTTTGAGATTGCATAATCTAGATGTTCAAACCAGAATTCAATTCATATTGTTGAAATTGTATAATCTAAATATCAATAAGAACTTTAATGGTATGTATTCCATTTCTAAAATCTAAATAAAAATCACAATTTCAAAAAAAATGTAAACATCAAATTTTGGTAAAAATGACCATACAAATCAAAAGTAAAATGATCAACCAAC
This sequence comes from Pseudotsuga menziesii, assembly GCA_001517045.1. Classification (NCBI taxonomy): domain Eukaryota; kingdom Viridiplantae; phylum Streptophyta; class Pinopsida; order Pinales; family Pinaceae; genus Pseudotsuga; species Pseudotsuga menziesii. The sequence goes on from LPNX010374200.1 coordinate 336,350, forward strand.
TCAAGCAAAGCACGAACCTCATCAATAAACCATAATCGTGTTAGGGGAAAATTCATTTGATGAAACATAAGTTAAAGTTGTGGTTTGGAAACAAACCTAGCCGTTGATATTATTTATCAAGTGTCCAATCTATGCAAAGCCACCAACTTTTTTTTTTCAATGGAAAAAATCGTAAATATATTTATTTACATTCAGCATATGACTTAAAAAAAGAAGCCATTATCTCAAAATATTCCCAACCAGAAGCTGGTAATTACAGTCGGAAACTCCAAAAAGAGCTCATTAAAAACTGTTTAAAGACATAATCCATAAACAGAAACAAAATGATCTTCATCACCAGGATAAAACTGCTCAATAAAGACAGTATCACTGTTCTCAGCAAAAACCAAAACTTGTCTGCATCTAGCACACTGATTGCCAAAATTTTGATATGATAAACTGATTAAAGACATAATCAATATGATCTTCATCATCTAGAAAAAAACTGCCCAATAAAGACAGTGTCAATGTTCCCAGCAAAAACCAAAACATGTCTGCATCTAGCACAACGAATGCCACAACTTCAATATGATCCATTATCTAAGGTGTCTTTCATAAATAACCCATAAAGCAAATAAGCCTTAAAAGTCCAAGGCCTAAAAGCATAACAAAAGTACAAATTGTTCTCATAACATCACACTACCCCATTAAAATGTCATCATAAAAAGTATTAAAATTGAGAACTGAGCCTACTAATACCATACTATCAGCACACCCCTAAGGCCCATAGAAGAAACTGTCAATTTAGAAAACCTGAAAGGTTTCCACAACATCATCAGCTCGATGTTCCATAATTGACCAGAATCCTTCCAAAATCCTACCTCCAGCCTTTGCCAACGCATCTGCAGCAGAATTTCTTGCAAAGCCACCAACTAGTGACAAAGGGATCGTGATTATTGACATGAAGTTGTGTTGTAGTCATTAAAATAATTAAAGATTCATTTAAGGGAAAACAAAATGAATTAACTTAGTGTCAAAGACCAACCGACAAAGGCCAATAATAAAGGGTTTGAAATATATAAAATAAAATAATTAGTATTATGGGAAAAAGAATGTTAAAAGGGTTTGAAATATATAAAAGAAAATAATTAGTATTATGGGAAAAAGAACGTTGTTAAAAGGGATTTATCGAGTTTTTAAAAACCAAGATACACACTTCAAATTAAAAGAAGGGCATTTTTTTAAGGAGTATTAAAAGAGTATTTAAAGAAAATTAAAAATGGTTTTTAATAAAAAAATAAGGGAGGTTTAATAAAAAGAGAGAAATCCTTTTTAAAAACAAGGATACACACTCAAATGAAAAGAAGGGCATTTTTTTAAGAATAAGTATTAAAGGAGTATTTAAAGAATATAAAAAATGGATTTTAATAAAAAAGAAGAATAAAGGTTTAATAAAAAGGGAGGGTGTCATAAGAAGTAACAATTCAATATTAGTGTAACAAGGATGTAAGTTGGCAATCGTGCATGAGGATCGACATTAAATGGAACAATTTCTTTGGGATAACATGATTTGGTATGCAAAAGCCTCAAGTAAGGCAAACGCTAATAAGCAACATAAAACAATGTAAAATAGAAAACATCCAAATATAAAGATGAGAGCCCTCATGGGATTGGTAAGAAGTAGATGAGAAAGATGAATGTGGCTCATAATGCAATTTCAAACTACATGGGCTTCCAATCCTATTAGTGAAAAACAAGATGGGTACCATACTACAAAAGGGTGTGACACTAGGGTATCCCATCACATGAAAGAGCTTCTTACTGGTGCAAAATGTAGAGAGAAATGGCTAATGCATAAACATGTAATGGGGTTGATCCTACAATCAATTCAAGGACAAAAGGTTTAAGTGTAGCCTGACATAAAGGGAACCATAATGTAAATGAAAGCTTTAGAATATACTTGATAGGGTCAAACAATGTGTAAAACGTGATCGAAATCTAACTCAAAGTCTCACACCTAAGAAATAACAATAAAAGTATCATATTTCAACAATATTGAAAGAGAGATCTCGTGAGAGTTATTGGGCTAGGGATATTCTCAACCTTGATATCTTGAACTATATCCATCTCGATGGTGGACTTGTTGATGAAGTCTCAACAATATTAAATTCTAGGGATTTACAAACAAGGAGACTAGAAAAGGTAGATCAATGTTGAATTCAATAATGGAGTTTGCAGAAATAGACTCAAGAACACCAAAGCATACTGATCTACAAATGGAGAGACCAAAATTAAACAAAAAATGAATATTGACTCTAAGGGTGAAGTCGGTAGAAACTGACTTAACAATGCCAAAGTGTGAGGATCTACTAATTAAGAGATCATACTTAGAAAGAAAACCAACATGCAACTCAATGGAAAACCTTATAAACAAAGACTCAATAATGTCAAAGCCCAATGATCTACAACAAGAGAGTTTGGACTCAAAAGGATTGGCAAGGTTGGATTAGATGACAAACATTTCCAAACTAGGAAGATTGTATTTGTAAATAATAGAAGAAAGGTCGTCACCTAGAATGTGAAAGTTGATCATATAGGAGAGTTTCGTCTTGAGGGAGAACATTATCCCGAAGAAAATGTACATCAAGAGATTCACTTGGGCCAAAAAAGGATTTGGTCCCTCAATGTTGTATTAATCACTTGATCAACTATTGGAACTGGATCCAAAGAATATCATCATGCATGCAAACATTCCTTCTCAGTGAAAATTGAATATATGAGATATAAGAGCACATAATTCCTGCGTGGTTGGCTAGTGTCCATCCAAAATCTAAGATCGTATTCAATAAGAGCAATAAAAGGTGTTGTATGGTCCAAAGTTAAAGAGTTTGGGGATCATTGTATTTGGGTTGATTAATAGTGACAATAATTTATTCACTAGGAAAATGCATCACACAAAAGAGAATACACACCACAACATCCATGGCATACAATAATCATTCCCAACATGAGAATTTAGTCCAACAAGCCTTCCATAATTATACCATTAACTAAGACAAATTTTCCATCTAATAAAATAGGCAATTTAGGAAGAATCCCTAAAGTTTCACTAGGTATTCTATCAAAATCCAATAGATGGTTGGTAGTTGAGATGAGCTTGGGAGAGAAAAACCTTTCCAAACAAACAAGAATAAAATATTAGAGGAGGCTCATTCATCTACTATATATAAATAACCATGTATGAATTAACTTAAACCCTTGTTTGGAAGGTTGTATAAGAAGGAAGGTTTGGCTCAATTAGCTTATTCTAGTCAAAACTAATGAACCTAGAGCTTGGGAGGTGCACACTCGAAGTGAACGATATGCCCCCATATCCAGAAATTTTGGACTAGTTGTTAAAAAAAGCATGCTTGGTGGTTATGTCACTCTTAAGTGGAAGAATGGGATTACATGAAGATTGCTTCAACTCATCCCCTTTATTAATGAATGGTTGGTCAAGAGGGGATTGATGAATAATCGAAGGTTATTCGGGAGCAAGGGGTCCTTGAGTGGGGACCATATTATTCATATTTATGCAATGGAAAGACATAGTGGGGACCATATTATTCATATTTATGCAATGGAAAGACATAGTCGACTAAGATGGTCTCCTATGCAAATTTTACAAGAAAAAATAGGTTTGAAACCTATTCATCTAGGTTTCTCAATGATAGAAATACCCCTAATATTATTCACATAGGTTAATATATTGCCCCCTTTCTTTCAGTTCAGTTCCTTATTCTTCCTCTTCTTATATCTAATAGGGTTTTGGTAACTAGTCAAGCTAGGAGCTACACTTTCACTAGATGAGGAAAAAGGAGGAGAAATCAAGTTCACTTACAAAGAAAGTAAAGGATCCAACTAATTTTATTCCTTGACATAATTTGCTTTCTTGGGAAGCATCAAAATCATTCAAGATGTTCGAATAAGATAACTACCAAATCAACAATCCTACAATAAATTCAAGAAGTTTCAAGATAACCATCATAGGGGTGCCAATATTTTTAGGTAGAGAAAAATCAAAGGGATTACCTTGTGAAGGGGTCCCTTGGTTGATATCCCCAGTAGCATTAACCATGGCTTTGATTTGTAAAGAAGGTAATACCCAAGAAAGTGCTCTTGTTCCTTGAATGGCCAAGATAAAATAACTTTGGTCTTACAAGAGGTAGATAAAATGCTTATGAGATCACAAGAATTAAAAAACTAAAAGATACTCATGGTATTACTCAATATAGGAGAAGGATCACATAAAATGATCATCAATCAACTCGTTTTCATACTTAAGGTATTCCACGTGATCAAAGCACCAATAAAAAATCAACACACCCTTATAAAATACTTGCTAACATTCGTCCAAGCAAACCTACTATTCCAAAAATCATCCTAGGGTAATAAAATATATGGGCCTAAGTATTGAAAAACTAAAAAGGGCCATTTTGAAGGTCATCTGAGGATGATGAAGGTTCAATCTAATCAGTGAAGTTTCATAAATTGTTATCGTAACATCATAGAGTCATCGTACACGATCAATTGGGTCTAGCTCAAGTGGTTGTGGGATGAAGTGTTACCCTCCCCACTGAGGTTATATTCCCATAAGCAACATGTTTATATCATAATGAGTATATTGGTGTATTGACTATGATCGCAATTGTTGACTTGGCCGTGTGCCCTAAACAGTCTAAAGTTTACCCTGAGTACCATGCTCGAAATGAGGGAAAGTGCCCATGGGTTTGCTCCAATATATTTAAAAAGTAAAAAATAAGCCATCATACAAGCTGCAAACTCCCTAAAGAGAATGAACCCTTCAAGGAGATGAAATGAACAAATTTCATTTACTTAGAAATATCCAACATAAGAAATAAAATAATTAAAATCTATATACGATAAGTAATATAATAATGAATGAGATGTGATAGAAATGAATGATGATACAATGCCATGTGAAGGTACACTTACATGCATTGACTACTCACAATGGTTAAATGGTAATGCCCCCCTGTTAGGTTATGTCTTTTAATTTTATTATTATTATTATTATTATTGATATATTTATATTCATTATAGGAGAGATTCAAAGAATATGTTGATGTATTTGTAACTTCGGAATGTATTCACTTGTATATTTTATATTGTATTTCATTGTACCTCGATGTTCCTCCTATCGGGAAAGTCATTAATATAATAAAGTCATGTAAAGTCATTGAGGTTAACCCTCCTTTGTAAGTAGGGGCAATAGTCCCCACAGTTGAGGGGTATTAGGGTTATTAGACTCTCCTAGTGAGGTTGTCCCTGTAAGAGTAAAAGTCAAGTGGAAAACAAGTATAAATAGAGAGTGAGACTCTCTATTTGGCACATACACTCACTCAACTGTAGCGCATGAGTTAGAGAAGAGGAGCTCGCACAAGTGAGAGAGAGAACAGCTGTCAGAGATCATATTTGTGTTTTTTGGTTTCACTTTTGTCATTAGTGCTCATTCTATCCCTGAGGAAGTTGCGAGGTTTTCTCCTTTATGGTTTCCCCAAGGAAAACTCTTTGTGTCTCTTGTCTCTTGTGATTATTGATGTGCATGTTATTCTTTCAGATAAGATCCTAGATCATATTGATTAAATGATAAAAATCTAACATGGTATCAGAGATAACTTGAGAAGAAGAGGCTAGGCTAACTCTCCATTAAAAGGTGCATCTTTCTGTCGAAGTAGAATTTGATTTTGGGCATTTTTAGTTTTTGACCTATCACTACTGCGGGAAATTAGGGATTTTCACTGAAGAGAATTTTTTCAGTGAGCCCAGCATAGGATTTCTCTCTAGGATTAAAATCAAAATTTAGAGACCAAGATAAAAAAAATTGGTTGGGTAAAACTCCGAGAAAGTCAAACCCTAATTTGACCCCGGACCACAAAACCCTAAAAGACTAAAACTAGTCATTTTGGTGCATTCGTTGTATCTCAATATTGGAGAAAGATCAAGAGTCAAAACTTGTATAGGTCGAAGATAGATTCCTGATGTACACTAAATAAAATTTTCATCCTCATATTCTCTATATTCTGGGAGATATGATTCCTCCAAATCAGGGTTCCAACCTCTCCCAAGATTCATCCCTAAACAGGACACCTTGGTATAATTAATATATCTCGGGCTACGAAGGTCCAAATGAAATTTTGTAAGATGTTCCAGATAAGGCACAGACTTTAATTTGTGTGGTAAAATTTTCAGACCCTGATGATGAAACAGTGACACGTAGCACTCTTTACAAGTTCTCTATGATGAACAGTCCTGAAATAAGCCACCTTGGGAAAACTCTCATAAGTCCCAATTGGTGAAACCAATTCTGCTCAAACATGCGGTTTTAGAAAGAGGACAGACAAGGATATCTTAGTGCAAAGTTTTAGATACAGTGGAGCAGTACATTCGGAAATACTGCAGAAACAATATCAGGCATTTCTGTAGAAGAAATTGAAGAAAACTAGGGCATCAAATATTTTGCAGTTCTGATCACAGTTTTGGGAAAATGCATATGCTGCTCAGCTCGCCTTGAGGAGACACATATTTCTATCCAATCATATCTGAAAGATTCCAAGTTTTTAAAATTAGGGTTTCTCTGACAAGCCCTAGATCAGCCAGATCTGAAACCAAGACGGACACCTCAAATTGGTAAGATCGAATCTTTTGCTATTTACATTTGAGGTTCTCATTTCAAAATGACCTATCACACCAGCTTGATGACAAGCTTGGTGAAGCTGACAACTTCCAAGTATGGAAGTATAGGATAGCCATGATCCTTGAAGAAATTGACTTGTATCAGTTCTAAGAGACAAAGGGAGATGTGGCTAAGTCTAGAGCCAAGAGAATCATTGCAGATTCTATTAAAGATAATCTCTCATGTGTCATTCATGAAGACACCAAAAGTAAGTGTTCGATGCTATGACGAAACAATCGAAGAAGAATAAGATATTGTTATAACCACCTTGAATGGCCTCCCAGGATCATGGGATTCACTCATTCAAGGAATTTGTGCCAGAAGGAAGTGATTACCTTCAGCAAACTCTCGGAAGAGTGCACACAAGAAGAAGCTCGACTCATAATAAGAGAAGAGAAGATGGGAGCAACTGAAGATTAAGCTCTCATGATTCAAAGAAGATCCCTCAAGCGATGAGGAATATGAAGGACTCAATTCTTGAAGAACCTCTTATCCATATTAGCATTTGGATAAGAAATGACGATGTTATGAATGAAGAAGATGATGAAGCTAAAGGCTAAAGGAGTCTACCCATGAAACAAATAAAGATAAGTATTTGAATTGTCTTTTCCTATATATCTAGTTGTTTATATGACATTGTTTAGTTGTAGAATGTTTGCATTAATGACAGTATACTACTAATATGCATGTGATGGGTAAGTAGCTCATGGCGCTATACAACTCTCCATTGCTACTTATCTAGAATGAAACCTCTTTGCTAACATATTGGATTAGTGCACAATCGCAATGATGTCATGGTAGAGATGGAAGGCATCTAGAAAGTTTCTGTGAGATATGGATGAATGTTGTATTGGCTAAAATAGTTGCATGATTATATCTTTATAACTAAATAATTTTCCATTATGAATATGCCTTATGAAACGTTTCTAACCATACAACTGGTGCTTTTGACTTGTAGGAAAGATCATGTACAATCGCCTAGAATAAAATAAGAATGAGACTTGTTCCGAAGAACAAGTGACGACAGTTCAAGAAATAATCCAAAATGAAGAATAATATGGCGAGACTTCAAGAGGCCTCAGACACACTCTAGTTATGTGACACTGTTGAGCGACATCATTGATGCAAAGCCTTCCAGCTATGAAGAAGTAGCCAAGAAGAAAGGGAAGGAGAGTACCAGTTCAAGAAAAATGATGTCTAGGATGTGGTATCAAGACCTGAAGGGAAGTCCGTAGTGTCCTCCATATGGATCTACAAGATCCAACATGTAGTAGATGGAAACATTGTGGGATACAAGACAAGATTCGTAGCACGAGACCTCTCATAGAAGAAGGCATAGACTACGAAGAGACATTTGCAGCCACTGGAAGTTATGCCACATGACATACAGACTCATGTGTGCAAATTAAAGAAGGCCTTGTACAAGCTCAGAAGGCACCCATGGGATAACACATAAATGAGGAGCTTGGAGATCACCTAGAGTAACAAAGATCTTAACCTTTGCTACAAGGTTGAAGATGAAAGCCTATAGAGGATGACAAGCTCACAAATGGGTGCAAGAAGAACTTTTGAAAAGGTTCAAGATAGAGGATCTTGGTATCCAGTGACCCTAGATGGATACATAGAATATTAGTATCAAAGGAAGCTACTTGCCACTCTAGTACAAAATGTTTCAATACATAGAGTACAAAAGGCAGAGGGAGAATGATGCTCCACTTCAGAGGGAGTGACTGTAGAAGATCCTGAGGTTTGACATGGTACAACAGGATGGACAACTTACTGATGGCTCTAGGATTTACTAAGAGTAAAGCGGATTCCAACCTTTACTTCAAGGTTGAAGGTAGAAGACCAGTGATGCTCCTTAGTATATGAGATGTTCCTGATAGGAAAAGAGGAACGCATTAGAGATGCAAGAAGGAGACTTGATGTCGAGTTCGAGATAAAGGACTTGGGTATGATGCACTACTTTCTAGGCATGGAGGTGTGGCAGAGTGCGAATGGAATCTCCCTTGGACAAGGGAAGTGTATAGTAGGAGATCCTGAAGAGGTTGGGGATGATGGACTGCAAGGCCATGACCACACCTATGGCATCGAACCTAAAGCTATTGAGTGATGCTTCAACAGAGTCGATTGATGCTACGATGTATCGTCAGATGATTGGGTCATTGATGTACCTGACAAATACGAGACCAGATATTTTCTTTGCTATGAACACATTGAGCCAGTTCCTAACGGATCTGAGACATGTTCACCTGATTGTTGTAAAGCATATTCTGAGGTACTTGAAGGGTATAGTTGACTATGGGCTCAAATATGAAGTGAATCATAATATTAACCTGGAGGGTTATGTGGATTCAGATTGGGCAGGCAGTTCCATCGATAGGAAGAGCACTTTGGGGTGTTGCTTCAGTATGGGATCAAGTGTGATCTCTTGGTTTAGCAGGAAGTAGTCCTGTGTGGGCACTGAGTACAGCCGAAGCAAAGTATGTCATAGCTTGTTTGACTAGATGTGAGTCGGTGTGGCTAAGAAAGCTACTATCTGATTTGTTTGATCTCCAGTTGGATGCTACTTGTATATATTGCGACAACTAGAGTTGTGTAAAGTTGTCGGAGAACCCAATGTTCCATGACAAGTTGAAGCACATCGAGATCAAATATCACTATATCAGGGATATGGTGCAGAGAGGAGCAGTGAAGCTCCAGTCTGTTGCGACGGAGGAGCAGATAGTTGATGTGTTGACCAAGTCGTTAGCCAGAGTGAAGTTTGAGTACTTCAGAGAGAAGCTTAGTGTTCATCAAATCAAGGTTCCTTCCAAGGGGGAGTGATGAGTCCAAAGAGCCTTTCTAACATGGTGAGAGGATTGGTTCCTTCCATTGTCAGATGTAAGTGTTGTGCCTTTCTGACATGGCGAGAGGATTGGTTCCTCCCATGGTCAAATGTATGTGTTGTGCCTTTCTGACATGGCGAGAGGATTGGCTCCTCCCATGGTCAGATGTAAGTGTTGTGCCTTTCTGACATGGCGAGAGGATTGGTTCCTCCCATGGTCAGATGTAAGTGCTGGGACTTTCTGACATGGCGAGAGGATTGGTTCCCCCCATGGTTAGATGTAAGTGTTGTGCCCTTCTGACATTGCGAGAGGATTGGTTCCTCCCATGGTCAGATATAAGTGTTGAAGATGTGAAGGCCTACGTGGAGGATAGGCCTACATCCAGCAAGGTTGGCTCTATATAACTTCCTATGACGAGTAGAATTGAGAGATAACACCATTTGCTCGAGATAGCGGAAGCAGTGATGATGATGATCTAGCTTTGATGATGATCCAGTAATGAAGACTTGTGCTGATGAACTATGTTAAGAGAATACCTTCCTAGTTAAGAGGGAGTGTTGATGTATTTGTAACTTCAGAATGTATTCACTTGTATATTTTATATTGTATTTCAATGTACCCCGATGTTCCTCCAATCAGGAAAGTCATTAATATAATAAATTCATGTAAATTCATTGAGGTTAACCCTCCTTTGTAAGTCGATGAAATAGTCCCCACAGTTGAGGGGTATAAGGGTTATTAGACTCTCCTAGTGAGGTCGGCCCTGTAAGAGTAAAAGTCAAGTGGAAAACAAGTATAATTAGAGAGTGAGACTCTCTATTTGGCACATATACTCACTCAACTGTAGCGCATGAGTGAGAGAAGAGTAGCTCGCACAAGTGAGAAAGAGAACAGCCGTCGAATATCATATTTGTGTTTTTGTGTTTAACTTTTTCCATTGGTTCTCATTCTATCTCTGAGGAAGATGCGAGGGTTTCTCCTTTATGGTTTCCCCAAGGAAAACTCTTTGTGTCTCTTGTCTCTTGTGATTATCGATGTGCATGTTATTCTTTCAGATAAGATCCTAGATCATATTGATTAAACGATAAAAATCTAACAGAATATTAGGAACTTTTCTTAAGCACTACAACCAATTCCTTCAACCGGTCATCATTTGGAACATAGGAAAAGTCACCATGGTTGCCTTTGCACTACCAATAAATAGGGAGAACAGTCATGGGTTAGGTGTTCACCTTGGGAAAGGACATATGGACCTTTGTCCCATGGTCAAAACTTTAGAAAGAAGGAATCACATCAACTAACATGCCAATTTCTTTAAAGTCTTGCATTATGTGTTCACCCGCTACTTAAACATGAATGGAGATGTTTGTATAAAAATGCTCGATATTTGTGTTAAAAGCAATTTCCTATAAAGTATTTCACTACTAAAGGAAATTTCTTTCAATTAATATAGTTCTAGTTTCCAATGTAGATGGCCTTGGAGAATCCACTCTCCACTCCTACACCATGGTTATAATGGATTTTATGTCAAAGGAAAATCTAGTTCATTTTAGATAGATGTTGAATTTAATTTCATTTTTTACTTAGAGGGTTGCAGAAGTAAGCAAAATATGATGTTCTAAAATAATAATAATAAAAGGGAATGCTTATAAATGGAACACTTGCTTTAACTTGAAAATATGTTTGAATTCAAAATACTTACAAAAGAGTAAAAAAACAAACAAATCCTTCCAATATCTAAATGCAATACATTTTTTCTATGAAAAATGTTTAAAACAACACAAGAAGCAAACCATTATGATTTTCAAAAGGACACGCCAATGAGAACAATTTGATATTTTCCTTCGAATGCACTCACTTCAAAATTTATCAAAGTAGCCCTAAATTAATCAAATGCAAATATTTTTCATTTTTACCATTTTCATTTTTTTCTATTTTCATAAATCCTAAAGACTATGGAAGATATAAACACAAATCATATAATGCACTAAATTATGCCAAGACTCTAAAATAAAATCTAGTGAACTAAATTTCAAAACTAAATCCCTAACACTTTCCTTTTGGCTCAAGTTTTCCTCTAATGCTAACTCTTCTCAATTGGGATTCCACATACTTGAAGTCTTTCTCTTTGATTTGTACCAATCCTACCTTCTACATGTTTCCCTTTAGGTTGGTTTCCATTCATGTCCATGGAGAGATTCCCTTTTATCTAGTTGCTAAAGGCACTATTTGAATGAGTATTGATAGGAATGGGCTCTTCAAGCCCATTGTCTATGTTGAGTCTTACACTCCATAGCTCAAAACTCAAATAGAAATTGAAATGTGTCTTGACCAAGCTAAGAATAGGAAAATGAGAAGGTTATATGGAATGCTCCCAAGCTCTTCCAAGGATATATAAGTTTTCTTGAGGATAACCATGCCCCCACTTGACAATTCTTGTTGAAATACAAGCCTGACCTTTAAATGCATAAAAAACACAAATACAACATAGGAAAATCACATGATTAACTAACCTCTCTTGCGTTCATGGAGTCACTTTAAGCTTCCACTTTAGCTTGTGAATTATTTGCATGGTGTTTTCTAGACCTTGTCTACCTATCTTCATCATTTGATTAGGATAGAATTTAATTCTCAAGCAAGGTATATAATAGATCTCTAGATTGTAGAGACAAGTTATAATGGTCATCGTCCCTCCTCCCTTGTTCAAAGATTCTTTCAAAATGGGAGTCTTCTACCACCTATCCATTAGATTGATAGACATTGAGTCTATCAAATTAATGCAACCCTAGAACCCGATATAGGAGCTCAATGCCCAAATTCTATATTTGAATACAATTTTCCTTTAGGCTATTTGGGTGCATGGTATCCTATCTTACATTTAAGTCTTGATCACCAAGAATCACTCCTACATTAGCTAGTCTATCCGAACTAGGAAATTCACTTTGCATTTGACATGGAGGGGTATGAGTGTTGGGATGATATTGATTATGTGTGCAATGGATTCCTATCTAGAGGCAATCCACTTGTCAACTTTTCTAATATAGCTCCATTCAACAATGGTTTAAAAGCATTCACTAATATTTGAGAGTTCCCTTCATCCATTCACTTATCATATCCTTAGGCTATAACAATGTGGAGGCCTCTTTCTAGAGCTACTAACTCAACCACATTATTAGTGTCCATTCTTGGGAACCCGACATACACCCCAAGGATAGTTCCAAAGGAGTTTATTATTCCCCAGGTTGTACCCCTCACAAAACCTCTCTCAAGATATCAAACTTGAGAAGAATAGAATAGGATGAAGTATAAGGCCAAGGCATACTATGAGGGATGCACCTTCCTACATGACTCTAGGCCATCGATCTAGTCTTCAGGCCAAGGGAGGGTACCCTTAATATCTCTAACGTGTATATCCTAGTACGTCACTTGAGGATGACCTTTTTATTCTATGAAGTTCAGTTGACTGGAATTTACAACAAGGGTCTTTAGTACATGGAGTTGACATCTATTGTTTATTAAAGAAAACGTAAAAGATTTTGTTGTGGTTTTGGGGGAAGGAATAACTAATAATCCAAATACAAAATGGATTCAAAAGGTTTCAACCATGGAGATGATCTTCTACACCATGGACAACAACTGTAGTGAGAAAATACAGAAGGAAAATGAACAAATATGAGCTTAAGAGGAGGGCACACTCTACACTCTATTCACACATTTATTAGTCGACAAACCAATTGGGCAATATCTACATAGATCCATTTTTTTCATTTAGCAAAATGGAAATCAAAATATGGAAGGAAACCAACATAACTTGCACCAAATTTTATTACTTCATCTAGTGGCACATATACCTCAGTCTTGATTTACACAAATAAAATCAACAACAATTCATTTGATTACAATAGGAAGCATCAGAAGGGACCCTTTGATCTCAACAATGGGCTTATTGCTTTCCTTGCCACAAGATGGAGCTTTAGATACTATCTACAGAGAGAAATATGACGAAAGAAAAGAAAGAGGAGAAGGAGAATGCTACTTGTTGCTGCAAAAATAGTGGTATTTTCGGAAAATCTTCATTCTAATGGATTATTTCCTCTCTTATGTCCCCTTTGATGTTGCTCTAAACTTCATTAATCAACCTCATGTGTAAATGAGAAAAATATTTCTATTATAGCTTACTGGAACAGAAACATGAAACCCAAAATTAAGTTAAAGTCTCTTTTTCTCCTCCTCCATTAAAAATCCTTGCTTTTTCCTTTAGAAAAATGAATATATTTGGTTTTTATTTGATCGGTTGTAAAGTGAATATAAATACAACCCACCTCTATTGACCTTTTATAAAGTTTCATCACACTTTATAATAAAAACCCACTTTGAACTTTATACCATGAAATTACTTTAGGATACTACAAAATACTTTTGCCATTGGACATTTTGTATGGAATGGAGTATAAAATAAAACAACTTATACCACCAAAGGAGGGGTCCACCACTATCCACTTATGGTTATGGAATTTCCTTTAATATACTCATCTTATAATATTCCACCAACTCATAAAAACATATGACTTGCATATGGAAAAGGCTATTTATTTATACCTTGGAAAAGTCTTTTGTTTGAAGGCATCATGTGACACGCTTTGGAGTGGACATAGTATCCACCTCACAATATCGCTAAACATAGTGTTGTGATGGAGTTACTCTCGGAAGCAATATCACTTGACATCCAACGATTAACTATCGACCTCGATTCACAACTAATTGTGTCACAATTGAAACAGAAATCATAGAATTGTTTGGTTAGAATTGCGGGGGCTCCATCCAGTATTCGTGGGGTGGATTATTATCCTTTTTATTCGGTTTTGTAACCTCGCAACATGCGATATGATGAAATTTGATGGTGGGTGGGATGCCTATGGAGAGTTTGGAACAATGGAACCTCGCACCATGCGTTTGGAACATTGTGACATGTAAATGGGTCCTTTTCAACAAGGGAGCTATGCTTTTGAAGTCGAGACACATGTAATTTCATGTATTGTACCTATGTGAGGAAGAGAGAGATAAATATATATATATTTTTTTATGATTGTGGGAGTTGTGGTCCATTTTCGAAGTAAAATTTTGTCCATGTGAAATTTTGGGGCTAGTCATAGTAGTGAAATTTTGTAATCAGAATGGAAACTAGGTACCTTTGTGAGATTTTTTTTTAACTACGTTTTTGTACTTTTATAGGTCGTAATTGAGTTATGATAGCTCCATGATGTTCAGTGAATTTAATAAACATGTATGAACCAGTGCTTGACTTTATATATGTCATTCTACATTTATGTCCAGTTTAGCCTAAAGTGAGTCCCACCATGTTTTCATACTTTTGCAACTCTGAATTCAAATATGCCAGCTCAAACAAGATGAGTGCTTAAAAAAACTAATCTAAGCCACTCATTGTCCCTGAATTACTTTCTCATCTTGAAAACTCAATTTCACCCAAGGTGGGCCCACATGCCAAAACCATTTTTCATGCTTATAAATGTCAGAACTAAATTCTCCTTTATGATTGATGAGCCCTATAAACCTATTTAATCTATTCTCTGCATACATATATGTCACTTGGTTGATTTGCAAAATTTGGCTCAGGATGGAACCTACATTCAAAACTAGCTTTTAGGCCATGAGCCTTTTAGGTGACAACAAAGACCCTCAACACTCCTCTTATTCCAATAAGCCTTGGGTTTTACTTTGAGGCTTTATCAAAATTCATTTTTATAAGTTCAAATGGTGGGGAAGACCAAGCTTCCAAAGAGTTGGAGTAGGGAGGGGGGGATGAATAGTTTTCCTTACGGTTCCTTAGGTCTATGCCCCAACTAGAGAGGATTTTCTACTCCCAATCTTTATATTTTCTACTTTCTTCCAACCAAGAAGAGGATTGGACAATTTATTTTATATGTTAGGAGATTCGTTAGTGTTTTAGCTTTAGAAGCATAATTTTCATCTCTTTCAACTTTATTTCATTATTCACTTCATCCCACAATTATAGCATTATTTTGCAGTAGAAATAAAAGCAAGGATAACTAAAAGATAGCCATGCACAAGAGACATAGAGATTTATCTTGGAAAACCCAAACAAGAGAAAACACAACAAACTTTTCACAGAAGAAAATCAATCTGATACAAGAACAATACCAAATGAATACTAATCCCTAGCACAAGAATGTTCTCTCGTTTCACAAGAAACCCTAATAAGGGAAGGAATTCTTCAATAGAATAAGAGAACCCCAAATATTGCTCCTTTTGATATTGGACAACCCAACTAGATGATGCACACTTATGAGAGAGAGAAGTGTGTTGTGAATGTGTCAAATGAACTGTGAGAACACTTCTATTTATATTCTTTAATTGACTAGAAATTTCCACATTTAGGTCAGCTTGTACATTTACTTGTCTTTTATTTATCATCAAGTCGACTTGTCATTTTTGTGTTCTAGGGTCAATTTACCCCTTTTACTAGGTTAGTTGTGCTCTTTCTTGTCTTCCATTTTCTCTGTGATTTCTTCAGTAGAGAATTCATGGACATTTCTTCATCATGGAAAATTTCTCCTCATTGATGTCTCATCACATGCAGTCATATTCTTCCCCAAGATCTCTAATGTTGATTTGACCATACTTTAAGAAGTCCTGGACTCTTCTTAGAGCCAATTGTCAGCTTCAACATTATAGTATACTTTGCCTAATATACAAGGAGATAAGATATCCTTGTAACATAGGCAAGTCATCTCACTCTATTAAGAATTGATCACTCCCACTACGCAACACTCCCACATAGTGAGTACTCAATGTGACCTAGACTAGCCTACTACCACTCCAATCAACACATGAATAGACTAGGCTAAGCATTTGATCCCTCTACATATATAGTCAACACCTGGCTAATCAGGGCTACAAAGGGGGCATTCTCTCCCATGGGTCACGAAACTCTAAGAGAATGATTTGCAGAATGTTTTGTTGATGTTGGAACTCACGAGAACGTCAACACTCCCCCTTAATGAGAGAGACATTTTGCACCAATTCATTATCATGGTGAGATTGTCCTTCAATACTACATCCATACTGCATTTTCTTTTGGTACTACAATGTATGATATTGCTCATCAGACCATTCATTTCACATGAATGTTTGTCTACTTATCTAGATCATTCATTTAACATGAATGTATGTCTACTCATCTTCGCAATGTTGCATATCCATTAATGCTACCTCTCACTTAGAGAGGTGTTCTCCATCACGCTAAGGTTGTCCCTAGAAGTATACAAATTTTTCCTTAGATAGATACTTGGTGGATATCTGCTCGCTCGTGGATATGTACTAGAGATTCTTTATACACCACACCTGTAATCTATACCGAGTGCCATAGAAGCATGCTTTCTGCTAATCCAAGATGTCATACCCGATCCAAGATGAAATGATGCTTCAAGACTCTTTATCTATCCACTACACTCCTCTTAGTCAGACTCTGTATATATTTTCCATCTTCACTTCATCACTTGAGACATATCTCAATCCATATCCAATTTTACCCCATAGGTACCTCAACGAATGCTTTGCAGCCACCCAATGTGCATGCCTTGGTTCAACCATAAACTGGATTAGGATGTTCATTGCAAAGGAAACATTTGTTTTGGTGTTAACTATATACATCAAGGATCTAGTCAACTTTCGGTGCATCACCAAGTATGAATATGAAGCTAAATCACTTAGCTTCTCCAAATCTATTTCCATAGGAAAGCCACATACTTGTAGTCCATCATCTTGAATCTCTCTGGATATCAACTATGTAGTCTCTCTGTTTGAGAAAGATCTCATCTGGTCTTTATCACAAGGAGTGGGGAAGAAGAAGAAAAAAACCAGCTAATTCGCAGGGAAGGTTGGGGTTTCCCACGGGGAAGAAGAAAAGAAAAACAGTGAAGTCGCGAGGAAGGTTGGGGTTTCCCGTGGTGAAGAAGAAGAAAAAAGCGGCAAAGTCGCGGGGAAGGTTGGGGTTTCCCACGGGGAAGAAGAAGAAAAAAACGGCAAAGTCACGGGGAAGGTTAGGGTTTCCCACGGGGAAGAAGAAAATAAAATGGCAAAGTCACAGGGAAGGTTGGGGTTTCCTGCGGGGAAGATGAAAATAAAAACAACAAATTCGCGGGGAAGGTTGGGGTTTCCCGCGGGGAAGAAAAAGAAAAAACGGCAAAGTCACAGGGAAGGTCAAGGTTTCCCGTGGGGAAGAAGAAAAAAAAACCAGCTAAGTCGAGGGGAAGGTCGAGGTTTCTCGTGGGGAAGAAGAAGAAAAAAATGGCAAAGGCGCGAGGAAGGCCGGGGTTTTTCATGGGGAAGAAGAAAAAAAAAACGGCAAAGTCACGGGGAAGGTCGGGGCTTCCCGCAGGGAAGAAGAAAAAAAAATAGCAAAGTCATGGGGAAGGTTGGGGTTTCCCTCGAGGAAGAAGAAAGAAAAAACGGCCAAGTCGCGTGGAAGGTTGGGGTTTCCCGTGGGGAAGAAGAAGAAAAAATGACAGTCGCGGGGAAGGTTGGGGTTTCATGGTGGGCGCTCCTTGGGTGCCCCTTGTGTGCGTTCCTTGTGGGCGCTCCTTATTGGTGCTCCTAATGGGCCCTTCATTTTTGGGACAAGTGAGCTAAAAACGTTGAGTGGTGACCAATCCCTCTCCTTAACTCCCACTCCCTTATTGTTTTTCCGGTCACTCACTTGGTGGGAGTGACTTTGACGGGATTTGGGTTTGAGTCGCTCCTTGGGCGCTCCTTGTGGGTGCTCCTTGTCGGCCCTTCGTTTGTCGAGAAAGTGTGATAAAAACGTTACATGGTGACCAATCCCTCTCCTTAACTCCCACTACCATGTCCTTTCGTTGGTCACTCACTTGGTGGGCATGACTTTGGCGGGCTTTGGATTCAAGCTCTTCCTTGGGCGTTCCTTGTGGGCGTTCCTTGGTCACTCCTTGTCACCACACCTTGGGTTCTCCACGTGGGTTCCCCATGGGGGCTCCTTGGGCCATTCGTTTGATGGACAAGTGAGCTAAGAACATTAAGTGGTGACCACTCCATCTCCTTAACTCCCATTGCCTTGCCCTTTTGTTGGTCACTCACTTGGTGGGAATGAATTTGATGGGCTTTGGCTTCAAGCCATTCGTTGGGCGCTCCTTGTGTGCACTCCTCGTGGGCGCTCAATGGGCGCTCCTTGGTCGCTCCTTGTGGGTGCCCCTTATGTGCGCTCCTGACGGGCCCTTCGTTTCCCGAGAAAGTGAGCTAAAAGCGTTAAGTGGTGACCAATCCCTCTCCTTAACTCCCGCTACCTTGTCTTTTGTTGGTCACCTACTTAACGGGCATGACTTTGATGGGCTTTGGGTTCGAGACATTCCTTGGGTGCTCATGATGGCCCCTTCGTTTTCCAGGAAAGTGATCCAAAAACGTTAAGTGGTGACCAATCCCTCTCCTTAACTCCCACTACCTTGTACTTTTGCTAGTCACTCACTTAGTGGGCATCACTTTGACAAGACTTGGGTTCGAGTCGTTCCTTGGGCGCTCTTGATGGGCCCTTTGTTTTCTGGGAAAGTGAGCTAAAAACGTTAAGTGGTGACCAATCCCTCTCCTTAACTCCCGCTACCTTGTCTTTTTGCGGGTAACTCACTTGGTGGGCATGACTTTGACAGGCTTTGGGTTCGAGGCGTTCCTTGGGCGCTCTTGATGGGCCCTTCATTTTTCGGGCGAGTGAGCTAAAAACGTTAAGTGGTGACGAATCCCTCTCCTTAACTCCCACTACCTTGTCTTTTTGCTGGTAACTCAATTGGTGGGCATGAATTTTACAGGCTTTGGGTTCGAGTCATTCCTTGGGCGCTCCTTGTGGGACCTTCGTTTGTCAGGAAAGTGAGCTAAAAACGTTAAGTGGGGACCAATCCCTCTCCTTAACTCCCGCTACCTTGTCTTTTTTCCGGTCACTCACTTGGTGGGAATGACTTTGAAAGGATTTGGGTTCGAGCCATTCCTTGGGCTCTCCTTGTGGGTGTTCCTTGGGAAGTCCTTGTCGACGCACCTCGGCCGCCCCTTGGGTGCTCCTTTTCGGCGCTCCTTGTTGGTGCTCCTTGTCGGTGCTACTTGGGTGCTCCTTGTGGGCGCTCCATGTGGGTTCCCCATGGGCTCTCCTTGGGCCATTCGCTTGCTAGAAAAGTGAGCTAAAAACGTTAAGTGGTGAGAAATCTATCTCCTTGACTCCCACTGCCTTGTCTTTTTGTTGGTCACTCACTTGGTGGGCATGACTTTGATGGGCTTTGGGTTCAATTCGTTCATTGGGCACTCCTTGTGTGCGCTCCTTGTGGGCGCTCCTTGGGCGCTCCTTGGTCACTCCTTATGGGCGCTCCTTGGGCACCCCTTGTGTGCACTCCTGACGAGCCCTTCGTTTCCTGGGAAAGTGAGCTAAAAGCATTAAGTGGTGACCAATCCCTCTCCTTGACACCCATTACCTTGTCTTTTGTTGGTGACCTACTTAACGAGCATGACTTTGACGGGCTTTGGGTTCGAGTCGTTCCTTGGGCGCTCCTAATGGGCCCTTTGTTTTCCGAGAAAGTGAGCCAAAAACGTTAAGTGGTGACCAATCCCTCTCCTTAACTCCCACTACCTTGTAATTTTGTTGGTCACTCACTTAGTGGGCATCACTTTGACGGGACTTGGGTTCGAGTTGTTCCTTGGGCGCTCTTGATGGGCCCTTTGTTTTCCAGGAAAGTGAGCTAAAAATGTTAAGTGGTGACCAATCCCTCTTCTTAACTCCCACTACCTTGTATTTTTGCTGGTAACTCACTTGGTGGGCATGACTTTGACAGGCTTTGGGTTCGAGGCATTCCTTGGGCGCTCCTCATGGGCCCTTTGTTTTCCAGGAAAGTGAGCTAAAAATGTTAAGTGGTGATGAATCCCCTTCCTTAACTCCCACTACCTTGTCTTTTTTTGGTAACTCAATTGGTGGGCATGACTTTTACGAGCTTTGGGTTCGAGTCGTTCCTTGGGCACTCCTTGTGGGCGCTCCTTGTGGGACCTTCGTTTGTCAGGAAAGTGAGCTAAAAACATTAAGTGGTGACCAATCCCTCTCCTTAACTCCTGCTACCTTGTCTTTTTGTCGGTCACTCACTTAGTGGGCATGACTTTGAAAGGCTTTGGGTTCGAGCCGTTCCTTGGGCTTTCCTTGTGGGCAGTCCTTGTCGGTGCACCTCAGCCGCCCCTTGGGCGCTCCTTGTCGGCGCTCCTTGTGGGCGCTCCATGTGGGTTCCCCATGGGTGCTCTTTGGGTCATTCCTTTGCTGGGAAAGTGAGCTAAAAACATTAAGCAGTGACAAATATATCTCCTTGACTCCCACTGCCTTGTCTTTTTGCTGGTCACTCACTTGGTGGGCATGACTTTGACAAGATTTGTGTTCAAGTCGTTCCTTGGGCGCTCCTTGTGTGTGCTCCTTGTGTGCGCTCCTTGTTGGCGAACCTTTCGCGCTCCTTGTGGGTGCTCCTGGTGGGTTCTCCTTGGTCGCTCCTTGGGCGCTCCTTGTGGGTGCCCCTTGTGGGTTCTCTTGATGGGCCTTCTCTTGATGGGCCCTTCGTTTTCTGGGAAAGTGAGCTAAAAAAGTTAAGTGGTGACCAATCCCTCTCCTTATCTCCCACTGCCTTGTCTTTTTTCTGGCCACTCACTTGTTGGGCATGACTTTGATGAGCTTTGTGTTCGAGCTGTTCCTTGGGCGCTCCTAATGGGCCCTTCGTTTTCTGGGAAAGTGAGCTAAAAACATTAAGTAGTGACCAGTCCCTCTCCTTAAATTCCCACTACCTTGCTCGTTTGCTGGTCACTCACTTGGTGAGCATGACTTTGGTGGGATTTGGGTTCGAATCGTTCCTTGGGCGCTCTTGATGGGGCCTTCATTTGTTGGGAAAGCAAGCTAAAAACGTTGAGTGGTGACCAATCCGACTCTTTAATTCCCACTAGCTTGTCTTTTTGCCTATCACTCACTTGGTGGGCATGACTTTAACGGGATTTCGGTTGGAATCATTCCTTGGGGGCTCCTGATTGGCCCTTCATTTTTCGGGCAAGTGAGCTAAAAATGTTAAGTGGTGACCAATTCCTCTCCTTAACTCCCCCACTACCTTGTCTTTTTGTTGGTTGCTCACTTGGTGGGCATGACTTTGACGGGATTTGGGTTCAAGTCGTTCCTTCGGCGCTCTTGATGGGGTCCTTCGTTTGCCAGGAAAGCGAGCTAAAACCGTTAAGTGGTGACCAATCCGACTCCTTAACTCCCACTAGGTTGTCATTTTGCCTATCACTCACTTGGCGGGCATGACTTTGACGGGCTTTCGGTTCAAACTGCCCCTTGTGTGCACTCTTGATGGGCCCTTTGTTTTTCAGGCAAGTGAGGTAAAAATGTTAAGTGGTGACGAACTGCTCTCCTTAACTCCCACTACCTTGTCTTTTTGTCAGTCGCTCACTTGGTGGGCATGACTTTGACGGGATTTGGGTTCGATTCATTCCTTCGACGCTCTTGATGGGGCCCTTTGTTTGCCGGGAAAGCGAGCTAAAAACATTAATTGGTGACCAATCTGACTCCTTAACTCCCACTAGGTTGTCATTTTTCCTATCACTCACTTGGCGGGCATGACTTTGACGGGCTTTCGGTTCGAGCTGCCCCTTTGGTGCGCTCCTGGTGGGCCCTTCATTTTTCGGGAAAGTGAGCTAAAAACGTTAAGTGGTAACCAATTCATCTCCTTAACTCCCACTACCTTGTCTCTTTGTCGGTCGCTCACTTGGTAGGCATGAATTTGACGGGCTTTGGGTTGGAGTCGTTCCTTCGGCGCTCTTTATGGGCCCCTTCGTTTGTTGGGCAAGAGAGCTAAAAATGTTAAGTGGTGACCAATCTGACTCCTTAACTCCCACTAGCTTGTCTTTTTTCCTATCACTCACTTGGTGGGCATGAATTTGATGGGCTTTCGGTTCGAGTCGTTCCTTGGGCACTCCTGATGGGCCCTTTGTTTTTTCGGGCAGGTGAGCCAAAAACGTTAAGTGGTGACCAATTCCTCTCCTTAGCCCCCACTACCTTGTCTTTTTGTTGGTCACTCACTTGGTGGGAATGACTTTGACGAGCTTTGGGTTCGAGTCGTTCCTTCGGTGCTCTTGATGGGGCCCTTCGTTTGTCGGGCAAGCGAGCTAAAAACGTTAAGTGGTGAACAATCCGACTCCTTAACTCCCACTAGCTTGTCTTTTTTCCTATCACTCACTTGGCGGGAATGACTTTGACAGTATTTCATTTCGAGTCGTTCCTTGGGCGCTCCTGATGGGCCCTTTGTTTTCCAGGAAAGTGAGCTAAAAGCGTTAAGTGGTGACCAATTCCTCTCCTTAACTCCCACTACCTTGTCTTTTTTCCAGTCTCTCACTTGGTGGGCATGACTTTGACGGGATTTGGGTTCGATTCGTTCCTTCGACGCTCTTGATGGGGCCCTTTGTTTGTCAGGAAAGTGATCTCAAAACGTTAAGTGGTGACCAATCTGACTCCTTAACTGCCACTAGCTTGTCTTTTTTCCTATCACTCACTTGGCGGGCATGACTTTGATGGGCTTTCGGTTGGATCCATTCCTTGGTCGCTCCTGATGGGCCCTTCGTTTTTCGGGCAAGTGAGCCAAAAACGTTAAGTGGTGACCAATTCCTCTCCTTAACTCCCACTACCTTGTCTTTTTGTTGGTCGCTCACTTGGTGGGAATGACTTTGACGGGATTTGGGTTCGAGTCATTCCTTCGGCGTTCTTGATGGGGCCCTTCGTTTGCCGGGAAAGTGAGCTAAAAACATTAAATGGTGACCAATCTGACTCCTTAACTCCCACTAGCTTGTCTTTTCGCCTATCACTCACTTGGCAAGCATGACTTTGACGAGCTTTCGATTCAAGCCATTCCTTGGGCGCTCCTGATGGGCCCTTCGTTTTCTAGGCAAGTGAGCCAAAAATGTTAAGTGGTGACCAATTCCTCTCCTTAACTCCCACTACCTTGTATTTTTGTTGGTCGCTCACTTGGTGAGCATGACTTTGACGGGATTTGGGTTCAATTCATTCCTTTGGCGCTCTTGATGGGGCCCTTCGTTTGCCAGGAAAGTGAGCTAAAAACGTTAAGTGGTGACCAATCCGAATCCTTAACTCCCACTAGCTTGTCGTTTTTCCTATCACTCACTTGGTGGGCATGACTTTGACAAGCTTTCGGTTCGAGCCGTTCCTTGGGTGCTCCTGATGGGCCCTTCGTTTTCTGGGCAAGTGAGCTAAAAATGTTAAGTGGTGACCAATTCCTCTCCTTAACTCCCACTACCTTGTCTTTTTGTCGGTCGCTCACTTAGTGTGAATGACTTTGATGGTATTTGGGTTCAAGTCATTCCTTCGACGCTCTTGATGGGGCCCTTCATTTGCTGGGAAAACGAGCTAAAAACGTTAAGTGGTGACCAATCCGACTCTTTAACTCCCACTAGCTTGTCTTTTTTCCTATCACTCGCTTGGCGGGCATGAATTTGACGGGCTTTCGGTTCGAGCCGTTCCTTGGGCGCTCCTGATGGGCCCTTCGTTTTTCGGGAAAGTGTGATAAAAACGTTAAGTGGTGACCAATTCCTCTCCTTAACTCCCACTACCTTGTCTTTTTGTCGGTCGCTCACTTGGTGGGCATGACTTTAACGGAATTTGGGTTCAATTCGTTCCTTCGGCCTCTTGATGGGCCCTTCGTTTCCTATGCAAGCGAGCTAAAAACATTAAGTGGTGACCAATCCGACTCCTTAACTCCCACTAGCTTGTAATTTTGCCTATCACTCACTTGGTGGGCATGAATTTGACGGGATTTCGGTTTGAGCCTTTCCTTGGGCGCTCCTTATGGGCCCTTCATTTTTCGTGCAAGTGAGATAAAAATGTTAAGTGGTGACCA
Organism: Pseudotsuga menziesii; assembly: GCA_001517045.1. Taxonomy (NCBI): domain Eukaryota; kingdom Viridiplantae; phylum Streptophyta; class Pinopsida; order Pinales; family Pinaceae; genus Pseudotsuga; species Pseudotsuga menziesii. The sequence goes on from LPNX010374200.1 coordinate 360,844, forward strand.
ATTCCTCTCCTTAACTCCCACTACCTTGTCTTTTTGTTGATCGCTCACTTGGTGGGCATGACTTTGATGGGATTTGGGTTCGAGTCGTTCCTTCAGCACTCTTGATGGGCCCTTCGTTTGTTGGGAAAGCGAGCTAAAAATGTTAAGTGGTGACCAATCTGACTCCTTAAATCCCACTAGCTTAGATTTTTTCCTATCACTGACTTGGTGGGCATGAATTTGACGGGCTTTTGGTTCGAGTCGTTCCTTGGGTGCTCCTTGTGCGTGTTCCCTATGTGCGTTCCTTGTGGCACTCCTTGTGAGCACTCCTGGTGGGCGCTCCATGTGGGCGCTACTTGGGCGCTCCTTATGGGCGCTCCATGTGGGCGCTCATTGGGCGCCCCATGTGGGCGCTCCTTGGGCACTCCTTGTGGGCGCTCCTAGTGGGTGCTCCTTATGGGCGCTCCTTAGGCGCACCTTGTGTGCACTCCTGGGGCGCTCATAGTAGGCGCTCCTTGTGGGCGCTCCATGTGGGCACTCCTTGGGCGCTCCTAGTGGGTGCTCCTTGGGCACTCCATGTGGGCGCTCCTTGGGCGCTCCTTGGGCACACCTTGTGGGTGCCCCTTGGGCGCTCCTAATGGGTTCTCCTTGTGGGCGCTCCTTGGGTGCACCTTGTGGGCGCACCTTGTGGGCGCTCCTTGGGCGCTCCTAGTGGGCGCTCCTTGTGGACGCTCCTTGGGTGCACCTTGTGGTAGCTCCTTGGGCGCTCATTGTGGGCGCTCCTCTTGAGCACTCCTTTGGCATTCATTGTGGGTGCTCCTTGGGTGCTCCATGGGCGCTCCTTATGGGCGCTCCATGTGGGCGCTCCTTAGGCGCTCCATGCGGACGCTCCTTGTGGGCGCTCTTTGGGCCCTTCGTTTGTTGTGTTTCACATAAAAAAATGAACTGATACACATATGGATATGGTGCACCATCAAGTTATCTGGTGTCAAAATTTTAGTTTGATATTTTTTAAAACTTCCATCCCTAGTGTGCAATTGTCCATTAACTACCTTAGGGACTATTCACCAATTATGCACCATGCTAGGGATTTTTCAGATCGCTTAATAATGGGATTCTAATAGAAAGCACAACAATGTGACATAAGGTTTACTGCAACATGATAGGATAGAATATAAAAAATAAAAAATAAATTACCGACTAGTAATTTCATTGTTAAAGCTCATTTCATTACTTGAGAACACATCCACACTAGTGCATAGTGTCATAGTACGCCCGTCCCATCATCGATGTAGTATAAATTTCAAATTCATCTCATCCTTTGTTTCAATGGTGGAGTGGGATTGTTTTTTCAAAATGGCTAGAAATATTCATTTTGGGTGTGTGTGGAAACCACGCCTCGTCGGCCAGCAAGAGAGCAGGTAATGTGTTTCTTTCCTACCTATTTACAATTTTAGGAGATTAAAATTTTAAATTTGGTTGTAGCTTGAGATATTTCAGTTTTTTTAGAACTTTCCTAGTGTGTTCAAGTTGTTCGATTCTTATTAAACAAACCATTGCACCCTATTAATAAATAAGGTCCATCGTGAATGATTTGATTTTTGAACAACTTACCCCTCAATAATGGTGCATTAACATAAAACAATCACACCATTAACAACAATGTGTTGAAAATATGAACCTTCAACTTGATCACTTTGTAGTATGCAGACGATGTGGTGTTAGTATATCCTAGTATTGTAGATACATAAATAAAAATAAAAACAAGCATTAGTGCCACATTCATTTGGTGTGCTTCATAATTTTATTTTTTTAAGGCTAGCTATAGCAGGACATTTCATTACTGGATAAATTCAAAGATGTACAAAGCCTTCTTGTTGGTCTACCCCATATGAAACCAAACGAACAAAAAATACTTTAAACCCGTGTTTACAAAATAAAAGTCATTCCCTGATGGGAAACCAGGCCATATAACTTACTTTGATAGTTAATTCTAACAAAACCAATAAAAAAATGTTGTCCTATACTAGCCTAATAAATAACCAAATTGTATATATATCATATGAAAACAATAGGGTGACAACCTACATGAGTAATGAAAAACATTAGAAACCACATAGAAACTACTAAGTATAATGTTCATCATAAAAGGGAATGACTATAGGTGAACCTAGAGACAATCCTGCTTTAGTTGGGATATTCAAGTCAACTCCCATTCCTTGTGCAAGTGTGCTTAGTTTGAGATAACTTTATATCATCTTTAGGTGCAACTTGTGGATATCTTCTAGCATTTAGTCATCTTGCGTGATAATTTCATTGTTGACATGACCTCTCTCACCTGCACTTTTCCAATTGGAGTTTTTATCAACCAATAAATTTCTATGGTCTTGTGAAACAAATATGCCCTTAATCTCGTATTACCTGGGTCTCCTACCTATGCCTAGAACTTAGCATAAACCATATCATCATTTATGAAATCACATTCAAACTTTTCTTATGCTTCTTGCATAGCAATGTCCCTCTGAATTTCCCCAAGAATAAATTCTTTGTATGCTCTAGTAGAATGGATAGTTCAGTGCATGTTCTTAGTCATTGGTGATTCCACTTTTTCCCAGTGGACATGTTTCCCCTTGCCACAACTCTTCCTAGCCCTATTAGAGAGCAGTTCCTAAAACACAAATAAAACACCATCACCTTAATACTATAGAATTCACACTCAAGAGAAACCACCTAACCTTAGGGAAAACAATCTGTCTCATGTTCAATTATTGACTATCAAACATGAATAAACTTTTATCCCCATCAAGGACCATAAACAACATATAACCATCCTCATTGTGAAACATAATGAGAGAAGGATGTGGCTCAATATCAAAAACCAAAATGTCATTCCTCATGCGAGGTACTTTCATCATCAAACAACTTGGTGGAATTGTGTAGGCGATCCTCCACAATACTTTCCATTTGCTCAGAATTAAAATCTTCATCCTCCCTCATACCTGCACGATGTGAATTGTCCCATGCCTATACTAGGTATTCGAATAGATGATCATCCACCTCCCCTTCATCCATAACCTTGTGTGCTTCCCTTCTCACTATACTTGGGGATGCTTGATAATTTTGTAAGTGTCATTAACAATTCTAATTAATATTAAAAACACACCAAGAAAGCATTAAAAAATCCCCATTAAATTTCCTTTAGCAGTGCGCAATTTAATATGTGGGAGCAATGGTTATAGTTCTTCTTGATATGAGGTCATGTTTTTTAATTATATCTAAAATCATTGGTGTTGTATGGAATTTAATCCTATGATTAGGGAGAGATCTCCAACATACTAAATAAAAGGAGTCTGACATATAAGGCTCTATTAGAAGGCATAAAAGACTCATACTCATGCATAAGACCACATACAAACTAATAATAAGAAAATCTAAATTAATTAGAGGTGATAAGAAGAAAGCTTGTGCACCTTTTTATGATGGTTGATCCAAATTGCTCCTTCTTCTTTCCAGATCTGCTCTTAATTTCCCAGCCTTCAACCTACAAAACATATAAAACCAACCTTCCTCAAACAAACTTGACACAAATCAAAGAATATTATTGAATTGAACAATGAAAGGAACATAATATTTCTAGTCAAATTCAATGTAAAAATAATAATTCATTTATGCCAATTACTAATCACAAAAATAACTTAGAATTTGGGGAAGGGAAAGATTTCAAATATCCATTTAAATATAAGAAACAAAATACAAGATATACCTCTTCTCTTCTTCGGAATCTTAACGAACTTGAAGATTTGGGTCTCTCCTACTCATGCACTCCCATGGTTCCACTTCAATCCATTGAATGCATAAAAGGGATTAAACTACTTGAGGGAAGTAGTTTCAGTATGTAGGGATATAGGGTTTGTTATCAACCAAAATGGCACTTCTCCATCCGAGTACTGACATCCAATATGTTGGGACACAAAAGGACAAAAAGGATTGAAGTAGCCAAAACACTATAGATGTGCATGACTATTGATACATAATCTCCTGACCAGCTTAATATATTTTTATTTGGAGATTAGGGTTGAACACGCGACTATTTGCATTGCAACCTGCGTGTCATATGTGACTATTTGAATTGCAACCCATGTGTACATTGAACACGTGACTTGCCTTAAAGCAAGGAGTGTGTGATACGTGCCTTTCCTATATTAATACTTGCGTGTACCTTAATTTAATGTTAAAAAATATAAATCACGATTAGTCGAGATCAGTTGAGTCCCTAATCATAACAATTGCAATTGTCTCAACCATCCTAACCTTGGAAACCTCTCTATTTCCCCATGTATAAATAGAGGACATGGGATGGGGCTAATCAATCATTATTAGAAGAGCAAATTTATGATGGTGGTATGCCTTCAGACATCTTGGAGCATCAGAACTCAATTTCCTCGATTTGCAAAGGAGTCCTTGTTTTAGAAGTTGGGTTGTAATCTCACCATTCTATGTTTATTAATAAAGAAAGTTCTTATTCCAATCTTTGTATTGTTGCATTCTTGTATATAATGAATTATGGATTGTTTCAATTATTTTATTATGAATGTATCTAATTAACCATTGATATATGTATGCAAGATATTTCTAGAAGAATTTGTTCTTTGCAAGTGAATTGGAGAAGCCCTGGAAGCTTTGGAAGAGACTGAAAGAGGAGAAGACCAAGCTTGGATCAACCGTTAAACCTAGTATGCTAAGCTTCCTTCCTATTCCTATTTCAATTTCTACATAAGGTGATTGTTTGCAAGTGTCTTAGTAAGTTGGTAACCCCAAAGACCCTAGGTTACAAGGGTGCATTGTCCTGAACAACATAACTAGCGATTCCGCTAGGGAGTCCAACCTGTTGTGGGTTCGTTCTTTAGGTTCCCTTACCATCCTTTGCTGCTTTCTGATTCTAGGTGTGTTTAGTCTTTTTTCCTTTGATTTATAGTTTGGCATGTTCATGACCTTGTTGCTAGTCTTTTTTCTTTGAAAAAATTTTAGCAGCACACGCGGGTTGTCTACGTAGATAGTTGCATGTTTCACTGTGTACACGTCGGTTTCCTTCTGGACAGTCGTGTGTCATACACAGGTTTTCTGCATAGACAGTCATGTGTATCATGTAGCATTCTTTGGGTTTATTAGGGTTTGCTTATCCCTGTTATTTGGCCTTTTGATTGCTTGTGAGGGTTATGTTGTTGACATGACTTTGTGAGTTTGAGGTTTGTACTTCACATCGTTCACTTGATTTCTTCAAGTCCTTGAGCTTTTGTATTTGGTTTTCTTTCATTGGTGAGTGTTGGTGGTCCTCCTGCTTGGTGTTGTTGTAATTGTAACTTCGGAATGTATTCATCCTTATTTCTTATGTATTGTAACCCGATGTTTATTCTGGGATGTATTGTAATGTATTTGAGTCATGTCATGCCCCAATGTTCCGATCAGGAAGTTTCTATAATGAGAAAGTCATGTCAATTCATTGTGGGTAACACTCCTATTGGTTAAGGGTTAAAGTCCCCACAGTTGTGGGGCCCTTGGGTTATTAGACTATCCTAGTGAAGTCGACCCTAGGTGAGTCATTGTAAGTTGGGGCAATAGTCCCCACCATTGTGTTACCCTCCTATTGGTCGGAGGAGGCAAAGTCCCCACAAGTGGTGGGCCACTAGGGTTATTAGACACTCCTAGAGATGTCGGCTCTAGTAAGTATTTGTTAAGTGAGGCCGACATGATGGAGTGGGTTCCAAGTGAATGGAAGAATATAAATAGAGAGTGAGAGCCTCTCTATTTATCACTTGAAACAAACACACTCACTCATTGGGGCACATGATTGAGAGAGGAGAAGCTCTCTCAGTGTGAGAGAGAGAGACTGCTGCTGTCGGGAGTGCATCTTACTGTTTTGGGGTCTTACCATTTTGTGTTGATTATATCTCTGAGGAAGTTACGGGGTTTTCTCCTTTATGGTTTCCCTGAGGAAAACTCTTTGTGTCTCTTGTCTCTTGTGATGTGCTTATGTTTTATTGATGCGCTTGTTATTCTCTCAATGAAAAGATCCTAAGATCATAATGCTAGCTTATATGATGAAAAACTAACATGGTATCAGAGCTAACCTGAGAAGAACACATTATGCAGCTACAGAAGCTAGGGCTTCTTACTTTTTGGGTCTCTCTCCACAATCCATTAGCAAAAGTATGCTAGGCTGACTCTCCATTGAAGGGCACATCTTTCTGTCGAAGCGGAATTCGATTCCGAGCATTTTTAGTTTTTGATGCAGAAACTAGGGCTTTCTACATAAGAGAAATTTTTTAGTGATCCTAGCATAGGATTTTTCTCCTCATCAAAACCTAAGTTTATAGACTTGGATCAAGAAATTTGGTTGGGTGAAACTCCAGGAAAGTAAAACCCTATTTTGACCTCGAGCTAGGAAAAACCCTAAATACTAAAACTGCTAAGTTTTGGTACATTCACTATATTCCAAGGTTGGTGAAGTATCAAAAGCTGAAAATTCTAGGAGCCGAAGATAAACTACTGATGTACACTATATCCAAAATTCAATGTCATATTCGCTATATTCTAGGAGATATGATCCCTCCAAGTTAGGGTTCCAGCCTCTTCTAGAATTCATCCCTAAACAGGACACCTGGGGAGAATTGAAATATCTTGGGCTACAAAGGTCCAAATGGAATTCCTAAAGATGTTCTAGAAAGGACATGGAATTTAATTTCGGTGGTCCAAATATCAGACTTAGAGGATCAACCAATGACACGTGGAATTCCGTACAACTTCGTTGTTCTGAACAGTCCTATAACAGGTCACCTTTGGAAAAGGATCATAAATCCCAAATGGTGAAACCAATTCAGATGAAACCTATGGTTTTAGATCAGGGACATGTGATTTTACCTCAATGAGAAATTTCAGACACAGAGGATCAGCAATTTCGGAGATATCACAGAAACAATAACAGGCATTTATGTAGAAGAAATTGGAAATCTAGGGCTTCCTGTTCCGGGAGCTTCCCTCCATCGTTTTCAGAAAAGGAGTACATTGGACAGCTCCATTTGAAGAGATCTATATGTCTATTCAATCAGATCGGAAAGATTCTAAGTTTTAAAAATTAAGGTTTCTGTGACAAACCCTAGATCAGCTAGCTCTGGAACCAAGACGGACACCTCAAATCGGTAAGATCTAATCCTTTGCTATTTTCATTTGAGGTTCTCATTTCAAAGTAATCTATCACATCAGCTTGATGATAAGCTTGGTGAAGTTGACAAATTCCAAGCATAGAAGTATTTGATCTCTCTGAAGAAAATGGATTGGACACCTACATGAGTATAGAGGTTCCAGTTTCAGAGGGAGATGAGGTTAGAAGCCTTACACAAGAAGAACTTGGTCAAGGCCAAGAAGATCGTGGTTGATTCAGTCACGGATCAACTTGTACCACAAGTGTCTTCCCTAAAGACACCAATGATGTTTGATTCCTTGGCCAAGCTATTTGAAGGAAAGAACATAGATCGGAATATGACCTTAAGAAACCAGTTGAAGGAAGTGAAGATCCAGAATGCAAAGACCATGCAATCATAAGAATCTCTCAAATCAAGAACAACTTGAAGCAGTAAAAGAAGAAGTGAAGAATGAAGAAGTGGTGATGGCCACCTTGAATGGCCTCCCAGGATCATGGGATTCATTCATGCGAGGAAGTGTGCCAGAAGGAAGTGATTACTTTCAGTAGACTTTGGGAAGAAAAAGAAGCTCTACCCATAAGAAGAGAAGATAAGATGGGAGAAATTGAAGATCAGGCTCTCACCATCCAAAGAAGATCCCTCAAGCAATGAGGAGTACAAAGGAATCAACTCTTGAAGAACCTCTTATCCATCCTAGCATTTGGATAAGAAACGATGCTATCATGAATGAGTAAGACGATGAAGCTGAAGGCTCAAAAAGGAGTATACACACGAATCAAAATAAAGATAAGTATTCAATTGTCATTTCATAATATTGTTTTGTTATGCATTTGTTTATATTCAGTTGATGTATTATGCATGATAGGATGTTTGCATTAATGACAGTATACTACTAATATGCATGTGATGGGTAAGTAGCTCATGGTGCTATACAAACTCTCCATTGCTACTTATCTAGAATGAAACCTCTTTGCTGACATATTGGATTAGTGCACAATCTCAATGTTGTCTCGGTAGAGATGGAAGGCATCTAGAAAGTTTCAGTGAGATATGGATGAATGTTGTATTGGCTAAAGTAGTTGCATGATCATATATTTATGCATAATAATTTGCCAGTATGAATATTCCTTGTGAAATGTTTCTAACCATACAAATGCATTTGACTTGTAGGAAAGATCGCATACATAATCGCCTACAAGCAAAGAAGAATGAAGACTTGTTTCGAAGAACAAGTGACAATAGTTCAAATACAAAGAATAATATGGCGAGTGCAATGACATCATTAATGCAGAACTTTCCAGCCACCAAGAAGAAAGGGAAGACCAGTTCAAGAAGAATGATGTCAGGGCACAGTATCGAGACCTGAAGAGAAGTTCATAATTCCATCATGCAGTAGATGGAAACATCGTGGGATACAAAGCAAGATTCGTAGCATGAGGCTTCTCACGAAAAGAAGGCCTAGACTACGAAGAGACATTTGTAGCCAGTAAGCATTGAAACACATACATGATGAGGCTGATGAATATCTTAACCTTTGCTACAAGGTTGAAGATGCAAGTCTATACACTAGATGGTCACATACAATATTAGTAGCATAGGAAGCTACTTGTCACTCCGGTACAGAATGTTTTCAGTGCATAGAGCACAGAAGACAAAGGGAGTATGATGCTTCGCTTCGGAGGGAGTGACTACAGAATATCTTGAGGTTCGACATGGTACAACAGGATGGGCAGATTACTGATGATTCTAGGCTTTACTGAGAGTAAAGTGGATTCCAACCTTTGCTTCAAGGTTGAAGGCGGAAGAACAGTGATGCTCTTGTTATGTGTTGATGCACTATTTTCTAGGCATGGAGGTGTGGACAAGGGAAGTATGCAGTAGAGATCTTGAATAGGTTCAGGATGATGGACTGCATGACCACACCTATGGCATCGAACCTGAAGCTATTGAGTGATGCTTCATCAGAGATGGTTGATGCTACGATGTATCGTCAGATGATTGGATCCTTCATGTACATGACGAACACAATACCAGATATGTGCTTTGTTGTGAACACCTTGAGCCAGTTCCTGACAAATCCGAGACATGTTCAATCGATTGCTGCAAAGCGTATTCAAGGTACCTGAGGGGTACAGTTGATTATGGGCTCAAGTACGATGCAAATCAGAAGATTAACCTGGAGGGTTATGTTGATTCATATTGGGCAGGCAGTGCCATCGATAGGAAGAGCACTTCAGGGTGTTGCTTCAGTATGGGATCAGGTGTGATCTCTTGGTTTAGCAGGAATCAATATTGTGTGGCACTGAGTACAGCTGAAGAAGAGTATGTCGCAACTTGTTCAGCTAGTTGTGAGGCACTATGGCTGCGGAAGCTACTGTCTGATTTATTTGATCTCTAGATGGATGCTACTTGTATACATTGTGACAACCAGAGTTGTGTGAAGTTGTCAAAGAATCCAGTGTTCCATGACAAGCCGAAGCACATTGAGATCAAGTATCACTATATCAGGAATATGGTGCAGAGAGGAGTAATGAAACTCCAGTATGTTGCGACGGAGGAACAGATAGCTGATGTGTTGACGAAGCCATTAGCCAGAGTGAAGTTTGAGTACTTCAGCGAGAAGCTTGGTGTTCTCCAGATCGAGGTTTCCTCCAAGGGAAAGTGATGAGTCCCAAAGCCATTCTGACAAGTAGGTCAGATGTAAGGGCTGAGCCATTCTGTCATGGTGAGAGGATTCAGTTCCTTCCATGTCAAATATGAGTGCTAAGATCCATAGTCGTTCTAATGAGCAGATCAGATGTAAGGGCTGAGCCATTCTGTCATGGTGAGAGGATCCAGTTCCTTCCATGTCAAATATGAGTGTTGATTGCCATTCTAGGAATGGAGGTACCTGGTCAGTTACCAGGAACACTCAGTCCAGGACTGAAAGAGCCATTCTGACGAGTAGGTCAGATGTAAGGGCTGAACCATTATGTCATGGCTAAAGGATTAGGTTCCTCCCATGTCAGATGTGAGTGTTGGCCATTCTGTCAAGTAGGACAGATGGAAGGGAAACTGCCACTCTCCGGGAGAGTGGAGGCACCTGGTCAGTTACCAGGTAGCTCAGTCTAGGACTGGGGGCCTTTCTGGCTAGGGTGGAGGATTTGGTTCCTTCCAGGTCAGATGTGAGTGCATGCCATTCCATCATTGTGAGAGGATTAAGTTCCTTCCATGGCCGATGTAAGTGCGGTCCATTTCGTCATGGTGAGAGGATTAAGTTCCTTCCATGGCCGATGTAAGTGCGGGCAATTCTGTCATGGTGAGAGGATTAAGTTCCTTCCATGGCCGATGTAAGTGCGGGCCATTCTTTCATGGTGAGAGGATTAAGTTCCTTCCATGTCAGATGTAAGGGTAGGCCATTCTATCATGGTGAGACGATTCAGTTCCTTCCATGATATATGTGAGTGTGGGGCCTTTCTGATGTGATTGTAGTTTACTACATGATCATATGTGAGTTTTGGGCGTGCCTTTCTGACGAGTAGGTCAGATGTAAGTGCTGGGCGAAGACCTACCTGATGGATAGGCCTACAACCAGCATGAAAGAAGGTTGGATCTGTAGAACTTCCTATGACGAGATAGCACACACATGATGATGACCAGATGAGATCCAGATCGAGCTATGATCCAGATCCAGTTATGATGACTCTGAGAGATCCAGATTGAGTGATGATCTAGATCCAGTAGTGATGATCCAGATCGAGTGATGATCTAGATCCAGCAATGATGATCCATATCGAGAGATGATCCAGATCCAGTGATGATGATCCAGATCGAGTGATGATCCAGATCCAGTGATGATGATCCAGATCGAGTGATGATCCAGATCCAGTGATGTTCTAGATCGAGTATGATCTAGTGATGATGTTCCTGATTGATTATGATCCAGTGATGATGTTCTAGATCCAGTATGATCTAGTGACGATGTTCCAAATCGAGTATGATCCAGTGACGATGTTCCAGATTGAGTATGATCTAGTGACGATGTTCTAGATCGAGTATGATCCAGTGACGATGTTCCAGATCGAGTATGATCCAGTGACGATGATCTAGATCGAGTGATGATTCAGATCCAAATGAAATATGATCAAAGATGAAGACGACGAGAAGTTGACGATGATTCAGATGATACAGAGAGGAAGACTTGTGCTAATAAATTGTGTCGAGAGAATACCTTCCTAGTTAAGAGGGAGTGTTGATGTAATTGTAACTTCGGAATGTATTCATTTGTATTTCTTATGTATTGTAACCCGATGTTTATTCCGGGATGTATTGTAATGTATTTGAGTCATGTCATACCCCGATGTTTCGATCGGGAAGTTTCTATAATGAGAAATTCATGTCAAGTCATTGTGGGTAACCCTCCTATTGGTCAAGGGTTAAAGTCCCCACAGTTGTGGGGCCCTTGGGTTATTAGACTATCCTAGTGAATTCGACCCTAGGTGAGTCATTGTAAGTCGGGGTAATAGTCCCCACCATTGTGTTACCCTCCTATTGGTCGAAGGAGGCAAAGTCCCCACAAGTGGTGGGGCACTAGGGTTATTAGACACTCCTAGATATGTCGGCTCTAGTAAGTAATTGTTAAGTGAGGCCGACATGATGGAGTGGGTTCCAACTAAACGGAAGAATATAAATAGAGAGTGAGAGCCTCTCTATTTATCACTTGCAACAAACACACTCACTCATTGGGGTGCATGAGTGAGAGAGGAGAAGCTCTCTCAATGTGAGAGAGAGAGGCTGCTGCTATCAGGAGTGCAACTTACTGTTTTGGGGTCTTACCATTTTGTGTTGATTCTATCTCTGAGGAAGTTACGAGGTTTTATCCTTTATGGTTTCCCCGAGGAAAAATATTTGTGTCTCTTGTCTCTTGTGATGTGCTTATGTTTTATTGTTGTGCTTGTTATTCTCTTAGTGAAAATATCCTATGATCATAATGCTAGCACATATGATGAAAAACTAACACTTGGTTTGTAGGGTTGGGTGCTTATGTTCTATGTTAATGATCAAGTCCTTTGAATGCTTTATTCTTTGTATTGTTGATTGTCGTCTGAGTTTATCACTTTTCCTCTTTGGATATAGCAAGCTTTTTAGTTTAATAGTTCCTCCAAGTCGAGGTGTGTTCCAGTTTATTCCTTTTGGTTAAAGTGGGATACTTTGGGATCTTTTGGCCTCATTTCACTATTGTGTGCTTAGATTAGTCAAATTTGCTCGCATTTGCATTCATTTGCATAGTAATTTTTGAAGTTGTTTGAAAAAAAAATTATACTCTGGCATTAGGTTGCATTCAGTATTTATTTTCGCTATTTTTCAAAGAAAAATTCAAAAATTCTTAAAAAATAGTCTTGTAGTGTCTCATGCTTAGTTTTAAATTCATTAACTTTACTTAAAAGAAAATAAAACTTGGCTTAGTAGTTGCATATCACTTTGAATTTCTAGCTATTACATCATTTTTGCTTTTTTTTATCAAGTCTATAACACCATACAAGTTTCACGCCATTTTCCTCTGACTCAAAATAGCCTATTAAAAAGAACGACATAATTAAAAATCACTAGTAAGTTTATCTTTTTTAGGTTCATACACCAACTAGCTTAGGCTAGACTTGTGGATTAGGGAGTTTAACTCTCCACAAGTATTTGATTTTAGACGTAGTTGGCCAATCACTAGGTAAATCCTCCTCTATATTGAGTGTATCTGGGAAGCTCCTCTCACACAGGATTTAAGCACAAGGCCGCGCAAGGACCTGGACTGAGGAGATAACCCTATGATTCCTTGTTCGAGCGTAGATCAGGATTTTTACGCATCTAGGAACTTCTATCAATACCACCTCTTGGGCCCCGTGCGGTGCTGGTGGTGACAGGGTTTCGAGCTTTGCTACCCTGCCCATGAGTACGAATCAGGCTTGTGATTGTCCCCCCCAGACTCTCAATGTAGTTGTGGTATCTTTTAGTCTCTTTGACATTAGGGTTCATACATAGGTATACCGAAAGGCTATTTCTGGTCTACCTTGGACGGGCTTGGAAGGTAACCCCGATAGAAGGTGTGGGAGGGCAGTTGGGTGATTCCTCCTCTTGTGCCTAAGAACATCTACAAGGATGCCAAGTAACCATCTATTAGCTTTCTTCTAGAAGGAATATCTTATACCCATTTGTCTGTTTGGATTTAGAAAAAAATTCGTGAGTGATGTGTGGTTTGTTTGTATTTAGTTAGCCTTTAGGTGTGTGAATAGTCAATTTTTAGCTGTGGAGGACCAACCTCTCAGAAGGTCAATAAGGTTGCAAAACCTTCCTCCAGCTATTACAGTGGAGCCTCCACCACCCCCTCAAAGGCAGAGATTAGATACTGACAGTTCTTTTGAACCGGTAGGAGTAAGCAAAGTTCCAGGTGAACCGAACTTAGGACTAATCAGGTTGATACAACCGCGGTAGATATTGAAGACTTGTAGGCTGACGAGTTTGCAAGGAACTTTAACCCACCTCTTACTAACTTAAACGATCATGTGATCGTCCAAGTTCTTCCTTTTACCTCACCTGTGATTGGTGTTCCCGTGAGTAGAGTTATGGCTAACCCTGGAGAGGGTATTTCTACCCCCACTTCAGCCATGTTGGTTGGAGTGCCACCTCCCTTGGTTGGTACTCCTAGACCAAGTGCATCTACTGCACCTTTATCACCGAGTAGTCGAGTAGTCCAACCATCAGCTTCCTCCCATGTATTAGATCCTTCTAGTGGGGTGGTCACTGGGATTCCCAGTGCTCCTTTTGCTTCCCCCTCTTTCATGCACACTAATCAGAGTGGTCCTAGTAGATCCTCCTCATTTGTTCAGGGATTCCCGTGGAATGGGAGGCACATTCCCCCATCTACCCCTTATGTAGTCCCTACACCTGCATATGTTGGGATGCAATTTGGAAACATTAATGCTTTTGGACAAGGTTTCCATACCCTAATTTCAACCTCGTTTATGATTTCTCCCTTTTTCCATTTTCAGTGGAGGGATACCTACTCATGTCTTTCAGACTCCAGTTTCATCTGGAGGGGCTCAAACCACTTATACTGCACCGTACACAAATAATCCACTGTCTTATGGGTGGAATCCATTTCAAAGTCGTACAACTACTTCACAACCGGCGGTTGGAGGCAACCCCACCTTTACGTTTGGGAACCAGGGGGCAGGTCCTTCTACCTCCCAAACTCATGCTTTTCAAGATCCGATTAGGCCTAAACTTTCGTTCCTCTAAGTTGATGAATGACACGGTGAAACATCGTGCCACACGGCCTCCTGTTCCAAGCAAGTTACCCTTATACATTCCAAAGTTTGAGGGCGAAACTGGTGAAGATCTAGGTGCCCATATCACCACTTTTCATTTATGGTGCTCTTCCAGGTCACTGAACGATGACACTGTTCAGATGAGGCTGTTCCAAATAATTTTTACTAGCATTGCAACAAAGTGGTATATTGAATTGTCGTCTGTTGCGTTTGACAGTTTTTGGGACTTAGAAAATGTGTTCCCGAACCACTTCCAGCTTCATGTCCGGTATGATTCTGGTACAAACCTATTTTCTACCTTTTTAAAAGACAAAGCTTTGCACATCTTGGATCATATCCAAGAGTGGAAAAGACGAAAGAAGCTTATTAAAGCCACCATTCCCCCTGAGTTCTTGTTGGAGTGGTTCCTTAAATATTTATTGCCTTATATATCTAAGGATGTATCCACTTCAAGGGTGACCACTAAAGAAGAGGCCATCCTCAGGGCCCACTAGATGGATTTGATATATGCTCAATTTGGGATATTATATGAAATCATACCTGAGGCATCGCGGTCCACCCATAATGTCGAGAAACCCAATCCTGGACCCCATGCCAATGGCGTGGTTGATTCAGTTAATTCTCCCACTGTAGAGTCATTGGCTAAGCAACTCCATGATTTGTCTGTCAAGCGGTCTATAGTAGAGGCAGCAATGCCTGTCCCCTCACCCAAAAATGAAATTTTTTTTGCACAGTCCCCCCAAAAGGGAAATCAGCATCCCAGTGGGAAAAGGAAGAAAGGGAAGAGAGGTGAGGGAAATCAAAACAAGCCTAAAACCACGAACAATGTTGATGGGGGCAAGAAGGATAAGAAGAAGGTGAAATTTCCCTGTAAGCTGTGTCAGGGAGATCACTTAACTCATCAATTCCCTCTCATTGATCAAGCTCAGAAGTTGCTTAAGAACCAACAACCGGATGTCCTGAAGGATCCATTTCCCCAAGGATAGAATGCAGCTTCTGCTTCTAATGTAGTTGGGGGCACCCCTCGTACCCCTCCTAACCAAAATTATATCAACATGGTACGATCTAGTGCCTTGCTCCGAAAAAGAAACAAAAAATATGAGATGGAGGCTCAGGAGAGGGGTAAGTCTGTTGGTGAAACCTCTATCCCTCTCACGATCGAGAATCCTGCTGATCCAATGCCTAAACTACCAAAAAGTGTCTTTAAAAAGGAATTTCACAATCCAAACTCTAGGGCTGCTTCTAACTACTCTATGGTGGAATATTTGTCCCAAACTCCTTGTGCGATGTCCGCATTGGAAGTGCTTCAGAGTTGTCTTGCTCAGCGAGATGCCCTTTTAGCAGCTTTAGGCAGTATGGATTCCTTGAGTTTGATGGAAAAGTTTAATCTGTCAGATGTTAACATGCACCTACTGTATCATGTGGCTTTGTCAGTAGATTTCGTTCATGGTGGTAAGACCATTGGGCATAAATTTGTTGACGAGGGTTTTTCCATATGTGTTATGTCTCTTTCTTGTTGGAAGGCTTTAGGTTCCCTGGAACTAGTTTCATCAAAAACCTTGCTTACTGCTTTCAACGGGAGTTATTTCTGCTCGCATGGTATCCTACCGTCTTTTTAGATTAAGTTGGCAGGGAAAGCGATTGATGCTCCATTGGACTATAACTTGCTTCTGGGGATAAGTTGAACGTACGCTATGTGTGGGATTTCCTCAGATGTTCTTCGAGTAGTGGTTTTTCCACATGAAGGAAAGTTGGTTATTGTTGACCAACTCAATTTCACTTGAAGAGGCCATTTGGAAACGAATGAGTCCACCGTACCTTTCGTTGATCAAGTCAAACAAGCTGCGGAGAGCTTGGGGGCTGGAATGTATTCATCGTTAATGGGCACATTTGATATCCCATCCCCAATAAATTATTTAGGTTCTATGAGTGTGGGTAAGTCTATCGGGAAGGTTGTCGATAGAAATAATCCTTGGGTCCTTCCTACCCATCATGAACCTTAGGTTCCCTTATCTACAATGGGAGTGGATTACCAAGCTATCGTTAACACCACTCCCAATCCAATCTTGACTCCTTCTACAGTCTCAGAGGAGTCGGAAGAAACTTACTTGCCTGCTTAGGCAGAGATCTCTTTATATTCTTATGACTTCTTAGATATGGTTTTGCCTTCGGATGAAGCCATTTTGGAAGCCATGAGTGGCGAGATAAGATCTGCGAATATCTTCACCATAGATCCTACTTCCTTCCAGAGCTGAGTAGAATTGAAAACTAGGAGTTCCATGTGAGACTGGAGTTCCATGATTTCGATCTACTGATTAATCCCTTTCCTAGGGAGAGAATTTTTGTCGAGGGGAATATGGAAAGTATTTCTGTCAACATTCCTATCAACATCTCTGCAAACCCCAATGTCGTCGAAAAATGTACATATCGGTGCAAACTACTCTCCGAAAGAGATTGCTATCTATACTTCCTTATTTAAAGAGTTCTGTGACGTGTTTGACTGGTCATTTGAGGAGATTCCAGGAATTGAGCCATCAATTGTTTAACATGAAATACGAACCTATACTGACACTAAATCGGTTCAACAAAAGCTTATAACTGTTAACCTGCGTAAGGCGGTAGCCGTTAAGGCTGAAGTGGAAAAATTGTTGAAAGATGGGTTCATCTACTCGATTGCTTTGAAGGAATGGGTATCCAATCTTGTTCTTGTTGATAAGAAGCAAGGGACAATACGCGTATGCACAGACTTCCATGACTTGAACAAGGCATGTCCCAATGACAATTACCCCACACTTTTTATAAATTAAATCGTTGATGCTTGTGCGGGTAGTGAAGTTTTTTCATTTATGGATGGTTTTTCTGGGTACAATCAAATTCAATTCACGCCGGAAGACCAACATAAAATGGCTTTTATTTGTCGATGGGGTGCCTTTGCATACAAAAAAATGCCCTTTGGATTGAAAAATGCAGGAACTACCTTTCAGTGGGCAATGAATTTTTCCTTCCATGACATTAAGAGCGTTTTTGAGCCTTACCTAGATGATTTGTCTGCTCATTCTCGTAAGAGGATCGATCATCCAAACCACCTTCGCTTAATTTTTGAACAATGTAGACATTACAAAATACGCTTGAATCCCCACAAGTGTGTTTTTTTCGTTGAGTCGGGACAACTACCCGGGTTCATAGTATCAAACAAAGGTATTCAGGTGGATCCTTTGAAGGTAGAGGCCAGTGTAAATCTGCCTCCTCCTTGTTCTATCAGGAAACTTCAAAGCCTGCAAGGAAAGTCTAATTTCCTTCTACATTTTATCGGTAACTATGCCAAGATCACTAAGGGTTTCATGCGCCTGTTGAAACAGGACACTCCATTTGTATGGGATGAAACCACACGACTTGCTTTCGAGGCATTGAAGAAATCATTAGAGGAAATTTGGGGTCTAAAATGGGCCTTATAAGAAAATATTCCAACAATAAGTTCTTATGAGTTGGAATTCAAAAACCAATAGAATTTCAATAAAATGAGTCAACCATAATGGTTGAATTGACATATTTGTCATAAAAAATAACTACTTTTTTGTTCGTATTTTCGACATATCTCCCTGTGTTTTTACTCAAATTTTGATCGGTAGAGATCGTTGGATGCGGAATTTGATTCTGCATCCAACGAGTATCCACACTGCATACTTTTGATGGACCTCGCTACCCCAAAAACAAGAAATACTTGAAAAAACGTGATGATGATGTCATCATCACATTTTTTAGGTATTTCTTGTTTTTGGGGTAGCGGGGTATGTCAAAAGTATGCAGTGTGGGTACTCATTGGATGCAGAATCAAATTACGCATCCAACGATCTCTCACAATCGAAATTTCAGTAAAAACACAAGGAGATATGTCGAAAATATGAACACAAAAAGTAGTTTTTTTCTTTCTTCCTCCAAAATTAATAAATATTATTTTATTATTTTAACTATTATTTNTAAAATTCCTCTAATGCTTTGTTGTCGGCTCCTTTGTTACGCCCACTGGATTACTCTCAAGATTTTATATTGTATCTAGATGCATCGGAGTTGACCATTGGGGTAGTATTGGTCGAGGAAGATGAAAATCTCCAAGAGCATGTTGTCCATTATCTTAGTCGCACATTGGCTGGTCCTAAACTTTGATACTCCCACGTCAAGAAGTTGGCTTTAGCAGTTGTTTATGCTATGCAAAGGTTACGTCACTACATCCTACTGAGGACCACTACAGTAGTGGCAGATGTTAATCCCTTTCAGTATGTTTTGTCTCGATGCATAATCAGGGTCAAATTCAATAAATGGATAGCCATTCTCCAAGAATTTGACTTGGATTTCGAGCCTATCAAATCTAAAAATTCATTAGTTTTTGTAGAGCTTATTGCAGAATTTCCAATGGAAGAGAATGTAGTGGTTGAAGAAGACTCATTCCCAAAAGAGTACAATTTTTTTTATTTCAACCTCTGATCCTTGGTACGGAGATATACTTATCTATCTCCAGACTTTGAAGTGTCCCGCGTCCTTCTTGAGGGAAGAGCAACGTAAACTGCACGTACATGCGGAAAAATACCTTATCATCGGGGATACTTTGTACCGTAGAGGGGTAGACTCTGTTTTGCGTCATTACCTCACCCACGAGGAGGTCGAGCATGTCCTAAATGATTCCCATAGTGGAGCATGCGGCGGTCATTTATCTGGGTTAGCAATGGCCCATAATATTTTACGTGCCGGTTATTTTTGGCCCATGATCTTTAAAGATTGTATGGAGGATGTGAAGCATTGTCATCCATGTCAGCTTTACACCAGGAAAATACGATAACATCCTGCTCTGTTTTCCGTCATCCGGACCCCTTCACTAAGTGGGGGGTGAATTACGTGACGTGCAACCCATTTTTGGTTGGGGGGCACAAATATATCATTGTCAATGTTGATTACTTCACCAAGTGGGCAGAGGCAATGCCTATCTTCAGAGCTGACGGTGAAACTGCAGCTTTCTTCCTATTCAACCAGATCATTACTTGCTTTGGAATTCCAAAAGGAGATTGTCACTGACCATGGTATTCATTTCCAGAATATCATGATGAATGAATTGGCTACTATGCTAGGGTTCAATCAATATTACTCATCTTCCTTATACCCACAAGCGAATGGTCAAGTCGAGGTAGTCAATAAGACCTTGAAGACCATTCTCAAGCGTATTATTAATGCAACCTAGTAAAATTGGCACATTATGCTATATCCTGCACGTTGGGCATACCGAACTAATGTTAATACTGCCACGGGGTTTTCACCTTTCCAACTTGTTCACTGGGTGGAAGCAGACACTCCAGTTGAGAGTGAAATTTCATCACTTAAAATTGCCATTCATGTACTCCATGACACAACTAAATTAGAAGAACGTTTGCTACATTTGGAAAATCTAGATGAACGACGCAGAGATGCATTAACGGAAAATGAAGCTCATAAGAATAGGGTTAAAAACCAATATGATAAATCGGTCAATCCTAGAATTTTCTCTGAGGGGGAGCTTGTCTTGCTCTGGCATCAGGACAAAGAACCCCTAGGGACATGAAAGTTCAATTCCATGTGGTTAGGACCCTACATTCTGTCGAATGTCTTGAAAAAAGGGGCATATGAATTAACTGATTTTGATGGAAATAAGTTTCCCGATCCTAGAAATGGGCTCTACCTGAAGAAGTACTATGCTTAGGCTTAGTACTTTTTCTTGTATTTTTATTGTATGTTATTTTATGTACAATATTTAGTTGGTTAGTGTTTCTTATACCATCTGGTGATTGTTACAGATGTTAGTTGAGTGGTTCGTAGGTTTTGTCGATGGCGCTAGTTTTCATACTTGTAACCTGGCTTCAGCCGCATGGGTCATCTATTCACCCTCAGGACAACTAGTTGCCTCTGGAGGCGCTTGTCTAGGTCTTGCTACCAATAACGGTTGAGTACAGGGTTGTTATTGAGTTGTTATGGGATGCCTTGTCACGTGGCATCACCCAGTTGGAAGTCAGACTTGACTCTCAACTGGTGGTTTCCCAACTCAATGGATCTTATCAGGTGTGAAACCCTACCTTGTTACGTCGGTTTTTGCAAGTTAGATTACTTGAAAGAAATTTCGATTATATTTCATTTAATCACATTCCAAGTAATGAAAATACATTAACTGATGCATATGCGAACTATAATCTATATTGGCATTTAACACGCATTTTGTAAAATATACATAACAGATACATTTGGAACACATGTAAATAACCAGGCAAATATATACATATGTAAAAATCTGTCCATAGATAGGTCGAGTTTTGATCCTAAAATCGAGTCACAACTGTATAAATACACAAAAAAAATGGATTGCAATCCATAAAATGCCCATATATCTAGGCCTGATCACCCACATCACCAGCATCACTAGCATCATCAGCCTCATCAGTTGCAACAACCTCTTCGGCTTCTATGTAAACTAGAACGGCCCTGGCTACCCTCCTCATGAGGCGTATCCAGATAGGTGGAATTCCTACTACAAATTCCTGCATAACAACATGAATCTACTCAATCTATATAATCAGGACTCTTTGGGTCAGCCTAGCCAGCTATCCCTCGAGTACCCTGAGTAAACCCTAGTCTCCACCTGGTACAGGCCACACATACATCATGGGGTGCCCATCGGGGCGTACAGGTCCAATATCTGTATTTCACAAACATTAAAATGGATTAAAAACTCTTATACATATGTATATATTTTTATGATAAAAATTCATAAAAAAATTTAAAAATATAAAAAGCAAATACCTAACTCTCTTGTCACGTCCCCAACCCTTACTCGGCCGAGAAGACGTGACAACATCTATCAACCCGGGCAATCTAGGCCCCCATGAACATAATACATATATAAAAATGCATTGAACTTAAAGCATATAAATACACAGATGCATAATAAAATGTACATGATATATACAACAAAACTTAAATCATTCATTCAACACATTCATTCATTAAACATGTTCATGATAATTTCATAATAATCCATAAGAAAATACAGTTGCAGAACTTAAATAAACAAGAATACTTATCTTTAGAGAAGCTTGTCCCGCAACCAGCTATGTCGCTGCAACATTCCACTCAACCATAGGTCAGTGTGCTATTTAATCTCTCAGCAACAATGCCACCATCGAGTTGGGCATGATTTTCCCCAAGGAATAAGGAACACTAGCCGACCTTCCCCATAGCCAAGGATACAATAGAACTCAGTAAATCCAACACAGTTGGGTTTATCAGACTTACACAGGTAGTGGTTTACACTTAAACAAATTCACATGAGACACATCGAGGCCAACATATGGGTTTATCAGGCTACCATCCAACCCATCCTTCCAGTTGGGTTTATCAGGCTGCCAAGGAAGTGGAAAGACTGACTGCTAAGCTAGTGAGCTCAACCCTAGAGCTATGAACACCCACACTGGATCTATCCTGATTTATAAATAAATTACACACCCAACACAAGGAAGCATTGCCTTCTCTGCTACACAGTCCCTCAGGCCATGCCTTCCCTTCCAGTGCTATTCAAGGCATGCAAAGAAGAAAACCAGCCTTCTAGATTGGTCTATGAGGTTCTTTCACACACTAGGTTTATCAAGCAAGTCTAGACTCTGTTTACATTCCTTCAATCAATTCATATGCCAAACGTGGATGCACACACCATGATCTCAGTCCTGGGATTTATCAAAACATAGCAGACACCAGGGATTACATACACACACATAAATTTAAAAATTTTTGAACATTGCCAGTGCCAAACCGACTACTGCAAATTACCAAAATGAAAACGTTTGCTGGTTATAAAAAATCAAAGACAAGAAATCGAATTATGGGCAATCGGGTTCAGGAAAACAATTAGCAGACAGGAGAAAACGTGAGCGAGGACAACCCACACAGGAAAACCAAAAACGTGAAGGATTCAAATCGTCGGACAGGAGAATTTCATGAAAGGTTCAAACTCAAAATCGTTTTTGCTTGCTTTCACTTGTGTGAATGCCCAATTGGGTTTCCAAAAACGTTTTTCCCTTCCAAAATCATGAGGGAAGGTGAAACGCTGCCGCATGAGGGAAAGGTGGTCGTTTTTTGGTGTTTTCTTTCCCAAGAAAATTTAAAAACATTTTTCCAAAAATGGTGCTCTGCCCATTTCGAATTTCTTCCCCCTCTTCCAATCCCCCACTTCCTCATCCTTAGGAAAAATCATGCCCCCGTCTCATTTAGTTGCGTTGACATAGCCAGTTGTGGGTTTTTTAATTAAAATTGCAATTTTAACATGATGTCCAGTTTTTTTTAATTTTCATCTAGCATAAAAAAAATACCATCAGCCCAACCTTAATTGTCGAAACATAAATACTAAATCGATGGTGGGGATTTTTCCTAGCTCCACACCATGATTATTTACATCATTTATTTAAATGCAACAGGGTCAAAACCCGGGGTGTTACATCTCCCCATAATCCCCCTGGCGGGAGGACGAGATCGTTGTCTCCTTGTAAATATAATACGGAGTAAGGAAACTGTTCGAGTGTTGGTAACTGTCGCTCCCACCACACATAAAATTCATCATCATATACACCCTGGATTGATCCTCCTCCACCTTGATGGAGGAATACTTCTCCCCACCTGGTCAGTCTAGGCTGGCGAGGAGAAAATGTTGGAAGTGGTATTGTAGGGCTGATAGCAAGCACTCTCTCAAAGAAGAATGCTACCAATATGTTGGAATATCCAAAATTCTTGCGGCATCCTCTCTTACAATCAGATAGTTGCTTCCTCATGATCGGGATCATACCCGAGCACCAATCGAACACAATTCCCTGTATACACTCCACGGAAACTCTCATTTGTGTTCGAGTGGTGATATGTAATGAAGAATATACTGCAACCCATACTATTATACTTACCACTACCTGTAGTGGGAATTTGGAGATATGAACAATCGAGATGCATGATCCCTTTTTCTGACTACCTGGTGTGTAGTAGGTGTCCACATAGTCTTGGATACTCATAGGGTCACCACCCTTGTCAATACCTTCGAGGTTCACATACATACCCCTGCGAGACAACCTCGTGATGAAATACATGTCTTCTATAGTTATCTCCAAGATCTCACTTTGAATATCAAAAGCACCGAGGTCATGATCCCAATAGTTGACCAAATGCTCAAGCAAGCGGACATTGGCCCTCATTGGAGAAGTGCAGAAAAATTTAGTAAACCACTTTGTCATAAGTCATGCATATTCAGGGCATCGCGGAGAGCATCTTGGTCCATATCTTCATGCTCTCGTTCCCTCCATTCTAAAACCATGTTGAACCTGCCCATTTGACCACCATTGATCATTAGAATCCATCAAATTCTTTTAATTTTGGTCAAATTTAAAATTTCCTATGTTACGCAGTACACGCGACTGTCCTTTAGACAGGTCGTGTGTCACACATGAGTTGCCTTCATGCAGGTCCCGTGTATGCGACTGTCTTAGTCTCCTACCTATGTGTATTGTGCAACGTCCCCAGGGCAGGCCCAAAACATTAAAAATTTGCATAAAAATGAAATTTAGAATGGTTGGAATGAAAGAGAAGGGAAAGCTAGCTAACCTGACACTTGCGGATTTTGAAATCGTCCACCAGTTTGTCCTTGCTAAGCAATCCAAGTCAAAGGTGAAATATTTCCAAATTGGGTAAAAATTTCAAATGGTATGTTTTAATTCTATTTTTGAACTATATATAGAAAAAATTTCAATTTTGTGGGTTTCTAGTCTATAGTTTGAAAATTATTTTTATATTTGAACTAATACCATGTCTTTTTCCCTAATGCAATAGGTTCGAAGTCTTTCAAAAGTTGTTATCTACTCATAGAGTCATATAGGGTAGGATTTGGGTCTTTCATTTGTCTTTATGCATCTATACCTTATCCATTTTTAACCCTAGGATTACCTCTTTGACCACGGACTATGGTGTTTAACCATTTTTACCTCGTCTACATCATTGTTCTTCCATGGATTGGGCCTCCTTTCTATGAGTACCCTAGTTTAGAACATTTCTCGTCTTTTGGTACTCATGCCGCATTTGTCATAGGTTTGTGGGAGCCTTCTTAGCTATTTTTCATGACAAATTGAGCCTCATTATTGGTCTCTTTTTATAAGCTATCCATTTTATAAGGCTCCATGGCCTTATGGAGTTTCTTTAGGCCCAGGTCTGACTCCTCAAAACATACTTGACTACCGAGTAAACTTGTTCGTTTAGGCTCGTTAAGAATATGTGAACGGGCATCCACATTGGTGGTAGTTTATCACCTTTTCAGACCATATGGAGTAATACGAAAAAGGAGCACTCTCTTTTCCTCGGAATTGAGAAGAGTATTCTCAGGTATAGGTTTATCACTTTTCCGAACCTGAGGGACTAAATTTATGGAAAAGGATGCCCCAATATGAGATTCGTTTTCTCTTTTTTGTGCTTTGGACCTAAACATGAAAAAGATTCTGAGTGTACTTTATGTCTTTGTCATGTTCGTTAAACCCTAAAGAACAAATCATCAAGTTTACTGTTGTAAGCCCCATTTCTCGTAATCAAATGGATCTTTCAGAGTGATCTTGCCTTCCTTCACACTCGTAAAGCTCAGGCACATGTTTCTTTTGAAGGAGCGTTGGCTAGGTGGTAATTTAACCTTTTTCAGACCTTCCTGAATTAGTACGAAAAAGGTGCGTCTTACTTCTTCGGAAGCTAAAAGAGTTCTTTTGTGGATTGTTTTATACTTTTCTGGCCTCATGAGACTAAATTGTATGAAAAAACACCCCCTGGAGTCTTCTTCAGAGTTTTCAGACTCTCAAAATATGAAAACATCAATGAGCATGTACTAGCTCAGGCTCGTAAAATCCATGAATAAGTAACTTTATCAAGCATTATTCTCTCCCCTCTTCAAGCTTGTCAAAAATGAAGAGAGACATGAGTTGACTTTCCTGGACTTATTAAAATTTAAAAGGAAAGATGAGGAAGAAGTACTCTCTTTGGGTTATAAATAGTGGTAGCATGTCATCCTTGAACATACCACTCTCTGAAATTTCCGATACTCATGTTTTAGTTTACACTTTCAGCTCAGTTATTACTTCAAGTTTCTTACTCCTCCACTTGTCCTTTATACATGGGGAATCTGATCATGTCTCCTACATGACAGATAAGTCTAGTTGTCCTATCTGTGAGTTAAAATATTCCTTGGGTCATCTCTATGTCATGCTCACTGTTCAAGGATCTATCCCTTCATCTAAATATTATCTTGATTCCATCATTATCCTATCTGAGTTTTACTTGTGTCTACCTTCCCGTATCCACTTCCTAGTCACTCTTGTGATCTGTTGGAGGATCCATTGCCTTCCTCATCATAGTATGGTTTCTCATCGGTATTTCTTGAAGACGAAGACCTAGACCTTTGAATATGGTGCCTTAGGATTCACTATCATTACTGGTGAACTCATTTGCTTTAGTTGTCAGTTTCACTCCTTGTCTGACATTCTATTTATTTCTTTCCATGTTCGACTCCAGCACATCTATTCACATGGTAAGGATTGTACTGATTCCTTTGGATTTTGATGAAGACCTTGGGTTCACATCTATAACCTAAGTTGCGCAAGATCGTGTTATGTTCAGTAACACGGCTTTCAGATTTTGAAGAATCATCATTGTATATTGTGGCTTCGATCCACCTTTGTAATATACATGGTCTTGTACCTGTAGTGTTCCATTATATTGAACATGGCATCCTCGGATATGATTTTGTATATGAAATTGATATGTATTTGTTTCAATTACTTCCTCTGCTGCCTTGGACACTTGACTTCTCCAAGATTAAAATATTATAATTTATTTTGGCCATCGCTTCCCTCTAACCTCACAAATTAGGGGGCATCTGTTATCACCCAAAATGGCACCTCTTCGTCTGAGTACTGGCATATAATATGTCGAGCCATAAAAGGACAAAAAGGATTGAAGTAGCCAAAACACTATAGATGTGCATGACTGTTGATACATAATCTCCTGACCAGCTTAATATATTTTTATTTGGAGATTAGGGTTGCACACGTGACTATTTGCATTGCAACCCGTTTGTTATACACGACTATTTGAATTGCAACTCGTGTGTACATCGAACACGTGACTTGCCTTAAGGAAAGGAGCGTTTAATACGCTTCTTTCCTATATTAATACGTGTGTGTACCTTAATGTAATGTTAAAAAATATAAATCACGATTAGTCGAGATCAGTTGAGTCCCTAATCATAACTATCTCAATTGTCTCAACTTATCCTAACCTTTGAAACCTCTCTATTTCCCCATGTATAAATAGGGCATGGGATGGGGCTAATCAATCATTATTATAAGAGAAACTTTATGCTGGTGATATGCCTTCAGACATATTGGAGCAGTAGAACTCATTGTCCTCATTTTGCAGAGGAGTCCTTGTTCCAAAAGCTAGGTTGTAATTTCACCATTCTTTGTTTATTAATAAAGAAAGTTCTTCTTCCAATCTTTGTATTGTTGCATTCTTGTATATGATGAATTATGTATTGTTTCAATTATTTTATTATGCACATGTATCTCATTAACCATTGATATATATATACAAGATATTGCTGGAATAATTTGTTCTTTGCAGGTGAATTGAAGAATCCCTGGAATCTTTGGAAGAGACTGAAAGAGGATACGACCAAGCTTGGATCAATCGTCATAAACCAGGTATGCTAATCTTCCTTCCTTTTCCTATTTCAATTTCTACATAAGGTTATTGTCTGCAAGTGTCTTACTAAGTTGGTAACCCCAGAGACCCTAGGTTACAAGGGTGCATTGTCCTTAACAACAGAACTGGCGACTCCGTTGGGGAGTCCAGCCTGTTGTGGGTCTGTTCGTTTGGTTGCCTTACCATCCTTTGCTTCTTTCTGATTCTGGGTGTGTTTAGTCTTTTTACCTTTGATTTATATTTTGGCATGTTCTTGACCTTGTTGGTAGTGTTTTTTCTTTGAAAAACTTTTAGCAGCACACGCAGGTTGTCTACCTAGACAGTCGCGTGTTTCATTGTGTACATGTTGATTTCCTTCTGGACAGTCGTGTGTTTCATTGTGTACATGTTGGTTTCCTTCTGTACAATCGGGTGTCGTACACGGGTTGTCTGCATACACAGTCACATGTTTCCTATAGCATTCTGTTCATACATAATCTCCTAACCAGCTTAATATATTTTTATTTGGATATTAGGGTTGCACATGCGACTATTTGCATTTCATACATGACTATTTGAATTGCAACCTGCGTGTACATTGAACACGCGACTTGCCTTAAAGCAAGGAGCG
The DNA here is from genome assembly GCA_001517045.1 of Pseudotsuga menziesii. Taxonomy (NCBI): domain Eukaryota; kingdom Viridiplantae; phylum Streptophyta; class Pinopsida; order Pinales; family Pinaceae; genus Pseudotsuga; species Pseudotsuga menziesii. The sequence goes on from LPNX010374200.1 coordinate 388,713, forward strand.
TTTCATATGCACCTTTACTGTATTAATACTCACATGTACCTTAATTTAATGTTAAAAAATATAAATCACGATTATTTGAGATCAGTTGAGTCCCAAATCATAACTATCTCAATTGTCTCAACCATCCTAACCCTTCGAAACCTCTCTATTTCCCCATGTATAAATGGAGGGCATGGGATGGGGCTAATCAATCATTATTAGAAGAGAAAATTTATGCTGGTGGTATGCCTTCAAACATCTTGGAGCAGCAGAACTCAGTGTCCTCGGTTTGCAGAGGAGTCCTTGTTTGAGAAGCTGGGTTGTAACCTCACCATTCTTTGTTTATTAATAAAGAAAGTTCTTCTTTCAATCTTTGTATTGTTGCATTCTTGTATATGATGAATTATGGATTGTTTCAATTATTTTATTATGAACATGTATCTCATTAACCATTGATATATATATACAAGATATTGCTGGAAGAATTTGTTCTTTGCAGGTGAAATGGAGAAGCCCTGGAAGCTTTGGAAGAGACTGAAAGAGGAGAAGACCAAGCTTAGATCAACTGTCATAAACCAGGTATGCTAAGCTTCCTTCCTATTCCTATTTCAATTTCTAGATAAGTTGATTGTCTGCAAGTGCCTTAGTAAGTTGGTAACCCCAGAGACCCTAGGTTACAAGGGTGCATTGTCCTGAACAACAGGGTTTTAGCAACAAGGGTTACTGATGGAAGAGAAAGATGGGAATTATAGTGAGTGATTCTTCCAGTGTGACTTTACTATATTGGGTGTCTCCCCATATTGGTCCATTCCCTTCCTTTTTTATGATTGAAGGAAGAAGTGAAGGATGGATACCAAGTGGTTGGAGTAGTTACAATTGAGAAAGTTAGTTTGCATAACCTCCTAAATTCCCTCATTTTTTAATTTTGATTTATTCTGCATGAATTTTTAAGGGAATTTACGCTTAATTGATAGGAAACATGTGAATGATTTGCTTCTTCTCATGCACTCCCACAGCGCCACTCCTATACATTGAATGCGTAAAAGGGATTAAACTACTTGAGAGAAGTAGTTTCAGTATGTAGGGATACATGGTTTTAGAAACAAGGGTTACTAATGGAAGAGAAAGATGGGAATTATAGTCAGTGATTCTTCCAACATGAATTTACTATCTTGGGTGTCTCCCCATCTTGGTCCATTCCCTTCATTTTTTATGATTGAAGGAAGAATTTAAGAATGGATACCAAGTGGTTGGAGGAGTTACAATCAAGAAAGTTAGTTTTCATAACCTCCTAAATTCCATCATTTTTTTAATTTTGATTTTTTTTGTATGATTTTTTAAGGGAATTCGCGCTTAATTAATAGGAAACATGCGAATTATTTGCTTCTTGTCAGTGCGACAAATGAGAGTTGTTAGTTTTTAATGCATTCATTTGTACTAATTAAATAGAGTATTAATGATTCGCTCCCAATGAACTAGCACGTGCAAATTATTGGGGAATTTTCTCCTGATGAACTAGAAAAATGTGAATTCCTCTTTGTAATGTTGAAAATATCCAAAATGAAAGGGAGTGAGTTGGGGATTCACTACAAATGCTTAATGCCATCAAATAAGAGTTAAATAATAGGTTGTTCCATCCATAAATTTTCTATTTGTGAATGTGCAATGACACTTTAAGTGTTCTCTTTTTAAACCGTCATCATGGACAAAGAAGTGTTGATTCGAGCTATAAAAAAATCCCCCTAATGTGTGAGGTCATAAGGGAACATGATGGATGAAATGAATTGTAACCAAATGTGGAGTGAAATGCGGATAGACATGGCTGAGATTCAAAGATTCTTAGTTTTGTCAAAGTAATTGAAACATAAAATAGGTGTCAAACAATATTTTCCTTAGGATGGAGGTATCCATGCTCAAAGTGATAGAACATGAACCCCAAGTAGTATAAAATTTGGATCCATGACATATATGAATGTAGTAATCATGGCCATGAAATAATACATAGTGGATCCATGTGATATATAAGTGGGTTGTCACAAAGATGATACACAATCTATCCATGTTGTTCAGAAGAACATAGCCATGAATATATATACATTAGATCTATTTCAATCTAGAGATCATAGCCATGAATGAATACATAGTGGATCCATGTCTCATCATGCATCAGGAGAACACTATGTAGTTGATATGACAAATGGTTGTCCCAATGGTAATAGTGTCATATGAGGTGTGGTACAGATCGACGGTGTGGAAAGAAAAGGGCAGAAGTCGAAAAGCGGAAGATACAAGAGTTTGGTCGAAAAGAGTTATAAATTACGCCTTCTGACCTCTGCGATCCAGATGTGATGGTCAAAACAGATTTTGTGCAAATCAATGGTGCGCAAAGACGCAGGAGGGCGGCAATAAGAAATCGGGAAAATTAAGTATTCGGGCATGAGAAAATTGAAAGTCCGAGTTCCACTTTTCGCTTTCCAAAAAAGTGCAGAGGCAAAAAGGCGGAAGCGGAAATTTGGGGACTGAAAAGTCAAAATTCGCATCCGTGAAATATTGAAGTTTGGCTTTCCGCTTTACGGAAAAGTGCAGAGGCAGAAAGGAAAAAGAGGAAATCCAGGGTCGGAAAAGTCATAAACGTGTTTTAGAAAAAGTGGAAAGTCTATTTTTCGTTTTCCGCCAAATCGATGGTCCGGAAGTTTTCTGTAGACAATCAATGGTGCAGAAAGAAAAAGTGGCAGAAGGGCGGAAAAGGAAAAGAAATTTGATCTCGAGAGTTAGAACTTCCACTTTTGTTTTCTGCAGTCCGGATCCGATGGCTCAAATCGATCCCGCGCAGATCAATGGTGTTGAATAATGGAAGGGAAGAAAATTGGAAAACAGAAATACAAAGAATTTGGTCGTAAAAAGGTTTAAATTCCGCTTTCTTCAATCCGCTTAATCGACGGCTCAGAGCGCTTCCGCTAAATATCGACGATGCGGAAAGAAAACAGTGGAAGTAGAAAGGTGGAAATGAAAAAGGTGAAGTTTATACAGTTCATAGAGATCTGACACAAATCGACTGTGCAGAAAGAGAGGAGAGAAAGTTGAAACGCATAAATATGAAGTCTTGGTTATGAAAAGTATTGATCTCGATTTTTGTTTTCTTCCAGCCTGCGGCTTGATCTCAGATCAACGGCTGGGAAAGTTTATGGCGAAGATCGACAATGCATAAAAGGGAAACATGTGCATGAGTTAAGCATACCTCTCGATAGGAGGAAATAAGTAGACCCCACAGCTTTCAATGGTCCAGATCATCCCTGATCTCAGATCCACGGTGGGTATTGATTTCACTTATTCAACATGCACGGGGAAATGAACTTTTGAAATTCATGGAATCGTTTAAAGGGCCTACATGTTCTGATGGCTCATATCAAGGTGTACCGAGATCCATGGTCGAGAAAAATTCCACTAGTTCAAAGTGTCATTGTTTTAATTCTCCAGAATTCAGCGAAAGTTTAAGGAGCAAGCAGGTCCCGCCACGTGTTTCCATCTCCTTATTTTGGCTAAATGATCGATGGTCTAGAAGGAATTTCGTAGGTGAAGATGCAGGCAGAAAATAAGCTATTGCAAGTTGCTTGAAGATCCTCTGAACTGTCATTTTCAGCAGCGATCCTGAGTCCTTGTTGTCCAAATTCTACAACTGATCCATCATGCGTGACCCCGCGTGCTTGTTTTTTTGGTTTAAGATCATGGCGAATCTGCCAGGTCATCATTTTGTTAATATTCAGTATCATTGATGTAATTGTTTTTGGGTTTTTGAGGTTGGTATTAGAAGCCAATTAATACTATAAATATACCCTCAATAGAGGAAGACGAGGTTGGAAGCCGTGAGGTTTGGGGTATGTAAATTGAGATCTGCCCTTAATAAAATGACAGAGCCGAATGTAGGCTTGTTGCTGCAGAGATTCCTGTGTATGTCATAGTTACAGTCTATTATTTCTTTTCTTATGTGCATGTCTTCCTGTTTAACTTGCCATTATGTATTCCTTCAGATCTAGAATGAGTGTATAATAGTTCAGAATTCATATTGTTATGCTTTGGCTATTGTTCTAGGTTTTCACCAAGCTTTCCCCCCAAATTGATGCAGAACTCATCTTTCCGATGCTCTACATTGATGGACTGTCATCTTTCTTCTTTTATCACAAGACCAACAGCATTTTGACTGTAACTGAATGCTACCTTGCCTCTGTAATAAATTTCCCCTACAAATTGTTGTGTAATTCATGAATGTGTTGACTCCATAGCCCAATGTATGCTTGCTTTGTTTCAACCAGCCACACATATGAATTTTTTTTGTTTGTGTATCTAGCCCTGGTAAAAACCTGTGAGAGATCCCTCTCTAGAAAGGAAGAGGCGAGCTCCCTTTCTTAAAGTGGTTCTGTTGTTACCTCGAGATTAACCCTCCACAACCTAAGGTGCAATTTTGAGTGCTAATAGGATCTATGTCTCATCATGCATCGGGAGAACACTATGTAGCTGATCTAAGAAATGGTTCTCCCAATGGTAATAGTGTCATATGAGGTATGGTACAATCTTACACAACTTGGGTTGTAGAAAAATGTGAGAATGTTACTATTGGCCCAAGATCTTCCATCCAAACCGCCTAGAGGTACAAATCCTACTCATGTGAATAGATGAGTTGAAGTTGAACATGCAGGAAACCATTTGATTACTATTCATTGATGTATACCATTACCAAACGTGAGGCAACCCACTAATAATGATAATTTGAACCAAGATAGCTCGTACATTCTAGCAAGTGTGCATAAATGTATTGGAGTCGAACACTTGTAGAATATATGGAGAAGGAGACATTGATGTAGTCCCAATACCCAATAGGGAGGGAATTTTCCACTAATTACTGCAAGCCCCAAGTTACTTCTGAGATTCTAGATCTCATTCCTAGAACATGATGAGTTGAATTCAATAGGAAGAGGCATGTTGGAAGGGAGGCATTAAGGCATCCCCCATCATCCAACATAAGGAAATATCAGGGACTAATTTGACTTGGGAAGGGATTGGGACAAAGTTTTGCAGAATGGACCACTAAGTATGTCCCTTACATGCACCAGATGTAAATAGAACAAGGAAGATACCACCTAAGAAACAACCGATAATATAAGTTGTTGAGCACAAGGACTTCCACCAATGATGAAAATGGAATCTGAGGTACAAAACGAATACCAAAATGTGAATATATTTCTTGACATTTAACATTAATAGAAACCATTCAATCAATTACCAATGATGAATTGGAATTTGTTCAGTGCAAGGTTACCTATCAGTGTCATAAACAGGTCCAAGGTGCTACGAGTCTAGGTTAATGCCTCATTATAGATGATCCATCGTCAAGGAGACACAACCCACCTATGATAAGTAAATGGGAACCTTCCATATAAGCATGAGTCCAAACATTAATTTCAATGATACATGATGAAAACATACTAACACCAAGGAATGACTGACATATGAGGTCAAGGTAACTATAAAATGGCTGACACAAGCTATATCCATGAATAGTGAACACAACATAGTAGTGACTTGAGCATCTTTTGACACAATAGGACCAATGATACAAATCCACATTGTAGGAGAAATTGTCAAATTATTAAAATGATTGGAAGAGTAACCAACCATATACATCTAACATGAAGGATTAAACCTAAGGTCATAAACTAAAACCCAACTACTAAGAGACTCGATACTAGTGCTTTGTTTAAGGATGACTTCACTTGATACCACTAGATTGATAGACATTTGAGATCATTCCCTCCCCTCTTTTTGTTTTTGGAATATTATTTTTTTTTGGTCTTTTTCATATAATAAATACTGAAAAAAAATTTGCTATATTACATTGGAGAATGTGAGCTTTGCATGGGATTGCAAATACATTCCAACCGCACATAACATACATATGCAAAAAATAGAAAAAAGGGATGCGCAAGATGTGGACGCTCTTGAAGCATGTATTATTTGGATAGGGTAGCAATGTGTGACTGCAATGGATAGAAAAGGTGAGAATTATTAGGAGAATGCATTGGTGATAAGAGACTAAAGCAAATTTTAATGGGAATTAGACTCAAAAGCATAGTAGATGTATGCAAATGCAAAAATTTTGAGAGTCCCCTGGGTAAATAGATAGAATAAGAGTTAGAGAGGGTCATGAGGCTTCATTTTGTATAAATTTCAGCTCTTCTACCATGTATAAATATAGCCTTGATGCGAAGAAGAAGCGCAGTAGGTAGATCTTGCTACAAGATAATTCTCACAAGTATGCACAAGGAAAGTAGAGAGAATAATAAATAGACTGAATCACATGAAGAAGTGAAGAATGAATAATTGATTGATGATCAATAATGAATTGATTGTTGAACCAATGAATTGATTGATTATTACAATACTAATACATCCTTATAAAGGAAAATTGAGTTGGTGGAAGACAACTCATGCTAGCTCATAAATCAGTCTTACTAAATATGATAAACCCCCATATGTGGCTAAATCACTTTCCAACTATGTCAAGGACCTCATGAATTAGATAAATCATGAGTGAGTTGTCAAGAGTGATGGAAAAGCATGCTAATCCTGGAATCTAGAGAGAAAATCATGGATTATGGGTTGGAAACAAAACATAATAGTTACCTAGTTGACTAGTTTTACCTTATCCACTGAAAAGTTGGAACAAAGTAGAATAAAGACAGAATATGCAGGAAGGCACAGTTACTAATTCTAGCAGTCAATAAAGTGGACAGGATCAAACCAGAATCGGGATAAAGGCACTCCTGGGGTATATATGGCAAGTGTGGATGCCAACTATCTAAGCTAGTAGGTAGGAAATTAATCAAAAACTAATTAAATATTTTATCCTAAGTATGAAGTGGGTTTATAATATTTCCACACATTTTGATGACATGGTGGGGATACTTAGGGACTCTCGAGACTAACAAAAACTTTGGTATGGGAACCAAAAGAAATTAGAGATTTAACTAGGGTACATGATTTGGTAGTCCCTGACATGGATAATTACGACTTTTATGAGAACATACGGCTAATATCACATTTCCATGTGTTGTGATCCTAAGTTGTGAACATGATAGCATGGTTGAGGCAAATTGTGCATTTATTGGGGTAACTCACCCTATATGCTAGTTTAGGGATGCAAACCTTTTACGAAAACCACCAATTTGAACAACATAGACCTCTGCTCTCGTTCCCATGTCCAATTAAGTCAAACACTAGAGTAACATGGCATTAGTATTAATTGACAACTATCAAACTCAAGTTAAACATTGTAGAAGAATAGTTAATGATATCGATATAAATAAATTACTTACTTATCGTCATTTTTCCTTTTGTAGCTTTTGTACCCTAGTGTTGTTAGGGAATTTATCCTATGACTGGGGTATGAGATCACCAACATACTAAGTTTGTAGACAGACTATAACAAGGTGTATTTGGACACAATCAAACTTGTATATTATCAAAGAGTGGAACAAAGTTCAATGGATATAATATGCATACCTTATTTCAAAGGTTGATCCTAGATTTCACCTTTCCCAAATCAATATGTTGATTTGCTGCTACAATACCTGCAAAAGGAAAACTACCCTTCTCAAAGCACTTTCAGATATTACAAAATTAAAGATATGAACATATAATAATATTGAAACTTAAATCAAAAGCACAACCATGATCACAACTCATTAATAACTTAACAATGCACAACAAAGATTTGGGAGGAAATAGATCTCTTTATTCTTAGAATTTTAGAACAAACTACATTCACCTCAGCCTGGTCTAATCTTCTTGAAAGTTGGTTCTGATCCCTCTTTCTTCTCTTCTCAAAGGAAAATCCTCTAGCATAACTCTATCTCTTGAATCGTCCCCCCTTTCCTTTAGCCCCTCTCCTCTTTTTATTGTCAATTGGGAGGAGGAGTTACGAGGTTAGGGTATTTAAGGAAGGTGGGGTGGTTTCCATATCATCCCCAACCACCACATAACTAATTAGGCTTTTATTTTTAATGAGTTTTCAAGGAATGCACGAGTGCAAAAAGAGCAACCTACATATGACATGTGAGTTTCCTTAAGGAAACTCATGTATGCAACTTTTAAGGTAAATACGCGAGTTGAATATGGACAAATCATGTATAATACATTGGTTGTTAATGGGAAAGTCATGTATATGCTCAAAACTCAAAATAAAAGGGTGTTGTCACTGGAGGAAGCATCATATGATTTAGACCAAAAACTCCTATAGCCATAAGGCTCTTTAATCCATCTTGTGTTTTTTTGTGACAATGCATAGAGTATCATCACTTTGACGAAGAAGTGTCATTTTGAGGTATAACAAATGCCCCCTAATGTGTGAGGTCGGAGGGGAAGGATGGCCAAAATACATTACAATTTGCAAGAGAAGGAAATCAAAGGACCCAGAATTCAGGATGCAGAGAAGTCTTGAAACAGACAAAATAGATGTCATTTTACAATATCATCACTGAGGATGCCATGTTCAATAATATGGAACACTGTCTCCTTTAGAATATACATATACATCATTTGATACAGGATACAAGGCCACGAATGATTTTACAAAGTGGATCACAACCACATGAGTGTAAGAATAGATCTTCAAAGCTAGAGTTGTGTCACAGAGTATGGCACAATCTTGTGCAACTGAGGTTTTATAAGATGAAAACCCAAGGTCTTAGTCCAAATCTAAAAAGTGTATGAATCGTTACCATGTGAATAAAGTAGTTGAAGTCGAAAATGGAGGACACCATCAGAATATTGGTTAAGCAGGTGTATCAATGACCAATGCAAGGGAGACCACCAAAATGTAAAGTGGATCCTAAGGTACTATCCAAAAATCTAGGTATTCATATTGAAGTAACATTAGTTGGTATTGATGGGAATCCATTTTTTAGAAGGAAGGAATTAATGAATCCTTCAACATGTCACATGAGTAAACTGGTAGGCTGGATGAGGCATGATGGCATAGATTAATCTTAGAGATGGTCAGAAAAGGATTAAGATAAATAGTGGAATGATTGGCTAAGGTTAAGGATCCTTGCACAGTGAGCACAACACAAAAGTGACTCAAGGAAGCTTTAGAATCAAGAGAAACAACTAGACATATCTATAATGTAGGAGACATTAGCAAATTTCTCACATACTTGGAACAGGCGATCAAATGGAGGAGTTGAAACTAGAAAGCCAAAACTAGGACATCGTCGTTGGAAGACCTAGACTGGTGCTTCGTTCAAGGAGATAAGTGAACTTGTTTCCAAACAACTTACAATTTATAGAGAGTATTTCCTTGATTTCTTTCTTTTAAAGGTTTAACGAGTCCAAGTAAGCAAACTTGGGACCTTCTTCATTGTTGAGTAAGCTTCAAAAAGAGATAGAATAATGGTTGATAAATCACTAATCCATGGATTTTAGGAGCCTAAAGTAGTAATCTCTCGATAAATTTTTCATATTTTGAGAGTCTGAAAACAACAAAGGAAACTCTAGGGTGGGAATTTTTCATGAAGTTAGTCTCCTAAGTCCGAAAAAAGTATAAAATAATCCAGAGGAGAACTCTCTTAGTTCATGAGAAGTAAGGTATTCTTTTTTTGTAGTTAGTTGCACGTTCTGAAAAAGGGGTAAACTATCACCATACCAATGCTCCTTCGAGAGCAAGTGTAAAGCTTTAGTTTAATGAGTGTGAAGGAAAGCAAGATCACTCGTTTTGTTCCATTTATTTGCGAGTATGGGGCAACCAACAGTAAACTCTATGCTTTTGTACTAAATTTTAAACAAGCATGACAATGGTAAGAAGAACACTCAAAAAAAAATTCATGGTTTAAAACATAGCACAAAAAAGAAAAAGTAAGCTCAAACAGGTTCCTTTTTCATAAACTTAGTCTCCCATGCCCGAAAAAGAGATAAACCTATACCTGGGAATACTCTTCCAGCCACAATGAAGTAGAGTATTCATTTTTCGTAAGTAATCCACATGGTTTCAAAAAGGGTTAAACTTATACCGATGTGGATGATCTTTCAATTCCTTTAACGAGTTTGAAAGAACAAGTAAACTTGAAAATATCTGGTCATGTTTAAGGAGTCAAACCAGAGCTAAAATGTAACTCCATGTAATGGGAGCCTGATAAAGAAGGTGGTCAGCAGAAAGAAAGAGTATGAGGCTCATCTTTTCACATGTAATGGAAACTAAAGGAGACACTCGAGACCTAGCAATGTGCAGCATGGGAACCATAATGATATTAAACGTTATAACTAGGGTGACCCATGTTAGGGTTTCTAGTCCATGGAAGAACAACGACCATTGAAAAGTACTAGGAGGTTACAAATCGCAGCCCAAGGAGAAGAGTGGATCCTACTGCTGAAAATGGGATAAAGTATAGATGCAATATGCAGTATGGCGATATCATATCCTATATACAGTGACGTAATATGTGACTTTCCATCCAAAAGTGTGAAAAGAACCTGAAAAAACTTTTTAGTCATCCAAATCTAGGGAAAAACTCAAACAACATTAGTTCTAAGATTAAAAATCGAAAAGAAACTATACAAAGTGGGTAAAATTTTGAAATATTTTACCATAAATAGTAAAGTTTGTTTAAAAAACTAAGTTATTTGCATTTTTACCTTGGACTGAGGAAAAGTAGACCTAGATCTTCAATTGCTCGGTGTGATCGATCCGATGGACTATTTTCATAACTGCAAGCTGTAGGTAGACCTTCTCTTTCTCCTCTTCATTTTCATACCATTCATTTCATGTTTTACCCGCAATTTCTTATGTTTAAATGCGTTATAAAAAAAATGCAAAACAGTATACGCGAGTGGTAGCTTATGAACTCGCGTATTCATGAAAAATACATGACTATTTAGCTACCACTCGCATATGGTACACACTTTGTTAAACATTGCACACGCGTATGTTGTGGGGTATGCATGAAAAATGGTTATTAACCCACAATACTTGGAAATTTTCAGATATGGTGCTTGAGTGGCATGAAAGAGAGCATGAGGACTTGGATAGAGAAGCCATGCATGACCCATTGACCTTGAATGCTCTTCATCGATGCGGGTTGCTCAATTTTTTCCGCACAGCCAACATGCGTGCTCAAGCAAGATTATTGGAAACATTGGTTAGATACTGGGATCTAGACCAAGGTGTGTTTGATGTTCAAGGTGAGGTATTAGAAATCACTACAAAATATATATATTTCATCACAGGTTTGTCACATTGTGGACTATACATGAGTTTGATTGGCTCCAACTGTGGTGGTGATCCATTGAGTGTACAAGAATACATGAACACTTACTACGTGCCATGAGCGCAAAAAACAAGCACTCGGATTCCTATTAGGAAGATTGCAATATTTCCACTGAATGTTATCATGACTACTATTACACAAGTTTTCGAGGTATCATCATTTTATTTGTCCACTCGCAACCACATGCACCTAGGTGTGGAATTTCTGTGGAATGTGGTTTTTTATTGGTATTCAGGCCTTGTCATTAAAATGAAAAATCATATCAATGACTATAAATTGGGAAAAAGGAACTTTGGATATCCTAGTATCTTGAATGCCTTCTTCTTTGAGCATGTTCTGGATTTAAGCCCTAGAGTGACTCTCCTACATCCTCATCAACTCAATCATAGGCTTACTAGGTGGGGTGATGTCCTAGTGAGACAGGGTGGTGGATATATCACAGGTGGATATGATGATGAATTTCACTCATGGTGGATTCAGCAAGTGCCAAATTTTGATCAATTTCCTTATGCAGGATTGGACTTCTGAGGTGATCCCAAGCTCATGCTTCCTCCCAGTGAAACATGGGGAGAGACGGGTATGTTTTTGCCTTTCATATATTTAGTTTTTATGATTTTTTTGTAAATAAGCATGTACACATGTGTATATCTATGAATCTAAGTCTAGTAATAATGTTTGATGTAGATATTGGATTGGTACAGTCGGATGGACATCTGATGACTTTTGTATGACCTAACGAGGGGGTGGAGTTGATTCCATGCTCAAGACTATTGAAGGCAAAATGGATCAGCTAACTCACGACATTCCCACCCTCCAAATGGATAGGATATCGATTAGCATGCAAGAGCATGTAGTGGGGGTGCCCCGTGCATGGTTAAGGTTGCTTCGGAAGGTGTCTAGAGTTTTACTTTGTTACCGAGAGGTGGTAGCAGACGCAACTGAGGCTCTGGACTCTCCCTAGGGTTTTAGCATCATGAGGGATTTTGATCCCAGTTTTTTTATTTTTTTATATACTTATGACTGGATATTTTTATATAGACTCAATGTTATGGATCTATTTTATACATATACACATATGGTGACTTGTATTTACATGTTTTTATGTTTATATGTCTAATTAGTTTTTTTAGTGTATGAGAGAAATGCCTATTAAGAACATAATTTGCATATGCATCAGTTAATGTATTTTGATGTCTTGAAATATGTTTTATATATAATGTAATCAAAATGTCTCTCAAGCAATCTAATTCTCAATAAATGACGAAGTAAAGCAGGATTCCTCACTTGATAAACACCAATAAGCTAAGAAACAACTAATTGGGAGTCGATTCTAACCTCAAGACATGAAATACCATGTGAAGTAGCATCATGTAGCATCTCAAAGATAACGCTATATTCATCCATGTTGTTAATGGAAAGGACTAAACAAGCACCTCCTAAGATGACTAGTTGTCCTGAGGGTGAATATATAACCCAAGCAGCCGAGGCAAGATTGCAAGTGTGACGGCTCGTGCCACCAGCGAATCCTATGAATCTCTCAAAGGACATCTAAAACAAAACCAGACTTACGTAAGAAACAATAAAAATATGAAAATTTACAAAATTGTACAAATATACAAGAAAAATCATGTAGCCTATGCATAATACTTTTTCAGGTAGAGCCTGTTTTGAGGCTCTAGTAGCTTATTCCCATCGTAATATACTAGTTCATATGCTCCCTTCTTCAAGACTTTAGATACGATGTATGGTATGAGCCACATTGACTTAAATTTACCTTCCCCTAAGGGCTCCATGTCTTGGTCGTAGACTAAAACAAGATATCCATCCGAGAAAATCCTAGGTTTAACTGATTTATCATACTGGCTCTTCACTTGTTTCTTATGTGCCTCATTTGTTGTAAGTGCATCTCTGTGTAGTTCATCTAGATGTTATAAATGCAACAAATTCTCTTCTAAAGCATAAGTCTTGGGTATCAATTGTATCACAAGTTTCAACGACGGTATCTCACATTCAATTGGTGTGAGCGCCTCCACCCCGTGAATGAGTTAGAAAGGTGAAAAAATTGTACCAGTCTTAACTGTGGTTCGGTATGCCCAAAGCAAAAGATAGAGCATGGTGTGCCAATTGGACCTACTAGCATTTATGGTTCACTTAAGAATTGTTTTCAAAGTATTATTAGCATCCTCTACTTATCCATATGCTTGTGGATAGAATGAATATGAGTGACCTTGTTTGAAACCAAGCATAGTAGTTAATTTAGTTGTCATCTTATTCTGGAAATGACTGCCATGGTTAGTGACAATCTGTTTTGGAATACTGAATTTGGCGATAATCTGGTTAAATATGAAATAAGTTGTAGTCTCACCATCAGCTTTTAAGGTAGTCATTTCCTTTGCCCACTTAGTGAAGTAGTCTATAATGACAATGATATGTTTATTCCCCCAGTTGAAATTGGGTTGCAGGTCATGAATTCCACCCCCCACTTAGTGAAGGGTCCTATCGTGATGATTGGGAAAAGTGGAGTAGGATGTGACTACGTATTTTTGGTATAACGTTGACAAGGATGACAGCTCTTAACAGCTTCCACAAAATCTTTAAAAATGGTGGGCCAAAAATAGCAGGCAAGAAAGATCTTTTCGGTCGTTTCTAACCTAGATAAATGACCCCCACACGCTCCACCATGGGAGTCATTCAAGGCTAACTCGGTCTCTTCATGAGTAAGACATTGATTCAAGATTGAGTCTACACCTCTTCTATATAGTGTATCATCGATGATGAGGTAGTTTTTTGCGTTAATTCGTAGCTTTCATCGATATTCTCGTGAGGAGGTCGTGGGACACTTAAGAGTGTGAAGAAATATCAAAATATCTCCATACCAAGAATCTGAGGTTGAGATTAATGAGACGTGTTCATCTGGGAGTGATTCATCTTCCATTATAGTGTTTTCGACACTAGGAAACTCAGAGATAATATCCACTAAAACCAAGTACTTTTTGGACTTGGCAGATTGAAAATACAGGTCAAACTCTTGGAGTATGATGATCCACTTGTTGAATTTCCCCTGATTATTCATCAAGATAAAACATATTGGAAAGGATTTACATCTGCAACAATAGTGGTTGTCCGCAATAGAATATAGTGACGCTACCTTTGAACGGCATACATTGTTGCTAATTCCAACTTCTCAAAGTGTGAGTAATGAAGTTCAGGCCCTGCCAGAGCTTGGATGAGATAGTAGATGACATGATTCTAGAGATGATCATCTTCTTGAACTAGCACTTCGCCAACTGTAGAATCTGATGCGACTAGATACAATATAAAATCGTTAGTGTATTTTGGCGGGCACAATAAAGGAGATGAAAATAATGGTTTTTTAAGTGCCTCAAATGATTGTTGTGTGACTTCATCCCACAAAAATGGAGTGTCTTGCTTAAGCAGACACGTGAAATCTTTAGTAATATTGGCATAATTGACTATAAATGATCTGAGAAAATTGGATTTTCCCTGTAACTATAAATTTGTCTAATGGTTTGAGGAGGAGACAGATTGATGATTGCCTCAACTTTTAATGGATCGACCTTTATGCCTTTGTTGGACACGATAAACCCTAGTAATCATGTCAATTCGGCACAAAATACACATTTATGGGGATTTAAACATATCTTGTAGTGTCGATGTATTTCAAATACTAATTGTATATGATCTATATGATATTTTCTCTTGCAAGAGTGTGTCGGAAGATAATCCAGATAGGGTTTGACTATATGCTTAATGTCATGGAAGTCAAAATTCATTGCCTGTTGAAATGTAGCTCCGACATTTTTCAAGCCAAAAGGAATTTTATTACACGTGAAAGTACCCCAAGGACAAATGAAAGCGGTCTTATGTCAGTCTTCAGGTTTGATTTGGATCTAGTTATATCCCAAAAAACCATCCATAAAAGAAAAGATTTTGCTACTTGCACACGCATCAACTATCTGATCAATGAATGGTGTAGGCTAGTTCTATTTAGGACATGTTTAGTTTAAATCTCTAAAATATGTACAAACGCATATAGTTCCTTATTTCTTATCTACCAAGACTGGATTAGATACCCATTTTTTCAATGAGATAGAATATATGAACCCAACTTTCAATGGCTTTTCGACCTCATCTTTAACAGTTGTTTCCTTCTGAGGATTAACAAGACGTAGTTTTTTCCAAACAGGTTTAACGTTGGGAAAAGTCCTTATTTTGTGTTCAACAATAGACGGGTCTATACCTAGAATCTCCTCTTATGACCGGGAAAAGACGTCACGGAATTCCTTGAAAAGTGTTGTGTAAATGGCAATCTCTTCAGGCGAAGAGTTTACCCCAATGTAAACATTTTCCACAAATCGCAATTTAGTGGAAATGTTGATTGGTCTAGTATCAGAAATGTTCACCATATTCCCCTAGACAAACACTCCTTCTTTGGGGTAGAGGGTTCACATGTTGATCAACACTTTCACTTAGTCTCACGTGAAACTTGGAATTCTCTATTTAACTCAGTTCCGGAAGAAAATAAGACTTGTGATGCAAATATCCACAAATTTTATCAAATCCTATCATAGATTCCAAGCTAGATTTATCTGACGATAAAACCACATCTAAAAAATCATAAGCGTATGTCGAGTTCACCGCCCATGCGGGAAAATAGGCTTCATATGACTCCTCTGAGACAGAAGGAGTAGAGATGGAATCAATAGGATCATCATATATATATTGGTAATCCACTTTTCTTGTAGATAGGAGCACATCGGGTTCAACTTGTGAGGGTAGAATCCACGGGTCGGTCTGATTTGAAACTGAAGAAACTTCTCCAAATGTACCGAATGTCTTCCCTACACTAGTTGTTATGATATAGCTTATAGGAGCAAGCAAATCAAAGTTTCCCATAAGTGAGGCGTACATACCTGATTCTAAACTCTTGTTCATTGGGTGTGTCTGATCAACCAATGGAACATTCGATTTTGATGTGTTTGTACAGTTTTTCTGGGTATAAGATAGTTAATCAATAGTGACTATCTTCCCTTCATGAGGGAACATAAGAACCCATAAAACTGACGATGGGGTTGCACACATGGTGTAGGTCCAACTTCTTCCCAAAAGAAATTTATAATCCAATAGAGCGTCTACTACCTCTACTTCAACTTAAACCATTTTTCTTGTCAATTATATATCAAAAGAAGGCAGGATACCATGTGGACGGAAAGACATTCCATCAAAAGCAGTTAGCAATGTGTTATACGGAACCAACTCAGGAGATCCCAGAGCTTTACAACATGATATGGCCATCACATAAGTAGATGTGTCTTTGTCTATAATTGTTCGTCCAATGGTTTTAGCACCTTTGACTATTTCGATTTGGAAAGTGACGCGGTAAGGGAAGCGAGGTTTGACATTAGACAAGTCAAACTTAGCCACTAAACCTGTAGAATCCGAACTTTCGAGCATGAAAATATAGGATTGTCCTCATTCTTAGAGAGAATGATCTTGATAAATACATCAAAGGAGAAGTTGCATGATCGGAAGAAGATGAAGAAAAGGAGAAGCACAAGAATGACCTAATTAGGGCTATGAGGATCATTGTTGATTCTATCAAAGATCACTTGATTACTCAAGTGTCATCCAAAGAGACTCCTAAAGAAATGTATGATTCCCTATCCAAAATGTATGAAGGAAGGAACATCAACAGAAAGATTAATTTGAGAGCTCACTTGAAAGGTACCAAGATGGGAAAAGGAGAATCCATTTAAGAATAATTCACAAGGGTGTCCCAGTTTAAGGAGTAACTAGAATCCATTGGATACTCCCTTGATGAATATGAACTAGTTATGATTGCACTCAATGTTCTCACCAGACCTTGGGATTCTTTCATCCAGACTATGTGTGCCAGAAAGGAAAGCATGAAGTTCAACATTGTATGGGACGACTGCATCCAAGAAGAGGCTAGAGTAGCCAATAGAAACGCTCTACTTAAAGAATATGATCAAGCTCTAGCCACCCATACTAAAAGAGGCGAATTTCAATCTAACCTCAAGAGGGAAAGCAACAAGGAGTCCCGACCTCTGAAGAGGTTCCAAAGGAGAAGAGTAAACAATCAAAGGAAATACTACTCTAGCTTTCAATGTTTCAATTGTCACAAGATAGGACACCTTGCCAAAAATTGTCCATTGAAGAAAGAAGAATAAAAGAGGAACAATAAAACACATCCTGCACACCTAGCTGAAAATTAAGAAGAAGACGAAGAAGGACCTCAAAGAAAACAATCAAAAGCAAAAGATGCAGACGAGTATGTATTATTCTTTGCACTCTCTGGGTCTGTCACACCTGGAGAAGACACATGGCTTATTGATAGTGGTGCTTCAAATCACTTGAAAAGACAGAAGAAAACTCTGTTAAAACTTGAAGAGAATAACTCTCCTTAGAAAGTATCTTTAGGAGATGACTATCAATATCCTATCAAAGGTATTGGTGAAGAAAGCTATAAGCTTGACTCTAGAACTCCCATGAAGATGAAGGAAGTCTTATATATACCAAGTTTGAAGAAGAACTTACTTTCTATCTCAACATTATATAAGAAAGGATATAGGGTTGCATTTATAGATGGACAAGTACTTATGTGGACCAAAGGAAAATCAATTGAAGATGCAGTTGTCATTGGTGAAGAAGACAAAGGATTATATAAACTAAAGGGACATTTTGAAACAACCCTTGTTCATGAGATCACTGTCCCAAGTGAACAATGGCATAGGAGGCTTTCTCACATCAAAGACAAAACACTACCCCATGTGAGCAAACTAGTAACAAGTTTACCAAATTTGAAGATCGATCATGAAGGCACTTGCAGAGCATGTGCAAGAGGAAAGAATATCAAAAATTCATTTATGAAGAGTGAAACAAAGACTAAAGGTACGTTGGAATTAATTCGTTCATATGTATGTGATCCAATTCCCTCCACATCTTTGAGTGGTTATGAATATTATGTTACATTTATTGATGACTATTCAAGAAAGACTTGGATATATTTATTAAAAACAAAGGATGAAGTATTCAGAAAATTCAAGGAATTCAAAGCCTTGATAGAGAAACAGTTAGAAAGAAGAATCAAGACACTCAGAAAAGACAATGGTAGAGAATATACTTCAAAAGAATTTGAATCCTTTTGTAAAGAAGATGGAATCAAGAGGGAACTAACCAATCCCTACAATCCTCAACATAATGGTGTTTCGGAAAGAAAGAACATAACCATTATGGAAGCAGTGAAGACAATGATACATAATCAAGATCTTCCTATGCATCTATGGGCTGAAGCAGCAAGAACAACAGTTTATGTACATAATAGATTATCTAAATGTGCCATTGGATTCAATACTCTTGAAGAAATGTTCACAAGAAGAATCTTGAAGTAAGCCATTTCAAAATATTTGGTTTTCCAATATATATTCACATTCCAAAAGAAAAGAGAACCAAGTTGGACCCTTCCAGAAATAAGGGAATATTTGTTGGGTATTGTGAAGTCTCCAGAGCCTTTAGAATATACATTCTAGGACTCCATCACATGGAGATCAGTAGGGATGTAACATTTGATGAAGAAGCAGCTCTCAAGAGATCTAGAAAGTGCCAACATGAAGAATTATATGAAGAAGTTGCACCCTCCCCTGAAAATGAGAGTTCAGAGGACCATGATATGCTAGAACCTCAAGGACCTCCTATTATGAATATATCACGAAAGAGAAAACTTGATTTGGTAAGAGAAATCATACAAGAAGCAGAGAAGTATGGAGCTCTAGAAGGCTCCACAAGAGTAATAAAGAGATCAAATCCATTCTCCAGTTATGTAGCTTTGATGTGTGATCTTGTGGATCAAGAACCTACCAGTTATGAAGAAGTTGTACAGAAGAAACAATAGGTAGAAGCAATGACGAAAAAATACCAATCAACAATGAATAAATATGTTTTGGATTTAGTTACCAAACCTGAAGGCAAGAGTGTGGTATCTTCCAAGTGGATCTACAAGATAAAGCATGCAACTGATGGAAGTATTGAAAAATACAAGGTAAGGTTTGTGGCTAGAGGATTCTCTCAGAAAGAGGGAATTCACTATGAAGAGACATTTGTGCTAGTAGCAAGGTACGCTTCCATTAGAACCATCATGGCACTTGCATCCATGATGAAGTGGAATCTATGCCAAATTGATGTGAAGACAACCTTCCTGAATGGTGTTATTGAGGAAGAATTGTACATAGAACAACCACAAGTATTCGAAGTTGAAGACATATGGACTTACATATGTAAGTTGAAGAAGGCTCTGTATGGACTAAAGCAAACTCCTAGAGCTTGGTATGGAAGGATAGATAGCTTTTTGATGAGCTTGGAATTTACCAGAAGTAAAGTCGACCCTAACCTTTACTTTGAGGTTATGGATGATGAACCTAACATATTATTATTGTATGTGGATGACTTATTTTTGACAGGAAATGAGAAACATATTGTAGAATGCAAGAAGAAGCTCGTTGAATAATTCAAGATGAAATATCTTGGATTGATGCACTATTTTCTAGGCCTAGAAGTATGGCAGAGGCCGAAAGGAATATTTCTCAACCAGGGAAAGTATGTTGTGGAAATCTTAAAAATATTTGAAATGTTGGATTGTAAAGCCATGGCCACACCCATGGATACCAACCTGAATTTGTTGTCTGATGAATCATTAGAGTTAGTGGATGTGACTCGGTACAAACATATTATTGGGTCGTTGATGTATCTGAGGAATATTAGGCCAAATATATGATTTGTTGTGAATACCTTAAGTCAGTATCTAGTTAAACCTAGACATATTCACCTGATAGATGTAAATCATGTGATGAGGTACCTGAAAGGTGCGATAGACTTTGGACTATACTATGATGGAGATCATGACTACAGACTATATGGTTATACAGAGGCGGATTGGGCTGATAGTAGCTCAGAAAGGAAGAGCGCCTCAGGTAGATTTTATTGTTTGGGATCCACCATGATCTCATGGTTTAACAGGAAGTAGTCCATTGTTTCTCTCAGCACAGCTGAAGCAAAGTATATAGCAGCTTGTTCTCCTAGTTGTGAATCCATATGGCTTCGGAAGTTGATGTTAGGTCTATTTGATCTGTAGTTGGATACCACAGTGATTCTATGTGACAACTAGAGTTGTATAAAGATGATGGAGAACCCAGTGTTCCATGATAAGTCGAAGCACATAGAAATATAGTATTTCTATATATGGGACATGGTATAGAAGGGAGCTATAAATCTCCAATATGTGAGTACCGATGAGCAAGTTGCTGATGTGTTGACCAAGCCTTTGTCTTGAGTAAAGTTTTAATACTTCCATGACAAGATTGGTATAGTTCGAAAAGACTTTCCTAGTAAGGAGGAATAGTGATGATGATGTTGTAGACTTTCCTTGTAAGGAGGAACAGTGATGATGATGTTGTAAACTTTCCTTGTAAGGAGGAACAATGATGATGATATTATAGACTTTCCTCGCAAGGAGGAATGATGATGATATGGATCCTCCTCGGAAAAGGGGATCAGGTTGATATGGACCCTCCTCGGAAAGGGGGAGTAGGTTGATGATATGGACCCTCCTTGGAAAGGGTGAGCAGGTCGATGACATTGTAGTGGCATTGTATCATCCTTGGGCATTAGTCCTAAAGTGATATGCAGACCTTTGTCTCTGTATTATGAGAGGATTGCATCGTCCTTGTACTTATGTCCTAAAGTGATAAGGACCAATCATCCCGTAATTGAATCCATAGACTTTTGTCTCCAAGAAAGTGGTAGGATTGCATCATCCTTGGACTTATGTCTTGAAGTGATAGGGTCCGATCATCCCGTAATTGAATCCATATAATTTTGTCTCTGAGAAAGTGGTAGGACTGCATCGTCCTTGGACTTATGTCCTAAAGTGATAGAGACCAATCATCCTGTGATTGAATTCGTAGACTTTTGTCTTCGAGAAAGTGGTAGGATTGCATTGTCCTTGGACTTATGTCCTAAAGTGATAGGGACCAATCATCCCGTAATTGAATCCGTAGAATTTTGTCTCCGAGAAAGTGGTAGGATTGCATCATCCTTGGATTTATGTCCTAAAGTGATAGGGACTGATCATCCTGTAATTGAATCCGTAGAATTTTGTATTTGATAAGGTGGTAGGATTGCATTGTCCTTGGACTTATGTCCTAAAGTGATAGGGATTGACCATCCCGTAAGTGGCTCGGGATTGCATTGTCCTTGGACCTATGTCCAAAAATGATAGGGATTAATCATCTCACAATTGGATCATGTGTGATGTAGGTTATGTAGTTGTTGATAATGATGTTGATCGAAACATCAAGTATGGTTGCAGATGATGATGTTGATCAAGAGATCAAGTGTTGTTGCAAAGGATCGAGCGATCGAGTGTTACAAAGGATCAAGCGATCGAGTGCTGCAAAGGATCGAGTAATCTAGTGCTACAGAAGATTAAGATCAAAGATGAAGGCTCAATGTTGTAGAAGATAATGTTCTAGTTCTGAAGATGTTGAAGATGTTCCAGTAATTGTTCCAGTTTCTGATGATGTATAGACGTATAGATGTATTGTTCCAGTATAGACGTATAGATGTGTCACCTTAATGATGTTGCAGATGCTCTCTCTCCTTACTCCTATAGTTGATGTTGATGTTGTCAGTAGAATACTCTTCTCGTTAAGGGGGAGTGTTGAAATATTGTAACTTCGAAGAATATTCTAAATGTATTTTACTGATGTAAGCTATCGAAGATGTTTTATTCCTCCATCGAGATGTTCCCATTGTATTTGGTCATCATAGAGTCATGAGTTAAACCTCTGTTGTAAGTCGGGTCAATAGAACCCTCCTGAATATAATATAATATTGTTTTGTTTCTTCTTAGGTGAAGTTGGCTCAGTAAGTTTGTTGGGGTGACTTGTTAGGGAAAAATTCAAGTGGAAGAAAGAGTATACATAGAGGAGGCGTGTTCCTCATTTGAACACACACTCACTTGTGTATAGCGCATAGGATATATATATATATATATATATATATATATATATCACTCACTTGTGTATAGCGCATAGGATATATATATGCAAGGAGAAGAAGCACCTGTTTGGGGTTTTATCTTTGTACTTTTGATACATCTATATAGAGTAAGTTTTGTTGGGTTGTCTTCCCCATGAGGATTTCTCGGGATAAATATGTGTCTATCTTGTGAGTTTCTTTCAGTGATCCTGCATATGCTATTGCTGTGAAATTGAATTGAATACTAATGATATCTAGCTAAGCATATGGAATATTAACATCTTGGATCAATAGTTATGTATTGGGTATCACACAAACAATATGTTCCAATAGATTCCACAATAGAGGCAAAATATATGGTTGCAACAAAAACAAGAAAGGAGATTGTGTGGCTCTGGAAAATTCTTGAAGATTTGCAAGAGAAATAGGTGAATTGTACTCCTATATTGATTTACAACACTTCTATAATCAAGTTGGCAGAGAATCCAGATTCCATTATAGGATCTAGCACATCAATATGAAGTACCATCTGATTCAATATCATGTAGAGGACAAGATAATTCATTTGAAACATTGTTCCACAAATGAGCAAATTGCAAACATATTCACCAAAGCACTTGAAAGAGAGAAGCTTGAAAAGTCCATATATATGCTTGGACTCACAAACACCCCTTCGGATTAAGAGGGGGAATGTTAGAAACATAATCCTACAAGATAATGATTCCTCTTATAAAATATCGTAAATATTGTCCTTGAGTTACAAAGATGAGGAAGCACATACCTTAGGAATATGATCCCAAAGGTCACCTCTCTCAGGTGTATAAATAAATATTTATGCTAAAATTCAATCCTAGAGTTTGTCCCAAGGCTTGATAGGTTAAAATGATATAAATTTGACGATCTATGCCAAGATGATAATGCCTCCCCATTTTTCCTAACGTTATACTTTTCCAATCATGAAGCATAATATGTTTGCTTATTAGCACTTGAGTTTTACTTCTCGAGTACATGGAAGTAGGATATTGTTTCAATTTTTTCCATCATCAACTGAGTCATGTTGATCAATATGAGAAGGAGGGTATCCTTTGGACTTGAGTTATGGAATATGTGATTGATTACTAAAACAGAGCCACCTATTATCATGGTGTTTTTTATCCTCCACTCTCTACTTAATAATAGACCTTCACAGAGGGATGGTATTTGCATCAATTGATAATCTCCCCTAAATCTTAGGCAAATGTAATTTTTTTAGTTCCTTCTAGATCAGTTGTGACCCCCCCTCACACTTACCACCCCTCCCAAAAGTGAAATTATGATACGAATAACTATAGATATTTTTTTCTTTAAAAGTCCCTATAGTATATTAGTTTTAATCAATTAATTTTTTTATCGATGCATAGTTTGAAAGTATTCCATTTAGATTGTTTGCTTCATAGTCAAGAGTAGGAGTGCAGTGTCCATAACCCTTTTGAAAAATACACACTACTAAGACATCTATTTTGAATTTATGATTGTTATGTCATAAGGCATTCATACTATGGGAAATGAATTCAAGATATTTGTTTAGCAAGACAATGAAATAATACATTGAAATCCCTATCGCATGTACATTATGTCGATCCAACCTACACCGTCCATCATGTCCATATTGAAACACCTTATTTTCCCAAACATTTATCATGTCTTTTACAAATAAAGATGTTTCTTCGAGGGTTGTGTCCACCATGACAATGCCTAAGACTCGAATTGGGCCTGCAAAGTTTCTACCATCCTTGAGTTGCTTGTGAGCAAAAATGATCCTCTGTTGGTCATGAGATATGCCTTCAAGTTGTCAGTGGTATCTGAGCTCTCCGCCTTAAGAAATATGGTATTTCCAATCAACATCTTCACTAATATCTACATTTTAATTCTAAATTTTACCCATAGAATGGAAACATGCCATTGGAGATTCAAATCAATAATATAGTACACAATGGAATCCTAGGCTACCAAAAAAATATGGTACACAGTAGAGAAACAACAAGAAAACCCTTATATAAATAATAAGCAGGGATCCTGGTTGAAAATTGCACAAACCTTCCACAATATAACCCATAGTTGATTAACAAAGTGATAACACATTTAATGTAGTTTATACAAAAATCATATGTAAAAAAAAATAGATTTGAAACTCCAAAAAAAAATTAGATTTGAAACTCAAAAAGAATGATTTAGAGCAACAAACCTATATTATGAAACAAATATTTATACCCCTATCGTATTTCATGGTGGAGAATGATACAAAAATCGAAATAAATTTGTAGAGAAAAGAGAGTTTGGTCGCTTTGTTGGCATTTTGCGATGATGTTTGGGATCCCAATGCGGCCATGGAATGCTAAATGGAGGAGGAACATTCCTCATATAATACCCATCGTGATTTCTCCAATGCCATCACCTGTAAGGGTAGATTCCACTGCTTATGCCTTGGATGTGACATTTCTTATGAAGAGAATCACCACAACCCATTCTTTCACCCAAAATTATTCCCACGCGAGAATAACCCTCAAACATGTTTTGTTGTTGGAACCTTAGTCCAATAAAAATGTAATTTCAACACTCCACCTAGAATATTATCCATTCAAAATGTTCCGTGGTCCCCTCTCCTCTCACATAACCACTATCCTCCCTAAGGATGCCCAAGTATCAATTTATCAGGTTAACTAGCGAGCACCAATTATTGAACTATTAGGTATTGTTTTCATGTTTGGGAACTTGTTGCTTCATATTCATTGTGTGTAACACCCCGGTTTTGACCTTGTTTGCATTAAATTATATATGATGTAAATATTGTATTTAATCATGGTGTGGAGCTAAAGGCAAAGGCCCCACCGTCAATTTAGTGTTTTATGTTTCGGCAATAAAAATCAATGCCAATGGTTATCGTGCTAGCCGATGGCACAATATATTTTGGACATCATGTAAATATCCAATTTAATTAAAATAACCACAACCATCTATGTCAATGCAACATTAAAGAGACGAGGGCATGATTTCCTAAGGAATAGGAAGGAAAATAATTCAAACCCTTGAGCCAATAGGGTAAATCCAAATGTCAAAGGGAGCCCCATAAAACTGTCAACTATCCATTTTGTCTTTTGTGCCCAATCATTTATTTCTTCCAGAAGTGGTTGAGTTAGTTAATGCATGGGGATGGGAAGAGTATGGCAGTCAAATTCGAATTTGAGAAGCCATCAGTTTTTGAAAAACGTGTTTTGACTTCTTGGGCAAGTAAAAACCCACAAATGTCTTCCCAACCCATTATGCATGCATGTCCTCCTCTTCCTCATGCGTTTGGAGCTCCTGTGCGTTTTCCTTCACGTTTTGGTAGGTTTCTTCATTTTTCCCCATGGCTGGGAAGTCGATTTTGTGATGCTCAGTGGCTAGGGTCTCTCCCTCATTAATTGTTGCATTTTCCTTATTGTCTCCAAGCTGGAAATCTGTTTTTGGTAATGCCCAGAGCATGGGAGAATAGATCCACAATCTAAAGGTTTGTAGAGGTCGTTTTGCCTCAGTAAAGCCATTGAACGTTTCCTGGAATTGTATTGCTCACTCAGTGCATTTTTCCCCATTTGCCATTTCCGTTTCTGGCTCCCAGGACATTTTTCCTCAAGCCTAGAACTTGTATTTTGTTGTGTGTGCATCCTTTGTTTTGAGCTGAACTGGTTTGGAGTGGAATTGGGTGAGAATTAGCTTGATAGACCTAGTGAAGGAAGGATCCTCACAGACAGATCAAGAAGGGCTACTTATCTTTCTTTGCACACCCTGAAGGGCACTGGAATGAAAGGCATATCCCAAGGGACTGTGTAGCAGAGAAGGGGATGCTTCCTTGTGTTGGATGTGTAGGTGTTGGGAAGGCCAATCTGGATCTTTTGTAGGTTTCCATAGCTCAATGGTTGAGCTCACTAGCTTAGCAATTCAACCTTTCCACCTCCTTGGTAGCCTGATAAACCCAAATGTAGTTTTGGCTTGGCTGAATTTTGATATGCCTTTGGCTATGTGTGAGCCTGCTATTGTTCCCTTATTCCTTGTGGGAATTGTGCCCAGCTCGAGGGTGGCAGTGTTTGCTAGAGATTAATGAGCACACTAGCCTATGGTTGGGTGGAACGTTGCAGCGACATAGCTAGCTGTGGCACGGGCTTCTTCTCAAGGTAAGTATCTCTTATGTTTAACCTCAACTATAATTGTTTAAGGAATTATGATGAACATGTTTAATGCTTGAATTAAATGTATTTGCTTCTGTTGTAGATTGCATTTGTTATGCATCTGTGTATGTTTTACTTCAATGCATTTTCATTATTTAGGTTCATGGGACTTAGATCCCCACTTAAATGATAGCAGCGGCTCGGAGGGGATGGGACATGAAAGTGTGGTATCATATCTACATTGCAGCATTGGGCCTCAATGGGCCAAGAAGAATAGTTGACAGAGGTAGGATTACCCTCTGTTAAGCACAGGCCAGCACCAAAAAATTCAAAAAAAATTCTAAAGTGTTGGAATATTGACTGTGTCGGTTGAGTTAATCGAGCTGAGCCGACACATGTCGGCTGAGTTAGCTGAGTTGAGCCGACGAAGATCACAACAACAGTGTCGGCTATGTTGGTCGAGTTGAGCCGATGAAGAGAAAGATGGAAATTTTTCTAAGTGTTTTGAAAATTTGCATGTCGGCTTAGTTGGCTGAGTTTTCGCCGATTCATATCGGTTGAAATGCCTAAGTTGTGCCAATGGCATCGACATGAAAGGATGAATGGAGCCGACAAGAAGAGGAAGAAAATAATTATTTTTTTTCCGAAAAAATTTCGAAGTGTTGAAAAATCGGCAAAACTGGGTGAGTTTTGCCGATACGTCGGCTGTGTTGGTTAAGTGTCACTGACACACATCAGAAGGAATTGGCGAGTTTCACCGACAACAGAAAGAAGGAAGAAAACAATTTCATAATTTTTTTAAGTATGGACATGTCGGCCAAACTTGGGGAGTTTAGCCGATGCATGTCGGGTGAAAATGAAGAGTTTGGTTGACGCTTGTCAGGTGAAAAAGTTGAGTTTTCATCGATAAAGAAAGAAGGAAGAAAAAAAATTAAATTTTTTTTCTAAGTGTCGAAATTCCCCCCTGTCGGTAAGAAAAGGTGAGTTTTGTCGATGCATGTCGAGTGAACTCGATGAGTTCTGCCACCATATCAGAAAATTTTGATGAGTTCCGCTGATCGGAAGAAAGGGACAAGTTTTGCCGATGTGACAAGAGAAAAATTAGAGTTTTATCGACATGTCGGGAGCAAAATCGAAGTTTTGTCGATACGTGTCGGGTAAACTCGACGAGTTTTGCCGACATGTTGGAAGAAAAAGGTGAGTTCGTCGATCAAAGGAAAAAGTTGAGTTGCTCCGAAACAAAGAATTTAAGCCAGTTTTCTAGTGGGATTGCAGGTGCCTGAAAGTTGAAAAATGGCAGTGAATTTATGTGCCAGATTGCACAAAATTGAAATATTTACAAAAAAAAAAGAGGGCAGGGGACAAGCCCCCTTGACCCCCGCTGTCCCCCTCAGACAGTCGTTGTTATGACGGAAAAGTATATGTTTTGACAAGTTGTCAACATATGATTTTTCCAAATGCAGGTATGTAATTTATGATTTCTAAAAATGTCATGCAACTAACAATCCTGTTTATGAACACATTTTGCATAATCATAGTCACCTTCAAAGGAAACATTCCACATAGTGCAGTTCGGTAAAGTTGGTGTTCGCTCGGCCATGAGAACCTACAGCATGAATGATGCACAGGATCCCTATGAGCATGAGGAAGATGTTATGGGGGAAAATGTCCGAGTTGGAAATGCTAAGACAAAGTCTAATGGGAGAAGATTTCAATATACTGCCCCAGATTTTGCAGCCACGACGAAAAGCCTAAGGGTGGAGATGCAAAGTTACAGGGAAGAAAATGAAATATTGGTTAAGGCTCTAGAGGAGCAGAATCAATTGAATGCAGCCATGCTATAGAGTTTGACAAACATAGAGAGGCAGATGAACTCTAGGGATCAGAAAATAAGACCAGAAGGAAGTAGGAGTGGTGCTAAAAGAAGAAAAAGAACTTCTAGTGGATCATCTGACCCTGAAGGATCCACTGAGGATTCAAGCTCTTGATCTCACAAAAGGAAGATTGTGTGGAAACATTTCCAGAAGTATTTCAAGCAGAAGTACCTCTCTGACAGGTACTATGATGATAAGATCAAAGAGTTCCATGAGATGAAATTGGGACAACAAACCATGGAAGAGTATGCAAATAAGTTTTTGGAGTTTTTGAGGTATGTTAGGTACATCAGAGATGACAAAGTGAAAATCCAATGTTTTCTGAGTGGATTACCTCAGTCTTACAAAGACATAATTAAGTTTTATGAGCCTAGAACTCTGGAAGAAGTAATAAGGAAAGCTAAGTATTGCTATGAGCAAAGCAAAGGAAAACCTGGTTACCATAAAACATGGAGGGCCATAAAGAATGAGAAGTATGACCAAAGGAAGAAAGGTTTCAAACCTTCTAACTTCGGGAATCAGCAGAAGCAATGATCCCAAGCTGTGAGCAAGCCAGCTAAAGTGATGGGGGGGAATCCAAGAGATCCACAACATAATAGGGAATCTATCCAATGTTGGAAATGTGGAGAACCCCATATGCACAGGTATTGTCCACTTGAGGATGGGAATGAAAAGCCAACTAAAGTGATGGGGGGGAATCTAAGAGATCCACAACATAATAGGGAACCTATCTAATGTTGGAAATGTGGAGAACCCCATATGTGCAGGTATTGTCCACTTGAGGATGGGAATGAAAAGCCAGCTTACAACATTCAAGAAGCTGAAACAGTGGGTCAAGTAGCAAGAATTGTCCCTAGGATTTATGCAGTGCTAGAGGACCTCCAGGTAGATCACCAGTCGACTATGGTTGAAGTTGCAGGTAAGATTTATGAGCAATCTGTTTCTGTTTTAATTGAACATAGATCTACTCATAGTTACATTATTCCTTGAGTATTTGAGATTTGTGCTTTTAAGAAGTTAAAGCACAGTAAATCATGGTTAGTTCAGCTAGCCACTGGAACTAAGAGAAAGGTTAGTGAAGTGGTAGAGAAATGTCCATTGGCTATGGATGGATTGGTCACTTATGTAGATCTGGATGTTCTACCACTTGGTTCTTATGAAATTTTGATTGGAATGTTCTACCACTTGGTTCTTATGAAATTATGTTTGGAATGCTCTACCACTTGGTTCTTGTGAAATTCTGATTGGAATGTTCTACCACTTAGTTCTTATGATATTCTGATTGGAGTAAAGCTTGACTATTTTAATAAGAATTTTGAATGCATGGATGAAGAAGGGAAACCAAGAGTTGTAAAAGGCATTCCAAAGGTGATTTTTGTTAGGTGGATTTCAGCAATGCAGTTGAAGAAGTGTTGTAGTAAAGGTTGCAGAGTGTATGCAACTCATGTTTTGGAAACATGAGAGAATGAAACTCCTAGGTTGGAGGACTATCCTGTATTGAAAGAATTCAAGGATGTTTTTCCTGATGAAATTCTAGGGATCCCTCCAAAGAGGGACATTAATTTCACAATTGAACTTGTGCCAGGAGCAGCACTAGTGTCCAAGACACCCTACTGGATGAGTACACCAGAAATGCTAGAAAATATGCAGCTGCAAGAGTTGTTGGAAAAGAACTACATTAGGCCTAGTGTGTCTCCTTGGGGAGCACCATTTTTGTTTGTAATGAAGAAAGATGGTACACTCAGGTTGTGTATTGATTACAGACAGCTGAACAAAGTCACTGTGAAGAACAAATATCATTTGCCTAGGATTGATGACCTCTTTGATCAAATGCGAGGAGAAAAGGTATTTTCCAAGATTGACTTGAGGTCTTGTTACCATCAGGTAAGAATCAAGGATGAAGATATTCATAAGAAAGCCTTTAGAACAAGGTATGGACATTATGAGTTTGTAGTGGTACCATTTGGTCTCACAAATGCACCAGTTACATTTATGTGCCTTATGAACAATGTTTTTAGTAGGTATCTAGATAAGTTTGTTCTTGTTTTCCTTGATGGTATTCTTATTTATTCTAAGAATGAGGAAGAGCATGAAGAACATTAGAGACTGACATTGCAATTGCTCGGGGAGCATAAGATGTATGCCAAGTTCAGCAAGTGTTACTTTTATAAAAATAGAATCCATTATTTGGGTCACAATATCTCAGAAGAGGGTATATATGTGGATCCTGAAAAGATTAAAGCCATTATGAATTGTCCTACTCCAAGAAATGTGATAGATGTGAGGTCTTTTATGGGACTTGCAGGATACTACAGGAGATTCATTGAAGGATTCTCCAAGGTTGCACATGCCAACACTTCTTTCCAAAAGAAGGGGATGAAGTTTGAATGGACACCAAGGTGTGAAGAAAGCTTCTAGCAGTTGAAGAATCTTCTTACAAGTGCACCCATTCTGAAAGATGCAGACCCATAGAAATATTATGTGGTGTGTACTTATGCATGCGGTCAAGGACTTGGAGGAGTTCTTATGCAAGACAACCATGTGGTATGTTATGAGTCAAGGAAGTTGAAGGAACATGAGAAGAACTATGCTACTCATGACCTGGAACTTGCAGCCATAGTATATCCTCTCAAGATGTGGAGACATTACTTGATGGGCAGAAGATTTGAGCTAAGGACAAACCATTGTCGTATGAAGTACTTGTTTGATCAGCCTACTCTAAATGCTAGGCAAGATAGATGGCTGGAGTTTTTGTGCGAGTTTGATTTTGAAATCAAACACAAAAATTGAAAGAAAATAAAGTGGTTGATGCACTCGGCAGGAAGGTGCATGAAATGCATGTGGCATCTCTTAGTATTTTCCAATCAGATTTGAGACAGTAGATTGTTAATCATATTGTTGTAGATGAATTGTATCAACAAGTAAAAGACAAATTGCAACAACAAAGTCTTGAGAAGAGGTATGAGGGATATAAATTGAAAGAAGATGGACTTCTTACTTATAAGAACATAATGTATATCCCAAATGTAGCAGGCATGAGGAGAGTTATTATAGATGAAATCCATCAAGCTCCATATTCTGGTCACCCAAGATATCAAAAGACAATTGCTACAGCCAGAAAGCAGTATTTTTGGCCAGGAATGAAAAAGGACATGGCTGAATATATTTCAAGCTGCATGAAATGTCAACATGTGAAGGTTGAGCATCAACACCTAGCAGGTTTGTTGCAACCTTTTCCAGTTCCAGAATGGAAATAGGAAGTTATTTCCATGTATTTTATTACTGGATCGCCAATGACTTAGAGACAACATGATTCCATCATGGTTGTAGTGGATAAGTTGACAGACATCAAATTTCATACTGGTTAAGTCCACACATAAGACTGGTGATATTGCAAAAATATTCATGAAGGAGATTTTCAAATTGCATGGATTTCCTAAGGCAATAGTCTCTGACAGAGATGCCAAGTTCACTTCCAATTTTTGGAAGGGGTTGTTTGCATATTTTGGGTACAAAGATAAACTTCATCATTGCCTACCATCCTCAGACTGATGGGTAGATAGAGAGAGTGAATCAGGTGCTTGAATACATGCTTCGCATGTACGTGATGGACAAACCAACCAAGTGGGAAGATTATTTACACTCGGTAGAAATTCCATATAACAATGGACAGTAAGCATCCTTGGGGATGGGTCCTTATGAAGCTTTATATGGAAGGAGGTGTAGGACACCAATGACTTGGGATAATCCAGTGAATAGGATTGTCCTTGGTCCAAAATTGCTCAAGGAAATGAAGCAAGAGGTTGCAAAGGATCGGGAAGAATATGAAAGCAGCCCAGGACAGATAGAAAAGCTATGCTGATAAGCATAAAGTGCACAGAGAGTTCAATGTTGGGGATCATGTTTTCCTCAGAGTGAGGGCAAAGAAGAGTTCCTTGAAGCTTGGAAGTTATGCCAAGCTGTCACCTAGATATTGTGGGTCGTTTGAAGTGTTTGAAAGAATAGGGCTAGTTGCATATAGACTTGTATTGCCTGCTAGCACTAGAGCTCATAATGTTTTTCATGTTTCTTTGCTTAAGAAATATGTACATGATCCTAACCATGTGATAAATTGGGATGTGATTCAGGTGGAACTTGAGGGAGAGTTCCAAATCAAGCCAATGCGAATCCTCGACAGGAAGGTCACAATGCTACGGAATCGAGCCATAGGATAGGTAAAGGTGCAATGGGAGCACTACGGTCCTGAAGAGGCTACGTGGGAGCTGGAGGATTCCATACGATTGGCACATCCAATTTTGTTCAATTTTGTGGAGCACTAAGGGCGGTGCCAGTGTAGCATTTTGTTCAATTTTGTAAACCACTGAGGACAGTGCTATTGTAAGGGGGAGGGGAATGTAACACCCCGGTTTTGATCCCATTTTCGTTAAATTATATATTATGTAAATATTGTATTTAATCATGGTGTGGAGCTAAAGGAAAAGGCCCCACCGTCAATTTAGTGTTTTATGTCTCGGCAATTAAAATCGATGCCGATGGTTATCGTGCTAGCCGATGGCACAATATATTTTGGAAATCATGTAAATATGCAATTTAATTAAAATACCCACAGCCATCTATGTCAATGCAACATTAAAGATATGGGGGCATGATTTCCTAAGGAATAGGGAGGGAAATAATTCAAATCCTTAAGCCAATAGGGTAAAGCCAAATGTCAAAGGGAGAACCCATAAAACTGTCAACTACCCATTTTGTCTTTTGTGCCCAATCATTTATTTCTTCTAGAAGTGGTTGAGTTAGTTCATGCATGAGGATGGGAAGAGTATGGCAGTCAAATTCAAATTTGAGAAGCCATCAGTTTTTGAAAAACGTGTTTTGACATCTTGGCAAGTAAAAACCCACAAATTTCTGTCCAACCCATTATGCATGCACGTCCTCCTCTTCCTCACATGTTTTGGAGCTCATGTGCATTTTCCTTCACGTTTTGGAAGGTTTCTTAATTTCCCCCCATGGCTGGGAAGTTGTTTTTTTTATTCTCAGTGGCTGGGGTCTCTCCCTCATGAATTGTTGCATTTTCCTCATTCTCTCCAAGCTAGAAATCTGTTTTTGATAATGCCCAGCGGATGGGAGAATAGATCCATGATCTGAGGTTTTGTATAGGTTGGTTTGCCTTAGTAAAGCCATTGAACATTTCTTGGAATCATATTGCTCACTGAGGGTGTTTTTCCCCATTTTTCATTTTCGTTTTTGGATCCCAGGACATTTTTTCTCAAGCCTGAAACTTGTATTTTATTGTGTGTGCATCCTTTGTTTTGAGCTGAATTGGTTTGGAGTGGAATTGGGTGAGAATTAGATTGATAGACCTAGTGAAGGAAGGAGCCTCATAGACGGATTAAGAGGGGCTACTTATATTTCTTTGCACACCCTGAAGAGCACTGGAAGGGAAGGCATACCCCGAGGGACTGTGTAGCAGAGAAGGGGAGGCTTCCTTGTGTTGGGTGTGTAGGTGTTGGGAAGGCCAAGTCGGATCTTGTGTATGTGTCCATAGCTCTATGGTTTAGCTCACTAGCTTAGCAATTCAACCTTTTCACCTCCTTGGCAACCTGATAAACCCAAATGTAGTTTTGGCTTGGTTGAATTTTGATATATATTTGACTATGTGTGAGCTTGTTGTTGTTCCCTTATTCCTTGTGGGAATCATGCCCAGCTCGGGGGTGGCAGTGCTACTAAGATATTGATGAGCACACTGGCCTATGGTTGGGTGGAACGTTTCAACGACATAGCTGGTTGCAGGACATGCTTCTTCTCAAGATAAATATCTCTTGTGTTTAACCTCTGCAACCGTAATTGTTTAATGAATTATGATGAACATGTTGAATGCTTGAATGAAATGTATTTGCTTCCATTGTAGATTGCATTTGTTATGCATATGTGTATGTTTTACTTCAATGAATTTTCATTATTTATGTTCATGGGACTTAGATCCCCACTTAAATGATAGCAACGAATCGGATTTGTGTCCTCTCGGAGGGCAGCAGATGTGACATTGTGGTAGTAAGTTTGAGAAGATTTGAAGAGAAAACTCCCTCCACCACTAAGACATCATGCATGGGGCCACAAAGAAAATAGTCTTCTCTGCAATCGAGGCACCATACAATGGATCTAATATTCCTTATGTACAAAGTAAGGAACCTTTTGAGTGGACCCTTTATCTAATGTCAAGTGATCATTTCTTATTAATTTTTCCTTAGTTGTTTCTCGATGAACAATGATAGAAATTTATTGCATATTATATGTATATGTTTATGGAAGCCTTACATTGTCTTATGGATATTTATAGATCATGTGGATTTATTTTATTCAAATTATTCCATGTATTATTCAATAATAGTTTGTGGCTATTCTAGTTAGAATCACCACTAATTTTCATGCATCATAACTTGAAAAAACCAACCTTAACAATGTTGCAATAATAGTTACGCTTATGATAGAATTTCATTTTAAATGGAATATGCATGATTTTCATTTAAATAAAATATAAGTGGGTTCAACTCGAGAAAATTGATTTTATATAGTGTTTTATGGTTGTGTGTGTGTGTGTGTGTGTGTAGAGAGAGAGAGAGTACTGACCAAAAATGTCCTACCCTTCAACACGCACTGGCGACAAAAATATAACACTAGAACATAGACATCTATAGAAACAAGGGGTGTTGCAAAGCAACAAGTCCTTGCCTTGATAAAAGACTTAGAATGTGGTATGTATTGATGCTAAAAATATGGAGTTAGGTGGTGTTTTGTCAGCCTAACATAATGAATTTATATGACATGTTATTGTTGTTATATATCGAGAAAATGACAGACGTTGTTTCCCTGGATTTGTTGTTGCATTGTGCCATAATGGCCACAAGAAACGATATCTTTTAATTGTAACGATTGTTGGATCCCTCTTTGTTGGAAATGGAGAGCAATAGAGACATGAGCCATGATACATATTATGTCAAGGATATGTTACATCGTTGCATAGAAAGCAGAAGAAAAAAAATATCCAATCTTAGTTTAGAAATCTATAATAATTTCCCAGCTACTAATTTAGAGCCTTCATCTCAAGATTGATACGATGCAAGTCAAGGAATAGGGTGGGATACATATTTTGAAGCCAAAAGTGATTGGTTTCAATATCATAAATATGGGTCTAAAATCCATTAGTCATTTTGTTGGTCCTGCACAAAGGTCAACCAAGATTCTCTAGCAATGTTGAACAACCCTTTATGTGAAGACCTCAACCTTTAATAATCTCTCAAATACCTTGGTCTTTACTACTCTTCGATACGAGGTTTTTTTTTGTGGTGCTGCAAAATAAATTTTACAAAAACCATCCACCTCGGGTCCACACCATGAAGTGGTTTGTTTTGTGACCTAACACTCTTGGCGAGTGCATGGGGTCCTTGTTTTTCAACGCGATCCCAACTTTTCTCCCAAAACTAATGAACATAATCCTACGACTTTCATATTCACATGTAAAACATTATTATCTATCAATGCAAATCAATTCCATACACATTATCTATCTCCTATCTATACATCTCATATTCATTTATGTTTGACATGGTTTTTGTCTCTGTTTTATTTTATTACTCTTGGGAATTGGAGAGCAATGGAGACATGAGCCATGAGACATATTCCGTCAGGGATATGTTACGTCTCTACATAGAAAGCATAACAAAATCTCTAGTCCTAGTTTAGAAATCTATAATAATTTTTCAGGTATCAATCTAGACCCTCCATTTCAAGGTCGATACGATGCAAGCCAAGGAATAGGATGGGATATAGATTTTGAAGCCAAATTGAGTGGTTTCAAGATCATAAATATGGGTCCAAAATGCATTGGTCATTTTATTGGTCTTGCATAGAGGTCAACCAATCTTCTCTAGCAATGTTAAACAACCCTTCATTTGAAGACCTCAACCTATGATAATCTCTCAAAGGCCTTTACCTTTGCTACTCTATGATATAAGGTGTTGTTTTTGTGGTGCTACGAAATAAATTTTATAGAAATCATCCACCCTAGGTCCCCCATGAAGTGTTTTGTTTTGTGACTTGACACTCTTTGTGGGTGCATAGGGTCCTTTCTTATCAATGTGATCCCAAGTTGCCTCCCAAAACCAATCAACATACTCCTACGGATTTCACGTTCACATGTAAAATGTTATTATTTATCAATGCATATTAATTATGTACACATTATGTATCTCCTATCTATACATCTCATATGCATTTTCATGTTTAACATGGTTTTTGTCTTTGTGTTATTTGATTATTAGGGTGTTGGATCTTCTGGATTTTCACCGTGTAATGATTTAAAGAATGATATTTTGATTATTGCCCGGGTCTTTTGCTTTTTTTATTTCTCTAGGGTAATTTCTATGACAGAAGAAAATTCAGTTTTTAAATACATAAATAATAAAAAATGAAAAAATAAAAAACCTAATGGAATATTCCTTACGTCTTTTTCTTGTTTTGCTTTCTCTAGGTTATTTTTGTGAGAGAAAAAAAATTACCTTTTTAAAAAATACATAAATAATAATAAATAAAAATACCTGATGGAATCTTCCTTTTAAAGGGTTTTAGGTTTACCAGGTTCTGTGTCTAACAGAGGGACCAAAATTATGGGGTTTTCCTCTAGGTGAAGAGGAAATCATAATTACAAGGAGGTTATGATACTAGAGATTATCATTTCATTTAATCAAGATCTCTCAAGATAGAACCCATTTTTTGGTCCCTTTCCTTGTTCAGAGTAGGTGAGTTCATTCGGGGTGTTTTCTCAAGGTGTGTATCATACTAAATTACTGGTATGAAGAGGAATCCAATTGGTCCTTAGTGGTTGCTTAAATATGAAGGTATGGACAATCAATTGTCCCTACGTAACCAAGTTGCATTCTTTCAAAATAGATTGCTCTCTATTTTAAGAGGGTATAATCCATGACCAATCCACATATAGAGGAAAATGAATATATTTTTAAGGTTAATCCACCTAAGCTCTCATATAAGGTGCATAATA
The DNA here is from genome assembly GCA_001517045.1 of Pseudotsuga menziesii. Taxonomy (NCBI): domain Eukaryota; kingdom Viridiplantae; phylum Streptophyta; class Pinopsida; order Pinales; family Pinaceae; genus Pseudotsuga; species Pseudotsuga menziesii. The sequence goes on from LPNX010374200.1 coordinate 426,193, forward strand.
TTGAATGGTTCCCGTGTGCATGCCCGAACCTTTAGAGAGGGAGAGATTTTACAAAGAATGAAGGTATAGTATCCCATGCATCTACTTCTGTGGGTGTTAAAAAAGAGGACCCTTAGGTTCTCATACTACCTCTAAACTTGTGCACCGACGCTTAAAAAAAGAATTTGAAAAGGGAAGATGGATCTAGCCTTAGGTGTTTCTACAAAATTCCATCTCCCACATTAGATAGTGCCCCTATTTCATAGCTCATGTTTTGAGATATCATTGCAACAAGACTCATCGGGACCAACATCATTCACCCACTATGTTGTTTCTGCTACAACAACTGCTAGCACTATAGTTGGGACTTACTTACATTTGTGTTTGTGTGTTTATAATGTAATTTTCATTGGTTAATGCATTAGGTATAATTGTAATCTCTGCATTTTGAGGCATCTGCGACTAAGATGGCAATTGGCATGAGTGATATGTTAATGAGCCAATGGCTAGAGAATAAATTTCAGCTATGAAATCACACAACTATTCAAGAGGAGGTCGAGTTATAACTAAGTCATAAGTCTCCAAGAAGAATTCTCGCCAGGTGAAGTGTGAATTATTGTTGGCAATGTGCAAATGGTTGTCATTGTTTTCTCTAGTCACAACACACATGTTCAGCATGCACATTGCTTCCAATGTCATACTTAAAAAACATAAACCAATGTTGAGAATGTTGCCAGCAGGTTAGTGAAAGGGCAATAACAAACGTAGTTTAGCTTACTAGTTTAGATACAGGAAACACAAAACATAACATACTGTAGACTGCCTCGATATGAGGCCAAATAAGGCCTTCAAACTATTGATTGATCCCAACACAAATGCATGTCAAAAACTTAAATTAAAATAGCCTGGAAACCATGCTAAAACGAATACATTTTCCCTTAACAATTTCAAGAGTCCTCTTAACCAGGACTAATAATAATAACACTACATCCTTTCCTAACCTATATTGTTTCTTCTGCTATTTTTTTTTTTACCAAGAAAAAGTTCTATGCACTCAATAATAGTTAAGTCTCAACAAACAACACTTCTAAACAATTTCAGCTAAATATTAAACAATACCACATCTAGGAAAACATAAGGTAAAGTTATTATATTGGCATGAAAAAGCATAATGCTAAGGTTATGGTAGTTGATCTTCAAAGAATATTGTTTTAAATGAATATACTTATGTTATTGGTAGCCCATTGAAGTAGTCATTTTTAAGAAAATCTTAAGAAACATTGTTTTTTTTTTTATAATAAAAGTGGTAGATATTTGGTTGTTTGCAAAATCTTAACTTTGAGTACGATCTTTCTGTAATACATATATTTGTTGAATATTTAGTGACAATACATTTTTGTAACCACGGTCTTTGAGTTTGAATACATTTAGATTCTTTGATAGAGATTAGTTTATAAAAAACAAGAGAATGTAAATGCAGTAGATTTTTAAGATAAGATCATGCATCCTTTTGTTTATACATCCAAGGGTGTGGCCATTTTAGATAGTTTTCTTCATGTTTAATATGATAATAAAGTCAGAAGGATTTATGCAAATGTTATATACAAATTTGGATGTTAAGCTTTTTTTTTATGGAGCCTCATAGGGTTATCCGAGAGTGGGAGGTATTGGGGTGTATTACAGTTTAATGATGCCCACAAGATTGAATTTAATGCTAGACTTAGCCCATGTACTAAGAACAAAGCAGAATTATTAACACCCAAAATTATTCTTACTTTAGTTATTTCAAAGGGGGTGTAGAAAATTCAAATCATGGGGGATTCTCATATGACCGTAGAATGGAATGAGAAACAAAAGACCACCTAAACATATTTATTTAAGACACATGTATGATGAAATTATCAGACTAATTCGAGCTTTTACTAACATCTCATTCATGCATATATATACAGGGGAAGAAACAAGGCAACACATCAACTATTAAAAGACGACTTCAAACAATTGAAGGCACCTACCATTAGATGGGAACACATTAGAGATCATATACAAGAATATAACACGAGGCCATATCCTGGAAGACAATCGGCAATTTCCAGCTTTACAACCAACTATAAGAATACAATACAAGAACAACTTGTATATGAAGCAACATTTATTTTATGCAATTTATGAAATAAGAAATCAGGTCTTAATTTGATGCACAATCAGGTAAGACAAGTTTCTTTTAAATAGATAGTATACAGTTACCAATATGTGTTTTTTTAGGAGTGTTAGATATAGACAGTTTAATTATGATGCTTTGTAGTATGTGATGTAAAATGATCGACACTTATTTTTGTAAGGTCTTTTTTGACCTCTACGAAAGTGGTTTATTTTTTTCAAGAAGAAAAAAGCATGTCCTTGTTATTCCAAAAAGAATCAAAGGGCATCAGTACATTCAACCCATCATCAGGGCACATAACATGGTAGCCCACCGGAGTTTTCAGCCAGGGTGAAAGGCTCAACAACGATAAAATAAGATCCCATCAGAAAACTGTCTCATCATAAAATGAAGACTGTCTACTCATCCACATCAACCGAGAGCCAAGAGGCTCAGAAACATCGTTCTAAAGAGTACACTCTGTCAACCAATAACAGCTGTGAGGAGGGTGAAATCCCTCCAGCAAGCTCAAATGCGCTAAAGCATCAAGTAACAGCTAAAAGAAGGGTAAAAAAACCCTTAAGCAAGCTCAAAAGAGTTGAAAAAAATCTTGATAAACCAGAAGATTCTCAATATATTCCATCATACAGCCTTTACCCTAAGTACAGGAGAGTGCCTTTTTAGAAAGACGGTCAGCTATCCTGTTGTGCTCTCGGTAAATGTGAGTGAAAGACAAGTCCTGGAAGCTAGAAATTAGCTTTTTTGTCTCCCTACACCAATGAACAAGTTCAGGTGGGGAGAGAGCAGTCGATCCCTTAGCCCAGTTGATGATTACTTGTGAATCACCGTACACGTGGGCTAGGGGGATCCCCATCATATGGGAGGAGAGCAAGAGCGCCCATAGACTGAGCAGCTCCGCTTTGGTGTTAGTGCCATATCTGACCCCTAGCAAAAACTCCCAAGTAGTGGGAATCATTGAGAAAGATGCAATAGCCCACACCAACAATCATTTGATTTGAAGCACCATCTATAAAACCGCAGGGAAATAACTTAATGGGAGGGTTCCCATAAAATCTGCTTCGGCCTTTTTTAGTGACAGTCCCAGGAAGGGGAGTCTGAATAGTAGAAATAATTTGCTGGATTATACAGTGAATATTTCTTTTTTTCCCTTCAAAAATAGCCATATTGCGCGCTTTCCAGAAAATCCACATCATGTTGAATGGGAGCAGAGAGAGATGCGAGCTCCTTGAAAACTTACCATACCATTCTTTTAACATATCAGCAATAGGAACACCAGAAGTACATGCTGGGATATTGAAAAAATCACTGATAAAGTCAGCCACTGTTTTCTAGACCAAACATAAAGAGAATAAGTGCTCGACGGTCTCCTCGTTTGAGCAGCAAAGAGGACATATACCTGGCCCTGAAAACCCTCTTCTCTGTAGGTTTTCCCATGTAAGAATTCTATTTTGAAGAGCAAGCCAAATAAAACACGAAATTTTTAGTGGAAGAGCCTTAAACCACAAATGTATATCAGCAGCAACAGTAACCAGTGGAGAGGAGGAACGAGCAATGCAATCGTAGACATCCCTGGCAGTTATGGAGCCCCTATTTTTATTGTATATCCATGCAAGTTTATCAGGACTACTCATAAGACGAATACCTGCTCCAGTAAGACCATTAATATATCCATTCCAAGTGGTTTTGAATGAGCCACCAAGATCGAGATCCTCGGCAGTAAACCAATAACACTTTGCATTTGACAGAGAGTTATGTGCCTGGGATAGAGTACAAATATTAAAATACAAACTGTGTATTTTTTGCGGGAAAAAAATTGTAAATGTTAAGTCAATCTAAGTTGGAATTTTTGCATTTAAGAATACTATAATCCACTAGATAACAATAAGTTGTATGTTGATTCAATTTAAACTGGAAATTTTGCATTTAAGAATATTAAAATGTTATAAATAACAATAAGTTGTAAGTTGTGAAATATCATTTTTTTAATTTATATATTTTCAAGTTTAAAAATAATTAATTCACTTGCCAATGAAGTATTTATGACATATAAAACTTTGACTTTTTATGTTGTTATTTTATTTGAAAATAAAATAAAGTAAAATTTTAGGAAAAAATATTACTAATATTTTAAATTAATTTTTGATTTTTTTTAATATGAAACATGCTACCATAATAAAATATACTACGAGTTTGTTTACTTGTCAACCTACTCTTAAAATATTCAAAATTGAACAAGTTGAATATAAAAATTTATCTATGAATTTTTGTCCAACAAATTATTTAAACATTGTTTTTTTTCAATGTCAAATGTTTATTTACTTTTTGCTTCTCTTTTTTTTTTTATAAGATTTATTTTATGTCATAAAATATATTTTTTAGATTTATTCTTTATCATAATTTTTTTATTACAAAGAAATATATTACACTTTTTTTAACTTTATTTTATTTTTAAAAAATGTTAAATTAATCTATATATAAATAATAATAAATTTTATATTTTTTATTGTTATTTTTTATACAATATATTTGTATAACAATTTTTTTTAAACACCTCAAGATTTACATATAGTTTAATACAAAATTTCATGTTCGTAGTATGACATATTTTTCAAAATTTCCTTCAACCGTGTAATTCCATACTGTAAATAGAGAATTGAAAAAGTTTATATAGTTATACTTCCTAACATATTGACCTAATAGTAAAATGCATCAAAAATACATAGTGAACTAACTTATTTATGTGGAAACTAGCCTACACTAGCCTTCCTCCAAGGACTAATCACCCTGAATTTGTTCCTAACCTAGGGAACTTGGGCCTTAAAATCTTTCCAAAGCAGTCTACTACATTGTCTTCTTCAAGATCGTTCGAGGTAGAAGAGTACCAAACATGAGACCGATTCCCTTGGGTGAATTCCAAAATCAGGCTGAAATGCAATTTTGTTTCACTAATCAACTTCTCAATCTTCCCCTCTATTTCCCAACCTTGGTTTCGAGCCTATCATGTTTTTGGTCTTGCGATTCAACATGAGCACTGATTATTTCAATGGATTGCTCCATTCCCTCCACTAAAGTCTTCAACCTTCTCAAAATCCACTTAATGTCACCTATTTCACTCAAATCAATGCCCACGTTCGATCCATAGTTCAAGGGTTTGGCCATTTCGGTCCCTATCCCTTTCGAGTGAAGAACGCTAAACCCACACCTAGGTGAAACAAAACTATCAACCAGGGAGGGAGGTGAACAATATAGCCTCCATCCCTCCATGCCCAATAAGACAAACAATCAAGGGATATTCACCAATTTCCATTGTTTAGCAAAAATGAAGTTGACGATTGAAACCTTACCTAGAATGCCCAAAGTGCAAAGAAGATTTGATAGGTTCCCCTGAGTTATATCACTCTCAAGGGATTCACGATAGCCCCACCCCACCTAATCAAATATTTTTTTTAACAGACCCACCACCTCAAAATCTATCCCACCTGTATAGTTGAAAACATGTGAGAAGGCCATAATTCCCAATATGTCCGCAAGTGCAAGTAGCCACATCTATATTTAACTCTGACCATATTGATGTATTTTAATCATGTGATTTATTTTTGTGTTTCCTATGTGGAATATACTCAGTAGATGCATACACATGAAAGAACAATCAAGTGTACCTATGTTATGACATCTTGAAATATCTTATACGATTATAAAATCTTTTTCTCCTTCTAATTTTTTTTAATCAACATTTAATATCTAACCACAATAAATAACTTTATAAACTTTTACTATTATTATTTCAATTAAATAAATATTTAATATATTTCAAAATTGTAATAAAAGTATGTGGACATAAAACTTTCACAACTTGTAGTAGACAAGGCCCAAGTTTAATACCCATATGTTGATTTGTTCCATTCTTCAATTTGGTAATCCATATATTGATTTGTTCCATTTCTTCAATTTGGTAATCAAATTGATAGATAGTTTTATGTGACAAACAAAGGTTTTTAGTATTTTTTTCATTTTTTAATTAATATTCAACACATAATCATAATATATAACTTTATAAACTTTTATTATTATTATTTCAATTAATTAAATATTTAATTTATTATAAAAATTGGTGGACATAAAACTTTCATAACTTATTACATTAAGACCCATTTGAACATCCATATGCTAATTTGTTCCTATCTTCCAATTTGATAATCAAATTGTTAAATGTTTATGTGCGTGAGACATATGCTTTTGCCTTTTTCTTACTTCCTTATAGTCCCATTTATGCATGTGTGTTTGATACTGAAACAATATCAATATCTTCTTCTTACCTAAGACTCATTCTCATTCTCTTTTTATTGGTTTTTTGAAAAAAACAAAGTATACCAACCCCACATTCACATAGATCCCTTACCTACTTCTGTACCAAATCCACAATTCCCATGTTTGAACCTCACCTACTTATTGACTTTTGAGTCAAAACAAAGATGGTCTTTTCTGCGAGTGAGTTACATGGCCCACCCTCTTTAGTTTGTTACGTTCCTAACTAGAAGTTTGTATCCAACTATGTAAAAATATTAAAAAAAAACAATTTGTAAAATATTAACTTATGACCCTCAAAGGTTTGTTTCGGGAGATTACTTAGGAAGCAAGATTAAGAAGGCAAAACCTACCCCGCCAACAACAAGAGGCCCCACTTGCAGAAATACCTATGCCACCAATATTTAAGTCAGAAAAAAATCTTTACGATTACAACACCCACCCACCCACCATTACGACACTTGCAATACAACCCTCACGTAGTTTGCACTTTGCACCAACCCACTTAAAACTCCACGCCTCAAATCCTTGCCAAATTGAATTCTTCGTCACTTTATTTGAACCAAATAAGTATTAAGACGGTTTCATAAATAATAGTAAATAAATTATACATAGATAATTTATGAGATTAAAGCATGATCTAGAGGAAAAGTCAAAGCTAATTTTTTTGGAAAAATTGAATTTTTTTTCATGAGTTTCTATTATATTAATTTGGTATTAAAGTTTATATTTTTAAAAATATATTTTTACCAATCATATATATATAATTAATTTTTTTTTGAGAAAAAAAAAAATTAATGGCATAGTATTATATATATAAATGAAATGTATTAAAATGATTATGTTTAGAAATTTTAATTGTTGCCTTTTGTTGAGTCTTTGTTTTTCACTTTTTTTTTTAGCATTTTATAGGATCCAGGTTCTCCAACATTATGTATATATAAACATCTTAAGTTTACATCATATTTTTATATAAGTTTAAAATATGCATCAACAATGTTCCTTTAATACACACAATATATTTTTGCATAATTTTCTTAACAACAAAACTAATCTCTAACCCATCCTATCAAGTCCACACATTACTTAAAAAAACATCCACAACCCAGCTTTACCAACCAACATCATTCATTTGCTAACTTGATCCAGATTTATGTGAGAACGAAATGAAAGAGCATATATAGAACCATGTACACAAATATATTGCAAGGAACACAATGAGACAATAAACTCGGATTTTATTAAATGAATGAAACAAATTAAATTGTAAAATAAAAGCAACTAGAGTGGTGGTAGCTTATCTTTGAGAAGAGATGCGACGGCTATGTTCATTCAAGAGAAGCTTATTACAAAGGAAGGCAAAAGGGCCTTTTTATCATAAGCATGAAGGAAAAAGCATAACCCTAGGAGATGATTCAAACAAAGGTTTGCGGGCCTCGAGGTGGTTAGTTGATGTTCAACTTCTTGGGGGCATAACTTTTGCATATAATCTCTCCTTAGAGCGCTTAGTAACTCATTGGAAAGGTCTATCAAAGAAGTACACTTGTCACCCATATAAACTTACTCAACTGCATTGAGACTATCGCATCACCAAAAAACATTGTTTAGGGCCTCAAAAAGGCCCCAAAAATTTTGGACACAAAAATACGTAAAAACAACTTCCAAACTGGAAAAAATGTTTTGGGCCAGTGGAATAGATGGGTGGCCACTGATATCCATCTAAATCAATCCTCGCCCTTTAGGAAGCAATTGTATTCATTGCATTAAGTTCTCGCATTAGATGGAGAAACCTCTATTGAATTTGATTCCTACTGAGCCAGTTACCTTAGTGAAGAAACCATTTGGCTCTGACGAGCCGATAGAGTTGACCACGTTGTTAGTAAGTGCCCTTCACCTGTGTATCCATGACCTGATAAATTGTAGCCTGCTCCAAATATTCAAGGTTGAGTTCCAATGGTGCCATTTACTCTGCCACCTCCAAGGTGTCCAACAACAGTGGAAAATATGGGCAAAGGAGCTCCACATTAAATACCAGTTGCAGACCAATAAAAGGATGGATGCTTAATTCGAATGAATTCCCACTAACTTCCTTGGTGATGGTGTACGGCCCATATCGAAGTGGATGAAGCTTGCAATGAGGTCCCATGAGCATCTCTTTCTACAAATGCAACCAAACCTTATCACCCATCTGACATTTGCGCAGAAGTTGATGATGGTCATGCCATTGCATGTACTTAGCATTGGCTTCCTCTAGAATGTCATGGACTTGCTAACAGGTGTGTTGAATTCATTCAACAAATCAAGTGGCCTTGTCCACCTCAGTGCGAGCATGGGAAGAGTCCTCTTGTGTAGAGGAAATTAGCAGAGCTACCTCAATTGGGCCCAATGCTCTACCCGTAGCTTTGAGGATGTATAATTGAGATAGCTTTGTAGAGCTACTCTCATCCCATGTGCATGGATGTTTGGAATTGTACATCCTAAAAATATACGCAATCATCATATTGACCACCTCTGCATGTCCATCGATTTGGGGGTGGAAGGCAGTTGATTAGGTGAGTTAGGTGTTTATTAATGACCATACGCTAGACAAAATATGCTTAAGAATTTGTGGTCCTGATATGAAATGATATTTTGTGGTAGCAAAAAATGAACCCAAACATGTTGAATCTGTCGTTTGATTTCTTCATATTACATGAGGGAACATTTGTATAATGGCCCATTAGGTAGAAGTGTCCCCAAGTATCAAATCAATTGAGTGTTTGACCTGGAAATGTAATGGCACCCCAATAGGTGTGGTGAAGATGTCTTTTTGTGCTTCCACGATCTTTTCCACCTACTTCTGTTGTATAGATATACCCTGCGTAGAGGCAATGGTTGTTGTTGTGATCTTTCATCCACCTTTAGAGTGAATCATGAAGAAGACAAATTTCCTAGTCTGTGAGATTACCTTCTTGCACTGCTTAGCTATGATGAAAAACACTGTAGTAGGGGGAACTGCCTTTGGTATAATGTATACTTGATTATCTAAAGTAATAATGACACTACAAGACCTAGATTCACACACAACATGATGCTTCCACATATATGGTTGTCCTAAAAGAACACCACAAACTTTGAGTGGGGCTACATTGCACATTACCTCATTTATGAAGGGCTTGATGTCGGAGGATAGGAAACATTGTTGACTGACGCAAATGTCTTGTCCTTAGCTGATCCACTAAATGTTGTAGGGTTGCGAGTGTGGTATTGTTGGCAACTTCAATTGTTTAATGACCTCTGTAGAAATCAGGTTCTTTTCGCTTCTGCTATCAACAATCAAATGTAGCGAAGTTCCCTTTACTTGCATTTACAAGTGGAAGAGGCACTCACCTTCCTTCAACTCCTATGGATTGTCAGGATTGATATTAATGGTAGCAATTGTGATGTTGGGTTCTGCGCCAATGATCTGCTTCCCCCTATCCATGACTATGATGTTGTGTTCTGAATCAAAGTAGGAATATAGATCTGCCTATGAAGCTTTGATCTCGACCACCAATGACTACTTTGAGTGACATTCATTGGTGTTGTTCCCGGGGTTCTTATGGAAGTCACACCATTTCCCAGTATCCTTCTTTGTTTTCTCGTTCCCCTTCTTTGCTTATGGCTTGGACTAGTTGTCTTGGGGTTGGTTGTCCTTACTCTGTCCTTTGTTATGTGAGTTAGGTTTACCTTGGCCTTGCTTCTGTAATAGATTTGTAGGCCCAAACTACCGCTTGTTCTTATGCTTGCATTTTTGCTAGATCTTGATAGCAGATCGATAAGCGACTCTTAGTGACAAGAAGTCTAGAAACTCCATTTCCTTTTGGATGTACCTGTGTACCATGATATTTTACAACTAGATGTCACTCAGAGTCTTTGATATCCAACTTGGTGCGCAAGTTATGGAAAGTATTTGTGAACTCCAACATTATTTGTTCCCTCTCTTGATTGCAGTGTGGTTCATCTCATGTACTAGTCATCATAGTTTCCCACATGGTAATATTGTTCCTTAACGACATCTATAAAAGAGGCCCAAGTGGGGTTGGCCTCAAACATTTCAAACTCCTTTGTTGAGTTTTGCACATAATAAGTTTCCCACCAATTTTTGACGCGGGGGATAGCCTTAAGGAGTTCAACAATGATATTTTCCCACATCCTTCTAACAAACTCAACTATTTATCTAGGGCATCAATAACGACCCAACCTTCAAATAAAGGGATATCAAAGTTAACTTGTACCTTGAAGTGCGTGGCTCCTTCAAAGTGACTGCTTAATGATCCATTCGTTGCTACCAACATTCGTTGAAGGAATTGGGTGAAATTCTCCATCATATTATTCCTTTGTCATGCGAGGGCTTCCTTGAGCAACAACTTGATAAGATCTCTTGCTTTGCCTTCTCTCTTTTCCTTGGCTGTTGGAGGCGGCTTGGGACGCTGAGGGATGTCTTTCTGAAGATCAACTAGTTCAAGACCCAATTGTGTATATCTTGACCTTGTCAGGTACATGCACAAAGAAATAACAAAAGAGAAGGTCGCTTTGATACCACTGATCTAGATTTATGTGAGAATGAAATGAAAGAGCATATATAGAACCACATACACAGATATATTGTAAGCAACACAGTGATACGATAAACCTGGATTCCATTAAATGAATAAAACAGATTGTAAAATAAAAAACAACTAGAATGGTGGTGGATGTGGCGACCACACTCATTCATGACAATATTATTGCAAAATGAGGATGAAGGCCTTTTTTTTTATCATAAACATGAAGGAAAAAACCTAAACATCCAAAAACCTAACCTTAGGAGATGAACCATGAAAAGGTTTGTGGGCCCTGAGGTGGTTAGTTGATGTGTCAACTTCGCGGGGGCATACCGTTTGCATACAATCTTTGTATAGGGTGCCTGTAGCCTATTGGAAAGGTCTACTCGAGAAGTACACATTTTCCAGTTTAGACCTTTGGGCTACATATGGACTCTGGTGTCGCTAAAAAACATCGTTTAGGGCTTCAAAATGGTCCCAAAAGTTTTGGACACAAAATTCTATAAAAAAACTCCCAAACTAGAAAAATTGGTTTTAACCAAGTGGAATAGGTGGGTGGCCACCAATGTGCCACCGATATCCATCTGGATCATAACTCTTGTGGGCCATATGTGAATCCCAACTCTTTTCCTTTCTTTGATTTGGTAACCAACATAATTTTCACTGAAAAAGAGATGTGCATTCCATAATTTGGGAAAGTTAAGGTGATATATATAACTCTTTATTTTTGTGTGTATCAAAGCATTAAATCTTGATGGTGCATTATCCTCATTAATATGATTTGGATCTATTATTATTTTCATTAAGAGAAGTTAGGTGTATTACACATTATAGGTAAAGGCGTGATGATCCTTTAATTTATATTTTTTTCAAGGAAGAAGCTATTATAATTGTTATTTCAAGAGTAAAATCAAAATATGCATCATTGATTCCAATGGCACCTTTTAATATCTAAGAATGCTCTCAAAACCTACAATGTCCAATACTTATTATAGTCTTCCATACATCAAAGTAAGTATATAAAACAATTCCCCATAATTATCCTTTACATCACTTACCCAAGTATAATTTTCAAGATTTCTAACAAGCTTGTAATATCTCTTCTCGATATTTGTCGAAGAGGAAAAATAGTTTCACGTGAGGCCATTTCTCCCCAAATTCTTAAGTGATATTAAGATATGTCCTTAAATGGCTTTATAATGGATCTTATGGATATTTATGATTAAGTAATAGGGGATACCTTGAATTAGAAATGCACGTTTTAATTAATAATAGGGGATACCTTTGATTTTTACCATACCTTAAATGCTCTTTAAACATGAAATGAGAGCATGGTGCTATTTTTCATGTCTAATGACTTTTTCTAAAGTTCCTTCCTACAAGGCAAGAGCGTCCTTTGACGACGACTATTTTTTTTGTTAAAATATCTATAGATGTGTAAGAAAGAGTCAAAACTAGATTGATATTTTACTTCCATTACTCTATGCATAATAAGACCGACAACCAAATTTGTAATACGACATCTTTCATTGCAATAGTTCTTCAACAACTTTGAATATCCCAACACCCAAAAATACCTTATATCTTGATCTACAACAAATTTCAACAATATGCATAGTGCAAAGAATTCAATTTTGTTATTAGTGTTTCTCTTTGCACCATATTTGAGAGAAAAATAAGAATGATAATTAAGAAAAAGTAATACCCGACTCTACACAAACGTGATGTTCCTTTGAAAGATTCATGATCTTCTATTCTTTTTTTCAAGAAGAAAAATCGATGTTCCTTGATATACTATTAGAATCAAAGGTAACATATGATGTGCTAATTTACAAAAATCATGCAGAGGCCGACCCAGAAAGAAAAATAATGAAACTTTACAACCATATCCTATCTAATGAGCGAGGCTTCCAACTATTGTCAAGATATCTCCAAACTAGCATTTATAAACAGGCACATAACTCTAACCTCGAAAATCCACCAACTAGTCCAAAGAGAGTGCATAAAGAACCCTAATAGTAAATCGCAGGAAGCACATGGTGATATCATAAACCTCATCACCCTTTGAGTCCAAGTGAATCCCATATCCGGAATAACCAAAATTCCAATGAGTGGCTAAAAAAAAGATACAAGTCCCATCCTACTCTCGTAAGATGGGAGTGCCACCATTACCATAAAAAATACTCTTTAAAAGAGCTGAGTGGTGCCTTCCCCAATAATAACTCCTTCTGAAAATTCCAAGAAGGAGAGAAGGCCAGACTTCAAAGAGAGTGCTTCCTTTGATAAACTATCGACACTCTTATTGTGCTCCCGATAGACATGCTTAAAGAATAATGAAAGGAAAGAGTTTTTTATTTCAGTAATGCGTTTACACCGGTGTTCCAAGTCAAGTGCTGAAAGTTCAGCCTTTGAAGTTGCCTAGTTTATGATAACAAGAGAATTCCCAAAAACATGAAGTGTTGGAAGACCAATAGTCTCCGCAAAGGTCAACAACGACCAGAGTGCAATCCATTCAGCTCTGGTGTGTGTGCTAGCCCCACAACCCATTTTGATACGAAAGAAATGTGTACTGTTGATGGAGAGAACAACACCAGCACTGCGTAACACTGAATCCGTAGCGCCATCAAAGATCAAGTGTACCTTTCCAAATCAAGTGTTTCATTTAGATCCATCGATTCTTTATTCATATGTGTGCATGTATATACTGATAAATTCATTACAATGCATTGGTTAACATTAAATAAAAACATTGAGAAATGATATATACACTTACATATTACATATGGTTTGTACATGAATTTTCTTTATCTTATCAAAATGCTTCCTAGTGTTACTATGTGACAAACATGGCATTCCCTCTTTTTGGAGTTTTTTTTTCATATGGAAATATGCACGGGAAACCTAGCAATACTTCCCCACATTAGTGGATGGTAGAGGTGGCAAACAGCCGGCCATCCTCGTAGAAGGCCTAACCCCAAAGGACTCAAGGCTCAAACCTGTGACCTCTCCCTGAACCGAGAGAGTGTGCGCACGTCTTACCAATTGAGCTAACCCTTGGGGCTAACCTCTTTTTGGAGTTGCACAATATGATATACTTGACTTATAATATTCTAAAAAGATCTCTTTGACTATGACAATCTAGATGGAGGTATATTCCTACCAAGTTTGTTATATACTTTATATACTTGTATTTGATGTCAATCACACGAAAAAATCCATTTGTACACGTACAAATGTAAAATAACTCACATCAAGATATTTTTTACCAAATTTATTATAAACTTATATTTGATTTCAATTACATAAAACAATCCACTAACATACAACAAAATGTATATTAAAATTTAATTTGATTTCAATTACATGAAACAATCCACTTACATACAACAAAATGTATATTAAAATTTAACTATTAAGCAAAACTACTCATTAATGAGATTTTATAATAGTAGATATATTCCTATATAAATAGTTACTTATTCAACTCCTCTCACATCTTTAAGAATTATGGTGTGATTCTTCTCATATCTTTAAAAAACACTATGTAATTTATATATTTTATTTTAATGATACCATGTTAATTAAATGTAAATTTGTTTCCCAAAAAATAAATATGAAAAAATACAAAATAATAATGGTATAAAACATTACAACTTTATCAATTAACTAAAGCTATCTTAATATATACTTCCATCCCGTTATACTAAGAAAACATGTATATTAATTTTACCTTTTTACTTAGCCAAGTTGAATCCTAATGATACTATTACTAAGCTTTACTCTCCAGTGTTGTAGGTCTTATGGAAGACGCTTTCTAGGATACAACTTTACAGTCAAACTAATCTTAAGCCATGATCTAATAACTCATAGAATGACATATGGGAGGTAACTTCCATTTTGATTAGACAAGTCATTATTCATTGATAGGTTTCTGCTCAACACTTACTATTAGCCCTAGCCCAAGATAACTATAAAACATTGCTCACTTCACCTACATATAAATGAGGGATCTATCTAATATCATATTTCAAAATATACAAACGAAAATAAATACCGTTAATCTTGCGTTAAAGTTATACATATTTAAAATAATAATATTAATGCCCTAACATAAGCACATGTATGGCAACTATGTGCTAATAGAGGTGTATACATAAGTCCATATGATGTGCTGATATTAGGGAGTGTGGTGTTTACAAAGTAGAGGTTTATTTGTGCTTATGACATAGAAATGACAAATAAAATTGATATTGTTCCATGTATACGATGAACAATATTTAACTTGTTCAAAAAATATACTATCTCAAATTCGAGAGGGTCATTTAAATAATAGTCAAGTTGGACATTAGTAGCTCTTTTGAACAATGTGTTAGAGAATTATTGTGCATAAATTTCAAAACAACCCTACCTTCCAATCGAATCATGTACAACACGTGGTGTGTGCACACCTAACACCCACTTCATCCAAATTTGACAAACTATGTCTTTGTTAACTTCTTCTTCTTATGTTTTGCTTTCTTTTCTTTTTGTCTTCGAAGAAGGATAAAAACCAACAATACATAGGGCTACCAACCTAGGCTCTATTAAATATAGTCTTAAGATGCAAACGTGCAATTGCATCATTGTGTGCAAACAAAACTTGTTCCTTGAAATAACCCTTCGATGACCCCCATAAAAGAGAGATTTCCAGTTGTAAAGAGAGACTTCCAGTTGTAAAGAGAGACTTCCAGTTGTACTAGATGCCTCTAGATTTTGAGTTATTAACCTAGTTTCTTACATCCAAAATATATAAAATTTTAACTTATTAAAAATAGTTTAAGGTCATACTCTAAAATAAAAAAATGTTGTTATTAAGTTATTCATATTCAATAGATATGAGGATCTAATCTAGTCATCACTAAAACTACCAAGTAGAAATCATGTAATACCCAAAAAAACAACTAACCTTTAATTCAGAAAAGAAACTTAGATACTAAAAATAAATTACAATTTAACCTCACACCTAAACAAACAATAATATTCAACCTTAAATACACATCGACCCACCATGTTCACAAAGCTTTATGACTTCACCCATGACCTCTTGCTTACAATTCTTAATATTCAACTATTCAAACTCGCCCCATCGACCTTTTTTTAAAATACAGTCTATTAAATATATATTATATAATTCTTTAAAAATATCATATGGTTAAAAAAAACAAACTCAAGGGACACAAATGTGTTCTTACTTGCATATTTGTCGGCAAGATCTTTCCTACATTCTCTGCTTTTCGTTGCCTACATTTAAAACTGCAGATCCAGTCTTTTAGGTTTCATTTTTGATCTACTCATCTGCCCTTAGCTCTCAGATCCGTCGATCTCAAACCCATATTCTGAACTATCTCTCAGAGCTTTCAATCGATGGCAGCCTCTGCAACCTTCCAGCAGGCTCTCCTGCTTAATAGCCATTGGGGTTCCTTGTCTTCAATCTCAGGAACCAAGCTATGCACGCCATCCTTAAGCCTGAGAGAAAAAACTCACAACCCATCACGCAAAACTCTCTCCGTCACATGCACAGCAGTGGTACCATCTTCTGCAACTCCACTTACAGGATTCGCAGATCCAGTGCAGGAAGACGGTCGCGTGTTTAATTTCGCTGCAGGGCCAGCGACTCTGCCTCCAAATGTTATAAAAAAGGCGCAGGCTGAGCTGTACAACTGGAGGGGCTCGGGAATGAGCATAATGGAGATGAGCCACAGAGGTAAGGAATTCACGTCTGTTATACAGAAGGCTGAATCTGATCTGCGCGAGCTTCTTAGCATTCCTGCAAACTACGAGGTCCTTTTCCTTCAGGGCGGGGCTTCATTACAGTTTTCTTGTTTGCCATTAAACTTGTGTGGTGTAGACGACACAGCAGATTATATTGTGACTGGATCATGGGGTGACAAAGCCTTCAAAGAAGGCCAGAAGTTTTGCAAGGCCAATCTGGCCTGGTCTGGAAAGACTACTAAGTATACAAGAGTACCCTCCGAGGAGGAAATCCAATTAAACTCGAATGCAAAATACTTGCATATTTGTGCCAACGAGACCATTCATGGTGTTGAGTTTAAGGACTA